>NNCF01126593.1:435-18827 GCA_002313205.1 Laupala kohalensis | reverse complement strand
AGCAAGTGAAGAAAGAAAAAAGGAATTACCGAAGCTAGAAGGAAAAATCGCGGAGGCTTCTGGAGTATATTAAGCCGCTTACGATCGTCCATGGCGAGATAAGGCAATCCACTCACGTAATTCGTGATTACTTTAATAAAGGATTACTTTAATATAATACTGAGGACTGAGACTAGGGAAACATACAAACAACGCCCTGTCTTGAGAGACCAAGAAATGCTCAGAAGCGTACGAAGAAAAATCAAGTGGTTTATTCTTGGTAAGTGTGCAATTCACAATCAAACGAATTTAGGGAAACGGAACACGAGACCGTCAAGAAAGTGGAGTCACTAGTCTCACCGGAGAAAGGGCCCACGATTCAGACTCAACAGGACAGTGAATGGAAAATGCGTCGGAAGAAGAAAATGAAGAAATCTTCGCGAACGAGACAAGCCATGAAACCAGACACATTGATGCTCAAGGCGAAGAAAGGATTGTCATACGCTGACATTCTTCGCACAATGAAGCAGGATCCTGAACTTACGGGATTGGGCTCCGACGTCAAAATTTGGAAGAGAGCTTCTGGAGACTTAATGCTCAACTAGCAAAACCTGTCGTTACTCAAACTAACATTTGAAACGAAGGTATCAGAACGGCTTAAGGAATTGACAGAACTTCAAGTGCAGACGGAAGAAATCCTGATATAATTCAAACACCTGGACGAGGTCACTAGTGACAATATATATGCCTATATCTCGAACTACAACTTGAAGGAGCTAAAGGCAGAAATCTATCTGTCCGTTCTATCGGGAAGGCATACGGTGATACTCAGACGGCAATGATGAGCTTCCCAACTGATCTAGGAACGAAAGCCATCCAACTTCGGAAAATAAGAATCGGCTGGATGAAAAGTCGCATTCGTGAAAAAGCCTCGGTCAACAGATACTACAAATGCTGGAGTTATAGGCATGTACGGAGAAACTGCCACGGTTCTGACAGTTTCAGAAGCTGCTTTAGATGCGTGGACAGGGGTACTTCGCCATGGGAAGCAGCAAATCCCTGTGCCGTATGCATTGTAAGGACAAAATTGACCATGCCATTGTCAGTTTCAAATGTCCACGTGTCCGAGAAGTCCGTAAAACCCCAAAAGCGATTAGGTAAATACAAGTAAACCTCAGCCCTTGTGAATCAGCTCAGGATATACCCATGCAGGTAGTACGCGACACGAACATGGACGTTGCAATCATTAGTGAGCCCGATTCTATTAGTTGTGCAGGGTATGTGGTAATAAATTCCTCCAGGAAGTTCCTAGAATGAAGCGGAAAGGCTATGCATGGCAGTGTATGGTATATTACAATTTCGGGTTATATTAAAATTTATATTTTCTAAGGTTCATCGACGGACACACCTATTCGACAACCTCCAAAGAAAACAATATTTCCATAATAATGGCATACAATTTAATAGCTTAAGACTGCTGTAATCTATGTATTTACATAGAATCATAATCAAAACCATCAATTGCAGTTAAAATTACAATCCCCCAAAATATTACACGGATTTCGCTTGCGCGTGTCATTCTTGATTAAAAAGACTTGCTCTTAGTTGATTACTTATGAACGACTCAAAACAAGTTTGTTTAAGAGCTCTCTCGTAGCAATATTATTAGCTCTTTGAAAGAAACTATTGATTCATTAATGATTCCTCTTCAGCACGTCAATGCTAGAAAAAGTACTAATCTCACTACAGCAGAAACTTGGTCGGCAGTCGGGTGGTTATCCTGCTGTCTCGTTCATCAGGTAGCTCGGCGGCGTAACCCCGTTACAAGTGTTGCACCTGCTACATGGCTCTCGAACTAGCTGCTCGCTCCGTCATTTAAGCGCTGCCACCTCTGCGCCGGCGGCTGGCTCTCAGCTATGTACGGTGCTTGATGCGTTCGCTGCACGTTTCGGCATTCAGTCGCGGCGACGTCTGCCTCCGTCATCTACACCCACGCGTACGGGGATCGACGAATACCACTTTCGTACATTAACACAACTGCTATCCCCGACTTACGGATCTGCGGTGTTCTGCGATTTCAACTCTTCACTACGAACTGGACGTTACTTTCCGCATCGCGAACAGCAGTGCCCGCTCCCGTTTTAATATCGTCTCGAAATTGTCGTCCCGTAATACAAATGTTGCCTCGTACAACGCGCCATACTTGTTCATTGATTCTCAATCATAAGTGCTATCACGCTCAACACGTCTTTCGCGCTCATCGACCAAAACAGCATTGATCCTCCGTCCTGTCTTCGCCCATCCGTTTCCTTCTCTACCGCCTCCCTTACTTCCAGCAACGACTCCCACTATTTGAGCATTCTATTCCGTCTCCAATCTGGCTAGAAAACTTCGTTTCGTTGCGTTTATTGTATTTTTTTCTGGAATTTTGTTCATTGGCCGAGATTTGGCTCCTAAATCTAGGGGTTGTCCAAAGTTTCTTGTTTTCGTGGTAACTACGTAGTTAGCTCTTCTGCGACGGTTTCTAAAAATAACCTCCCGAGAGTGCCATAAATCCTGCTTACGAAAGCCTCCCTTCTCTCGCTAGCACGTTGCGATCTGCTCGCCTCTCTCTGAATTTAGCAATGTTTCAAACCCAAATCCTTGTAACATTTTGAAATGTTATGATATACTTATTGTAACATTTCTGTATTAGCTTGCTCCATTATTAATTTATTCTCGGGGTTCAAACTTCTTTGTATATTGACAGGGAATCGTGGAACTATCTGAGTCTTTGTGCAAACTAGGACCGAGACTACTTTAATATAGAAAAATAACTTGATAAATTGAACACAAAATGTTTTATTACACATTAACTTGCATATATAAAATGGAAATATGAACAGAAACATAAATGAAAAGAAAACACTTAATATACAATTACTCATAATCAGAATACACACTCTTACACTAATAACCCTTCCAATTCGCTTCTGCACTTTGTCGCTCCTGTATTCAAAAGTCCTTTTCTTTTAAAAATCGTAACCATTATTTAGCGACATGTTTTAATGACTACAAATTATTTCATTTATTTACTGGAGTTGTAATTGTCCAATGTACTGAGATCAGTGTCTCCGATGCCAACTGCACATAAATAAAATAAAGATCTCGTCGGCACAGCTAGTGCGAAGAGAGAATTACGCTGGTATTTTCGTTGGCCGAGGCGCTCCAGTGTAGTATACAGCGATGTCGCCCGACGCACCCCCTTTCTTGCAGCAGGGCTGACCTCCTTCATTGCCATCTTTACTCAAGGACATCATTGAACTCACTGACCAATACGCACAATGAAAGTTCACAGATTGTTTGCTGTTATTTCAAAAGTTAAATGCGTTTCGATTACTTTGTACAACTTGGAGCTCACTAGCATATGCATGCTAGGCCCTGTAGTAATTATTTATGACGCTTTGAAGTTCTCCATTGAATTATGATGAGCATTCGCAATTGTAACGCTCACTAGCTAACAACTCATTAACTCTAGACTGGACACAAAAGTTTCTCCTGTTCGATGCCCGGAGAGTTAATTCCACGAACACTACAACGTAGGTCCAGTATCTTTGTCTGCATGTGAGACTCGTCTACCATCTTCATTCTTTCTGACCGACTGCCTGCTTCGCACTCCTGTGATAAACTGCTGTTTTCGTTCAAACCACCTATCTTGCACTCGTCTGATCACCTCTTTCGTTCTAACTGCCTCAGCAACCACTTTGTTATTGACAGAACCTATCACAGTACTGGAAACCGCCGTTGCATTTCTATCGTTTCTCTGATTAATTAAATTGACTCTCCCAACAGTCCGATTTTTTCGTTGTAGCCTAATCGCTGACCGGACCGAGATCTCCCATTTTCATTCAACATAACATAATTATTCTGTTACCTGGCAGTGAGGTTCACCGCAATTTAAGAGATTTCTATATCTTTCAGTTGACTTAAATATACTTGATTTAGTTTAAATGAACACTCGTTTTATGTTTGTGCATCATAGCCATGGCAACCTTTTATTTATTTGTTTTCATTACAGAAACAGTTCTACCAAAAGTGACATTTATATTTTGGGCTAATATTTGCACAACTTGTGCGATTAGCGAGCATGTAAATGGGCGCACTATTTCCACACGTTGTGCCAATTGTGAGCGCACAGTGACCAGTCAGGGTGAGATACGTACGAGTTGTGGCAGCTAGGAAGACTGTCACATATTTAAGGATAAGAGAGACGATATTAAATGGTCTAATTTCCGAGTAGGTTATTACTCCTTAGTTTTTAAACTTTTCATAGGGAAGATTCCGTTTCCTCTCCTAACATAGCTGGCTTGCTAACAGCCACGCAGTGGATTGCTTTGGCCACAACTAGTGTAACCGCGGTAAGACCGCGCCACTGTCTCACTAGCTGCCACGGTAAATCGCTATTGGCACAATTCGTACATATAATCGCGCGCAGCTCACGCCATGGTGCGCTAACTATCGGCACAATTTGTGAAAATTTATTATAGTTACCTAAACTTTAAAGACATGTAAGGAAAAAAGTTTAAGAGTCGGATTTGAATACGTGAGCATATCGTCTTGAAAATTGATACGCGAAATTTCGTTCACTCCTTCCGGAATCGTTCCTTTAATGTTGTTCCATCGTTCACTTGGTGGTGGCGAGGAGGAGTTGATATTTATTTCATTCCGATTTATTTTAATGCTTTGACAATTAATGTAACTTCGCAATAGTTACAAAAGGTTATTACAAATCGGTAATATGTAGAGAGGAAAATGTGACTTATTCCATATTCTCATACCATAACTCCCCCCCAGGGGACTTACATCTAGTAAGTACGTGTTTGGCAAACACGGGACCCCCAGCTGAGTCTGGTATTACTTCCACTTATTTGTGCGAGGCTCCTTCCTTTCTTTCCTGACATCCCTTGGTCACCTCATCTTTTTTATCCCGACACTATTAGGACTAGGGTATCTTTCATTTTCCTCATTCCTCTCATTTTTTGTCCCCCCTCATGTACACCCCCCAGGGGACTTAAATCTAGTAAGTACGTGTTTGGCAAACATAGAGCCCCGAGCTGTCTGGCATTATTTCCACTTACTTGTGCCATGCTTCAGGCCATGAGGCTCGCTCTTCCACCTAACCGTTGGACGTGGGTAAGGGAATTGGGAAGGAGAGATGTTGGGTTGCCGGAGAACATGATACCGAACCGACATTTGTCTGGAGTAGGCGAGGGAAATCGCAGCCGAAAACATCTAATTCGTCTGAGGACTCACGCTCTACCGCACAGCGAGATCATGAAACGGAAGATGCTACCACTAGACCGCTGGTGTCCGTAATAAATTGTGAGAGTAATAAATTGATAAATACCTGAGTACTAAACACTACCTAAGAGGAGAAAATATAATTACTACATATGATTTTTCTGAATTACCAATGTACCACTTGGCAAGATTTAATACGACAGGAATCAAAGTGCTGATAGGTTTCTAAGGAAGGGTTCGACTAGAAAATTAAAAAAATTGCACATACATCAGTCATAAATTCTTTCATTCATTGTAATCCAAACTAATGTACACGAGGAAGTGTTTTACTTTAATCAACAGAAATACAACGGCGCATAAAAAGATTAAATACCGTGAATTTGAAGAGCTTTAATGTGGTTGATATCTTTTTATTTCTTTGGAAGGACGATTAAACGATTCGTTGAAAATGCCACTTTCCTTCCGGACTACAGTGGCGATTCCCCTACACAGTGAAATGTGTTACAAGCACAGGGACACGAAGGAACGATTGGACTGCATCGGACTCGTGAACGATGTAAGTAGGAACAATGGTCGAACTCGTGAACGGTGTACGGAATACGAACGATGTTCAGACTCAGAAATGATTGGACTCGGAAGACGAAACAACTCTCAGAACCGACTCATTATCCTTTCGGGAAGGATTTTTATGATGTAAAAGGTCGGTTCTTGACGATGAATGGTAACATTAAAATATTTTGTGGATAATGATTGAGCGAAGAACAATATTATTGGCTTAACTGTTTGAGGATATACAAAAATATATACGGCCTTTTTTTTCTAAAAAAATAATGAACATTTCGCAAAATTAAAGTTTTTGAAAATCTTGATTCATTTCTAAAGACCAGTATTGTTAAATATATCATACGATTTTTAGGCTGAACATAAAATTTAATGTGAAAGGTTTCCAACTGACAGCATATAAATATTTAGGTTTTTAAGTTTTACTTTTGATAATGTCATTTCATGTTTTGCTGCTGTGTTTAATGTTGATTCTGATGAAATCCACATATTAAGAGATTTGGCCATTGTTGAACCAATATATTTTCTACGCTATCACTAAATTTTCTGAGACAACTAAAGGAAACGAACAATTTTAAAATTTAGGTGAACGAAGAACGACCGTTCACTAAAGAGAACGATTCGAGTTAACGGATCACTAAAATAACTCGTTCGTTTGGATTCGTTAATTTCCGAACGTCACATCCTGGTCACATCTCTACCTGAAACTAGCGCCGAAACACTACTACATATGCCACGAGCAGGCCACGAGTGATATCTGACAACTTCGGATTTTATAAGTATATGAATGACAATCTAAATTAGGGTAACGATATTTAACATAAGCCATGGACTTGCCATATAGTTTGCCACGGAGCCCGTATGCGCTCTCATTGTCAGAAACAAAGAGATCGGTAGAGGATTTGTTAAAAGAACTTGTGAGTAATTTCCCAGAAATTTATGACGTGTAATGTGATTTACCTGAGAAATAAATTGAAACGAGATGAATGGAGCGAAATTACAAACATTTTGTCTATTACTTCATGTTGATAGTTATCCCAATGAGGTAGTCTCACTGAACAATAATACAAAATAACAGGTTTTATTGATTGTGTCTTTGATTGTCCAACACATAATCAAATTCATACTCTTTACACTTTCCTAATTTACCTCTCACAAAGGAGGACCCCATCATATTATAAACTGATATAGTAGGAAGGACTCCAGCTTTCCAATAAATGTCTAAAGGTGACTAAGTCGTGTCTACAAAAAAAAATAATTATACAGCAAGTAAACTTAATTGAGATATGAACTTAAAATGCGATCCTAAATATTTCAGCTGCCAAAGCATGAGCACTTCATAACACTTGCTGCAAAATCGTAGCCATATAAAAATGTCCCCCTGCTTCATGATGGACAAACCAGACCAATGAAAAATCTTCCCCAAAAACATAGTGCTGCTCTGAGATATGGACTGGGTTAGAGGAGGGCATATATTTGCATGTGACAAATACTCATTTGGTGCATCATCCTTTCCAGTTTAGATATAGCAAGAGGCATTGTCATCTGCATATCCCTGAAGCAATTGATCTATCAACACAAAAAATATTTAGATCTGTCTTATCTAATGATTAAATCTAAAACCAAACAAGTTTAAACAGAGTATATAATCACGTACATCTATGTTATAGTGCTTAAAAATAAAATGAGTTTGTCAATAAAATGAGTTTCCAGCTCTGGGGTAGACTTTTATTAAAACTTAAGGTGCACAGGAACTTTTGGACCAGAAACTTTTATTGTTGTGGTCATTTATGTAACAAAAGTTAAGAAAATATAAATTGAATATTTCGAATATATATTATTCTACGTCACTGCTTCCAAACTCTTTGTTAAATTCCTCTTCAGAAATCTGCTGGGACAAAACCAATAAATAATATCTATACAAAATGATACAAAACAACAATAAACAAATAATATCTATACATCACTGAAACTATATTGTATATCATATTACGATAAAAAGCTACACTGCTTGGTACAATTATTTTAAGTTACGAGTACATAAATAAATACATAAACAATACCTAATTGCTCCATAAATATTAAAAATTAAATAAAAAAGATTCTATAAATTACAAAAAAGTGGGATCACAGATGGTGAATTTTTCCACTTTTAGAAAAATGTGGTATTCTTAAGAAATTGCATATTGAATAATTTACCAAAGTCTTCATAATTTAGTTTATTATAAATAGATGAAAAATGCGTAAATAGAAGCAAATAAGCACACCTTTTTCTGTTTGTATTTCTTGATGAGGGCAATGTCTTTCGTTAATTCATCTATTTCCTCTTGAGTCACCCCCTTTCTCCTCCTTTTCTTTGTTTTTCCATCCATAATCTTAACTTTCCTCTTTTCCTGCCTCTCCTTACGCTTTTCCTTCCTGTCTATTTTCCGTTGTTTTGTTTCTGCCCAGGCCTCTGTTTGCCTTTTCCTCTTTTGTCCTTTGCATGGCCATTTACCAGTGTTACGGTATTCATTTAATTTCTGTTGACGCATTCCTTCACGATGTTTGTCCCTAAAAAAAGATAGAAATCTCTAAATTTAATCAGCTCTGGAAATGTTAACATATAAGTATCTATCAATAAGTTAATATACAATACTATTTTTTATGTACTATTATTTTTCCTTTTCCATTGTTTTGTTAATAAATTATAAATGACATTAAGGATTGAAATTTTTAATGATTTAAACTTCATTTAAGACTATTCCCAAGAGAATGAAAGCCAAAAGGAAAATTAATAAATAAAGCCAAATTAATAAAAAGCAAAAGCTTTGCTAATTTTTATTAATTGTAAATAAATTGGCTTTGTTTGTCATAGAGTTCTATTTACTACAAAAATGTGTGTTATTAAATCAGCTTTTCAATCCTTTTTACTCAAAAGGTCTAGCATTTAAAAAACCAAAGATTTATAAGAAATTGGTTTATAAGAAAAAAAGGACCAAAATTTTTATTTTTAAATATAGAATTTCAGACTTTAAAAAAATCGCTCTTTAATTTTCACAGATTGTTGGTTAAGTTCTTCACCTTTAAAATGCAACTGACCAAACCTTTTTTACTAACAATTGGCTACTGTACAGCCGATGGTGGTTATCGCCCCTGACGGGATAAATAAATATGATTTTGCAAAAGCAATTGCGCCTATAGAACCCATCTTTTGCATACTTTTTAACCATCACAAATCTCACGTCTTAAGAGGTGTTTAACCTATTTTTCATAATTATTTTCAAAATTATAACAATAACAAAAATGGTTAATTTACTTTTCTTCTTTCTTTTCCCTTCCTTCTTCTTTTTCCAATAACTTTTTTGTTTGTTGACCGATTTCAATTTAAAAAGTCACCAAATATAGGTATTTTCATTGCACACTAATCCCATGTACTTTACTTTTCTCTACATCCGATACTACTACTACTACTACTACTACTACTACTACTACTTTTCGATCCAATCTCCTACTTTTTCAGTTTTTTTGTGTACATAAAACTAAAGATGAGAGACCTTTTCTACCAATGTCTCCAAGACATTTCCACAATAATTTCACTACTTAATTCACTTTCGATATACAGGTTCTTTTTCCAACATATGGCCTGGCTAAACCCCAAGACACAAAATTAAAGTTAATTCTGTGTCATACAATGAGTTGGTTTCCTATTATAAATATTCCTGAAGCACTCAACATTATTAATGTATTTGATAATACTTTTTGACTACACATTAATATTGGGCTTTTCCTTGTTCAAATAAGTATAGTGATAGAAGGGTAACATGAGAGTTTACCACATCAATTCACAAAAGAATAAGGACTGTTAAAAATTAATAATTTTAATTTATTGATANAAGAATAAGGACTGTTAAAAATTAATAATTTTAATTTATTGATATTTTGTTAAAAATTCACAGTACGGAGATAAAAATTTTCAGTATGGTCACACATCATACATACAAGACTGAATGAAACAGAATTTAGAAAATAAAAATTAATACTTACATATATAAACGTAGGCTTCCGTGGCTGGAGTCAGTATGAACTTGTCTGTCTGGGACAAACCACGTCTTAGTACGCTGTTTGTCCCTGACAGACAAGTTCATAATACTTACATAGTTTTAGTAGCTAATACTAAAAGATATGGCATTCCAAAGAACTGCTCGAAATATGTACTATACTTATAATTTTCACATAAAATGTTTCAAGAATTCTAAATAATCACTGTATTTACTATCATACCTGTATGGGATTGAATTGAAATCTATCTTTTCTTCTTCAAATCCATCTACGTTTATATTCCTTATCTCAGGCATCTTTGGAAGCTTTATTAACCCAAATCCTGTAGCCAACTTTCCAAACTCCAAGTCTGTCAGAATTACAAGATAAAAAGAATCATAAGAAACAGAATTACTTGTATTATTTATTCCAATAAAAATAATGCAAGTTCTACAACAATTAACATCATTATTAAAAGAAATGGGTAGCAATCTATCAAACAAGGAAAATGTTCATTACAAACCTAAACACCCAATTTTTAAAACAAATTATATGTAATGGAATGATATAAGCAACTATGGGTGAGGGAAAAAGAGGTCAAGCTTGGGTCTTGAGCCTAGTAATCCCTTTCCCTAAATCTGCCCCTGCATGCTATAACAAAGAACTGTTAGTGGAGGAGAAGGGTAAGGATGTCATTCCATTATACAAGACTTCAATTTTAAACTGAACTAATACAGTACCTTTCACTGTGAGAATAATACTGCATTCATATTTGGCATATGCTTGAACATATGAAACAAATGCCCTCATTGCTTTATCCATGAGAGCTCTATCTCCAATTTGCAATTTGCGCACCAAAGGAATAATACAAGCCAAAGGTTCCAATGGTGTCATTTCATCCAAAAGAACCTACTTAAAGAAACGACAAACTGAATAAACAATTATGCAATTATCCCTCTTAATGAGAAATAATAATTTGTAAATCAATTATATCCAAAATTAGGAATAATCACTCATAATAATTCAATGAGTATATTGATAATATTCCATCAAGTATTTGTATAATTCATAAGTTCTTAGAAAAAGATTTTTATAAAATGACTACGTAAGAATTCTTTTTGATAAAGCACCAAATATTTTACCAAGCTTACCTTTTGATTCCTGAAGATAAAATCAACATATGCTTCTTCAGAAGGCATAAGTATAACAACAGCAGATCCAAAGTTGCCAATTCGAGCTGTTCGGCCACAGCGATGAACAAAAGAGGAAGCACTGGCAGGAGGATCATATTGTACTACCCAGTGCACCTCTGGTATGTCAACACCTCTAGCCATAACATCAGTGCAAAGAAGAATACCTGCAAACCAAACACAAAGGTAGAACATACAGACCTTGAATATAATGATCTTACCAAGGAGATTAAAACATATATTTTATACTATTTTTATAATCAGAAATAATATAAAAGGCTACCAACAAATGAAGCTCAAGAACAGAATAAATAAATTCCTTAGTGAATCAGATAGCACATAGGAAACAAGAATTACAGAAATTTTTACAACACACTGCCCATATATTTTGAAGAAATATCCATAAAAAGAACTTACCAGAATCTGCCTTTTTGAATTCACTGAAAACCTTGTAGCGAGCATCTTTCATTTTTCCATGAATGCCAAAAACTTTGAATTTTGGCAACACGCTAAAGATAAAACAATGCCCAAAAGTCAGTATTCAACACTTTCATATACAAAAATACCGCACTAGTGTCTCCTACAAACCTCTTGAGTATAGCAGAAAAATAAGCAACACAGGCACATGTTGATAAAAACAACATGAATTTTAGTTCAGAGCCATATTTTTTAAAAAAGTTTATCAAGACTGGTAATTTATCTTGAGGTTCACAAATCATAAAATAATTACTCAGTGTTGATGGGGTGGACACTTGAGCTGAATGTTTTGTTCTAAAAATAAAATTGTAGTATGATCAGTGAAAAACAATACATCAGAAGTCCTTGCAAGCTAGTCTAAACCTATAAATCAAACAATATCTGAATTATATTGAATCCACAATTACAAAGCCATTAACAAATGGTAATATATAAGTGGGTTAAATTTTTTTTTAATGTGGGTAATTTCAGAGACATTTTAGAGAATTTGAATCCATTTCTGATAAAATAATCTTACATTCCTAAAATAATTTTCTTATCATTGTTAAATTGCATTGTACATATTCTCATGTCAGACAAGAACTCTCATAATGCAATTCCTGTAATTGCAGATTCATTACATTACAATGATTTATATCATACTATAAAAACATATTAGAAATTTACAACACAAGAATCTACAACACAAACGTTCTATTAGAAATGAATCTATGTCAGTGAAATCAATTCAATCAGAATAGGATGAGGTAGCTCATAGCGCATGGCAGGAGGTATCCTTACCCCCGAAGTTGCAACCACCATAATCCATAACTTATTATTCTACCATATAAATCCAATTTACTACAATATTTGATTAATATTGAATTTGTATGGAAGATCAATCATATTCACATAATTATGTCACATTATTTCCTCTATCTAAAAGAAAGTTATGTCATTTCTTCCATTCAGTAGTAGACTATAGACATTGTTACAATGTAGTCTAACAGTACATTCATCAAGAATCCCCTTTAAGATATAGTGAACTTTATTTGCTTTTAATCCATACAATTCCAGCTTCTTTTTATTTAGGTATTTCAATAATAATCAAGGATGAACCTCAGCTTCTAGGAGAGTTGCGGGTGGTGGATAGCAAACGGCCCTCAGATATGGGGTTAGCTGTGAATAAGGGTTGTCTCAAATAAGTAGTCCCAGACAGAGGCGGCGGGACCAGAGGGTGTGGGAGTGTAGCCTGCGACAGGACTACTCTCATGAAAAACCATGTGTCTGATGAAGGTCTTGTGTCAGGGCGAGTAAATGCCATCCTAAATGCGTTGCCCCACTGCTTGCAGGTAGGAATAAGCCCAAAGGCTAAAGAAAGGAAAATTCCAACAGAAAAACAAAAGCAGAGGAGGCTCTGAAAGGCATAATGAAGCCAACCCCTCCACAGGAGTCAACTCTACACAAATCCTGACCCTCCAGGATAGAGGGTGGCACAAGGTTCACTACCCTAAACCTTCTGAGTCACAAACCCTCAATTTTCTCGGGATTTCACTAAATGCAAAAGAACAATGAATTTGACAAATGAGCAAGGACATGAATATGGGAACATGGAACATTAGATCATTGAGGAGAAAGGGGATATTATGTGTATAGCTGAAGAGAATCAAAGTAAACAATATAAAAATTGCTGCAATCCAAGAAATGAGGTGGAACAATCAAAATACTTGGGACACCAAGGAATACACAATCACAGCAGGAAGTGTGAAGGAGAGAGGTGTAGTATACATAGTGTACAACATTCTAAGAGCAAATATAATTCACTTTAAACTGGTTAACTATAGGATAACTTCTGAGAATTTCTACTCATTTTAATAACATCACAATTATAAATGTACATGCCCCAACAGAAGAAAGCAAAATATCATTACATTACGAGTTGACCCGAATAATAGAATACATTCCATTGTCCGGTGTGAAAATTGTATTAAGAGACTTCAACGCACATAGAAGGATTCTATGTACATTGGAATCATCAGGAGATGTAGTATGCATGAAGAAACCAACAATAATGGAAAAAGAATGATTAAGTTGGCCTTGGGCCAAAACATAGTTGTCAGCACAACATGCTTTTCTGAATTAAATATCCATAAGTGAACATGGCATACACCAGATACATTGTCATTCAGTCAAATCAATCACATACTGATAGACAAGACATGAGTAACAAGTATCTCAGATGAGCACAAATTAGAGGAGCAGATTGCAAATAGGACCACTACCTTGTGAGGTTAAAACATAAATGCTGAATAAAAACTGCATGCAAGGGAAACTCCTATCAAAGCACAAAATTTAACCCGAATTAAATAAATGATGTAAATGTATTGGAATCTTATAAGCAAGCCAACAAACCACAGAAATATCCACTTCAAAAGGGAATGAGGAAAAACCAATGAATATTGAAGTGGAAGACCTGTGGAGGAGAATAAAGAGTAGCATGAAAGACACAGCAGATATCCCCCTTGGATGACTGGAAAAAGGAAGAAAGTGTGACTAGTTTGATGAATAGAGTAGGTTGGTAGCTGAGAACAGAAAGACGCCCATGCTGAGTATGTACCTACAAGAGTTAGGAAAACCATTCTTAATCATGAAAATAGAAATGTAAATATATGTTGAAAGAAAAAGAGACTGTGGATAAGAGATCGTATGAGACAATTGGAAAGAAACTTAAAAGAGACCAAACCAGCTGAAGCGTATAAATAAATTAACTCCTAGGGATGTGGTTTAAATTATATAATTAAGGACAAGGAAAGTTAGTGGCAGGACAGCAGCACATCCAAAGAAGATGGGAGGAATATTTTACAGCTGTTCTCAACCCTGGAAGTGGCAAACAAAACATGCTTGATGTAAATGTAAATGAAGAACAGAAGACAGAGATGATGAGACAGAGTTCACAATAGAACCTCCAACAAAGGAAAAAGTGGAAATAGCTCTCAAAATCCTAAGGAATAGGATGACCCCTAGATTCGACAATCTTCCAACTGAGCTGTGCAAGTACGGGGGAAACCAAATGAACCTATTACATTAATTAATAACCAAGATCTGAAATAGAGAAAAGTTGCCATAAGATTCAACAAAGAGCATTGTATGCCCAATATATAAGAAGAAAGATAAACTTAACTGTACCAATTTACCAGGGCACCTCTCTACTTTATAGTCTTTATAAACATTTTTACAAATAAGCTGAGGGACAGAATCAAAGCATATGCCAGGACTGTAATAGGATAATATCATGCTATATTTAGGAAGGGTAGGTCCACCATAGATCAACTTTACACCATAAGGCAACACATGGAAAAATGTGGTGTTTGGTATGGACATTTACCAAATACATGCTGACTACAGGCAAGCAGATTACACTCTGTATAGACACAAAATGTTTGTGATTTAAGTGGGAAAACTACAAAAACTCATAGAACTTGTCAAAATCACACTAACTAACAACAGCATATGTAAATATGCAGAATGAACCAAGCTGACTGATTGAAGTCATGCAGGAACTAAAGCAAAGGGATGGGGTTCGCCCATTATAACTTAATCTGGTGCTACAAGTATTACAAGTATATCATATGACACAAAAATATCCAAATGGTGCAAATAATAGGACACGCTGATGATCTCAACATAGCAAACAGAAAACTAAAGGTGTTAGCAGGTTCGCAAAATGAAATAGATAAATAAGGAAAAGAAATAGGGCTTGAAATAAACCAAGGAAAAACAAAAGTTCTTATACAGGCAAAGAAAAGACCTTAAGTCAACTATGTGTAGGTAGCAGAATACAAATTAGAAAGAATAGAGAAATTCAGCTATCTGGGAGCAATTGTCTCCAAAAATAATGAAGAGGAAGAAAAGATACTGAGTAGAATGCTGTCTGCAAATAGGACATATNTAATCTTCAACCAACCCCCCCCCCCCCCAGGGGACTTACATCTAGTAAGTACGTGTTTGGCAAACATGGGGCCCCATCTGGCATTACCTCCACTTACTCGTGCCAAGTTCCTTCCTTTCTCTTTCCTGACCTTCCTTGGTCACCTCTTATTCTTTTCAATCCTGACGCTATTAGGGCTAGGGTATCTTTCATTTTCCTCTTTTTTTGTCCTCAATGTTTTGAGATATGTTTTGATATATTGTAATTCAGGAGGGTTTTTAGTGGGTATGGTTAAGTCATTTGGTCAGTCCCACACGGGGAGAGTCATGTTGGTTCTCCTTAGTGCGTAACTGCATTTTCCCTACCTGTACAGAATTTAGGGACTGCGACTAATGACTGTGATGTCGACAAGCCGTAAAGCCCCCCACCCCACCCCCCCAAAAAATCAACCAACACCCTGGATCTATCTTCAACCAATGCTCTGGATCTATTTGTGAGGCAATACTTCAGGAAAAACTGGGTATAGTGAAGGATAGGGACAAATGGAGATAGCGATACAACCTTGAGCTGAACAACTTTCACAGATACATAGCAGTCTCCCTCTGGGTCAGAAACTGGAATGGGCCAAGATGATGATGATAGCAAAATTTGAAGGTGGGCATTGAAGAGGAAGGCCACAGCTAGAAGGGAGGATATGGTGAGAATAGATGCTACATCCCTACTCAAGAGTACGAGCATGGAGAAGAATGGCTCTGACAGAGAGGCATAGAAGGCGCCAATTGATTATGCAAAGGCTTGATTACCGGCTACAACACCACAGGAAGAAGAAGGAAGCAAGAAAGAAAGCAAGAAAGAAAGAAAGAAAAAAAGCAAGCAAGAAAGAAAGAAAAACAAACAAGAAAGAAAGAAAAACAAACAAGAAAGAAAAAGAAAAAAACAAAAAAGCAAGAAAAAAAACAAGAAAGAAAGCAAGAAAAAAAAACAAGAAAGCAAGAAATAAAATAAGAAAGCAAGAGAAAAAAACAAAAAAGAAAGGAGATAGAAGAAGAAAAAGAAAATCTTCTTCTTTCTTTTTCTAAAAGAAGGAAGAACGAAGAAGGAGAAAGATAAAGTAGATGAGATTATATAATGAACAGTAATTGAAGTTATATATTATATATTTGAATGACACAAAAACAAATCAACGATTCTAACTAATATTATTTCCATTTAATCTTCTCAGGTTTGTCAATATTTAGTCAGGATTTCTGTTATTCTATTATAGATCAATGAAATTTAACTATTTCAAAAACCTGTTTGTCAATCCTCAAAATAGATACATTCCTCATTAAGTGACAAAGAAATAATGTATTATATCTTCAAATTCTGGAACTGTTATACTTCAATAACCTACTGATTTTTCTCTTTCACAGCAACAAGTACAGGGTTTCTAAGACCAGCTCTCACAAGCTGTTGAACTTCTCGAGTTTGTGTAGCAGAGAAGAGTCCAGTACGGCGTTGGCGAGGCAAATATTGTAAAATGGTATTCAAAGTTTGTTCAAACCCCATGTCAAGTAATCTATCAGCTTCATCCAGCACCAAAAATTCCTGAAAGAATCATTTTTTCAACACCAGAATACAACATTCTCAAAACTTGTTTTAATTTCCATTAATTATTAGTTCACAGTATTCTTCATTATTACGTTATTACAATTGCATACTGAAACACATAACTACAAACACAAGTAAAACTCCTACCAATGCCTTAACTGCAGCTGGTAAGTTTAAATCATGTTTTCTCATTAATAAATCTTCTAATCTGCCAGGAGTAGTAACAAGTATATTTCCACCTTTATCTTTGAACTTTTGTACATCTGATGCAACAGAACAGCCGCCAACAAGTAACAGCTGTGTCATACCTTCAAAATTTTCCAAAAAGTGTTCCAATACTTCACTTGTTTGGGATGCAAGTTCTCTGGTGGGGGAAATTACAATTCCACCCACTTCAAATCGTTTTAAAGGTGTATCTCGTTTCTTCAAAGAATAACATTCATATCAATCATAATTGTGTAGATAAACATTCATATCAATCATAATCTTAGACCAAAATCCTTAATTAATCATTCAGGAGAATCACATATTTTTTTAACAAAATGCTTCATACAATAAAAGAAAAATTGCAGGTAACAGACAAGTTAGTATATTGAAGAAGACAACAACTAAACACTATATAATCTTTGAAAATACTTATTTGACAATATATTATAGACAGTAATTGTAATGGAAAACAACTCACTTGAAGCATTTCTAGCATAGGAATTAAAAATGCCAAAGTTTTTCCACTTCCAGTAATAGCTTCAGCAGCTACATCTTTATGTTTTAACAATAGAGGTATACAGGAAGCCTTCCAAAAACGAGATTTGAGATTAATAACCCTAAAATTACAATTAACTCAAACTTCTATAAACACTATTGTCAATAAATCTCACCTGAACTGGTGTCATCTCTGTAAATCCCAATTTCTTGAGAGATTTCATAACAAGAGGGCTTAGTTTTACATCCAAACTTTCCCATTTTGTATCCATCTTGAGGCACAGGTAAATAAAATATTATAATAAATAATTGTTGATCTTAGATTAGACGGAAGAAACGTGTAAACTATCTCATCAATTCAATTAAAGGCAGTTAATAAATGTTCACTGAACCCAATTAACAACTTTTAACCTCTTACCAGGAGGTATCTCCCACGCGCTCCCTACCCAGCCCAGTTAATTATGTGTTCTCTGGCCCAGCCTTTGAGCATGACCTGCTCCTGATCTGCTCCGTCTCCATGCGCTCCTGACTGGCTCCTGAGCACAGACTATAAACCAGACGCCCCTCTCCCATACTAACGGTGTGTTAACAGCTTTCAGCGCTCCTAACATTGTTTACCTCTAACTACAAGTTCAAAAACCGGCCACAGGGCGCGTGGCAGTTCCCGATTCCCCTCCCCCTTCCCC
>NNCF01126592.1:622428-693888 GCA_002313205.1 Laupala kohalensis | reverse complement strand
TAAACACGCTACAACATAATGTTATTTCATTACACTGTTTAAATTTTGATCATTCAATAGATTGGGAAAATGTTTGAATTTTAGATCGGGAGCCAAATTATTTTAAACTAATAATGTCAGAAATGTTACATATTAAGTTTACAAATAACACATTAAATTTACAACTGACACAGAAAACTTGTCAAAAATTTATAGTTGTTTGCAACGATTTTTCTGCTTTGAAGGTTTGTTTTTTCAAATATTTTATTTTTTTCTTTGTCATTGTTTTATTTGTATATGTATTTAATTTTGTTTTTATGCTTGTCACTAAGATGAAACATACAAATTTGTTGATATGTTCATTTACTAGCGTTCGCCTGATGATGGCAGCAACAATCTGTTGAAACGTTGTAATAATATAAATATATAGTCTACATTAAAAGGTCGATTAAAATTTCAATTTAATAATGATAGTAGACGTAAATAATATCAATGGGTCATTTATGATTATTTCTACAAATCACTCCTCTCTCGCCGCTCCCAAGTAATGTCTTACCCCCACAATGCTTGTTGCCAGTCATCGCTGTCATCGCTGTACCGAGTTTGGTTGTAATTGCTTCCGTCATTGGAGAGTTATGATGCGCCATACATACATCCAATGTTATATTTGTAGATAGATAAAAATGGTGGAAGAAATTAAATTATAGTAAAAAATATATAAGAGAAATGAACAATTTCCATTAATCCCAGCACTAGAAACATTACAATATGGAAATAAATCAGTTTTATAAATACGTCATGCATGAATATATCATTTTAATCAGAGTAAACACTCTAGAAATTATATCTACTTAAAGTACATGAAACTTCGTTATTTATAAAAATGCTCAATACCAGTTCTGTCCTTCAAAACGCTCAAAACTAGTTCTGGCAATATCAGAATTTGCAAACTAGTGTTGGTCGCTTTGATAACGTTCAGAATTAGTATTGATCGTTTTCAAAACGTTCAAAACTAGTTCTGCCAAAATCGCATCTGCCAAAACTAGTTTCGGACATTTTTTTCGTCCAAAGGCCGAATTCGGTTTTTGTGCCAAACATGTATACCAAAAGAGTATGTGGGAATCATTGTAAACTGTAACAAGAACCATAAATTAAGAGTTCATAAGGTAGGTACGGAGGACATTTTGGATTTTAACAGTTGGTGGTCAAATCTCTATAAGAAGGGAGGACTCTCCATGGAATCTCGAGGAAGAGGAGTTGAACGCCAGTCAAAGATATCATTCAGTCCTGCCAGTTACTCTGAATAGAAATATAAGTCAACAACTCTACGTACTGTGACTATTTTCGATTTCATTGGTGGACTTGTAAAGTACACTTTTGATTTAAATTTGCCAGGAAATCCACGCATTAATCTTCCTCAGTGCTCTGTATACAACGGACGTGATCCCATTAACCAGACCAAGATAGAAGACTTCAAAAAAGTTATGAAGTACATCCCATATGAGTATGTGGAGTATTATAACGATATATTGAAATGCCCAACAGAAGATAACTAGAGGCATACACAAGAAGAATACTTGATGCTATTCTGTGTTATGAAATACCATTATATGTCAAAATTATTTTTTCATTGGAGAATAACAACATTACAAAATAAAGCTTTCGACAAGTTTAACAGAAGTTGTCATTTAAAAACCAAATAACCACCTGAATATTAAACATTCAGTACATATAAATATTGACTCTTGAGAGTCATTTCCAAAATGCCCTTATTTTAGAGAATTTGGAAGCTTACTCTGTCCTTCCCAATGAACCAGACCAAACAAATTTTATTTCAAAACTGCTATTAGGACATTTACATATAAAGTACAAAAAATTGCTGATCTCAGATAAATAGGTTAAATGTAAAACATATTTTTGTAATTTTCTCAAAACTACGCACATTGGCATCAAGCTTTTAGAAATGACTGATTCAATTGTTCCGCGTGCCGAACACGAAAGACCAAGGTTCCATGCATGCTACTTTGCATCAATTGCACTGGGGATCGACAATGCAGCAAAAAATACAATAAAACTTATGCGTTAATTATTATTTGTAAGTTCATTTCACAATTTCAAGGTTATAATATGCTTTGATTCTTAATATAATAATAATATAAAATAATTATTTTGTTTCAGGGATGAATTGAATGATAAGGTGAGTGCGTGAATTAGTCTTAAGAGCTGTATAGAAGCAGTTAATTTACGCGAGTATTTCTTAGTATTTGGTCGCTCTTTCTTTGTAAAAAAAACTTCCCTAATGTAATAAATATTTTCACTGTTTTTTATGGAAACAAGTCTTTCTTGATATATACGGAACCCTGCAAACAGAAATCCTTTTATGTGGAAAAATAAAGGAATGTTGAGCATAATTTAAAATTTACTGATCGATCAAATTCGAACGAGGAGTGAAATTTTCAGGCTTTTGAAAATTCCACAGAATCCTTAAGGTGCATAGATAAATGCATAGGGGCAGAAAAGTGACCTCTTTCAAATATTAAAAAGAAAATCGAAGTCAAAGCAATAGGTATTGAGATACAAAAGAATTTAGTTCGCCAATACGCCTGCAAATGGCGGCCATCATTTTGGTGTTCTATACGGATTTTCAAGTGGCTCCCTATCTAAAAAGTTACCTTTTGGCATCAACAATGACCTCAGGAAGTGGCATATTCCAATCAAAAAGTGCAGTTTTTTGGCATTTTTTAAACATGTACACTACGTACTAATAGAAACATGCGTCAATGCAAGTGATAACTTCGCTTCAGCAACAGTCAGTGAACATATATAGAACACAAGTCAAGAAAGTTCGCCAAGTCAAAGTCACTTGTCTAGTGATTAAGTAATTTATGTTGGGATTCCCAATGTAAGCGATTATTGTAAAGTGACGTTACTTGAAAAACAATGGACACCTCCAGAGAATTAACAGTTACCCTAAAGTGAAGTGATAAAGAAAACCTATTAGGAAGCAGGATTGCTCAGAATCAGAATAAATCATTATTTTGAATAAAAGAATAAGAACATATAAAAATAATTCCTTATTTCATGTAGAAAAAATAACGAATAAAAATCTATGTTTTTATTTGATGAACATTAATTGACGAAAGACAAGTTATCCATTTATTTTCAGAAAATAAATAACGAATACAAATTTATTCTTTTAATCGATTAACATTAAATAACGAACAAAACATTATTCCTTTATTTAACATACATTGAATGACGAACAGAAAGTTATTCCTTTATTCGACTAAAATTCAATGACGAATAAAAAATTATTCTTTTATGACTATCTTAAATGAAGAATAGAAAGCAATTTTTTGATTCGACTAAAATTGAACGACGAATAAAAAGCTATTCTTTTATTTAACCTACATCGAATGACAGAAAGAAAGTAATTCTTTTATTCGACTATCTTGAACGAGGAATAAAATTTTATTCTTATAATCGACTAAAATTGAATGACGAATAAAAAGTTAGTCTTTTATTCGACTTATTATTCCGGCTCGAGCAGCCGACCTGGAAGGATCTTCTCTCTCCAGCTCGCGCTGTTCTTGTGCCGTCGCTGCCTCTACAGGGCTTCCCCGATCGTCGATGTCACGTTCATGTGCATTTGTTCATGTGTATTTTCGTGTTTGACACGTCCCGTACCCTAGCTCATTGATGAGCTACTTACCAGGACTTGACGGTCGCACAGCGTCTTTTGGAGCCATATCGTATACTATTTTGTATTACTCAGTAGTAATACAGTCCACTTATCTTATTGATCCGGCTTAGAGATCATGTTCGTGATTTTGTGTGCAGGTGTTGTGTGTGCCGCCGCTTAGCCGTTCGTCGTGAAGAGGAGACGTTCCCGTCCCTAGCCACGGGGAGGCGGGCGGTATGTACTATTACTATTATAAATATATATATAACTATTTATTAATAATAAATAATATAGTATAATAATATATAATATAATCAACATTTCATTGCCTTAGCTATATGCTTTCGTATCTCTTTTCTTATCTCTCTCTACTCTTATCGTTTCGTCAATGGGAATTGACATATCGTAACATATCGTTAATCCTCGTTATGGTGAAACTGAGCGGGAATCACTAGAGGATGCGTCACTTCCGTCAATTCCTAGGTGTCATATATCTACTTCCTTTTGTCTTCCACCGCAGTCATGAAGGCACCAATAGAGTAGAGCTCCTGAGCTGTGCCAATCAGACTGCTTAGATCGTCGCCAGTCAGTTTCTTATTCGACCTTTTGAGGTAATCAGAGCGCTCCTCTCGGTAAAAGGGGCACTCTGCTAAGGCATGACCCACCGTTTCCGGTGTTGAGTGGTCGCATTTACATTGGGGTGCTTTTATCAAACCACGATCATACCTTTTTGCATTGTACGAGCCGTACCCAGTAATAGTTCGCACTATCACCGGACTTGGCTTGAACCACGCATGCCTCCTGAAAAATTCCACGTTTGGAATGAACCTAAAGGTATCCCTCCCGTATTCATCGTCATTCCAGCGGGCTTGCCAGTCCTTCACTAACGCGGCTCTTATCTTACCCTTCGCTCCCTTGGTTTCCTTGGTGAAGGACTCGGTGCCAATGACAACCTGCTTCCCCTTGCGGAGATGGTACAGGTAGCTTCGGAAGCGGACCAGTGGCATGCAGCCGCTGAGTACCTGAAGTGCCCCCGTCGCTGTTAGTCTCGACGCTCGAGTGATTCCTTGCATAGGTCCCCGTTGGGCCGAAAGTACCCACAGGCGGAAGCCGCATAGGTGATTATCGGAAGAAACACTCCTCGATATATCATTCGGAGAGTGTTCGTAGGGATGTTGTACTCGGCTTTGCAGATCCTTCTCAGCTTGAAGAAAAGTTTGCGGCCCTTCGCAGTGACTTTCTTAGCATGAGGGAGGAATGATAGCTTCTTGTCCAGATACAAGCCTAAGTATCTGACTTCGTCGCTACTGCGTAGCTTCGTACCACAGATCTTGATGATAGGTTGCCTCTCTGAGTCGAGTTGCCTCCCAAACATCATAAACTCTGTCTTCTTAGAAGACAGGGTCATCTTTGCCCTCTCGCACCACCGTAATACGATATCGAGGAACATTTGCGCCTCCACCTCCAGTTGTTTCCGACTGTCGCCACCAACCCTGATGGCTAGGTCGTCCGCGTACGCCGTCACCTTGGCCCCCGCATCTTCTAGGTCTTGTAGGACTTCGTCGATGACGAGGTTCCAGAGTACCGGCCCACTGTTGGAACCTTGCGTGCAACCTCTGGTCAGGAATTTGGAGTATGATGTTTCTCCCACTGGGAGAGAAACTTCTCTTTCTGACAGGTAGTTACTGTACAACTTGTAAATAAACGGGTCAATCTTCATTTCTCTCATTCGCCTAAGGATTCCTGGCCACCACGCGTTGTCAAACGCCCCCTGTATGTCCGCGAAGATCACCAAACAGTACTTGGTACGTGTCTGGCAGTCCTCTATCGAACCCAGCAGGGATGCCACAGCATCGTCCGTACTCCGCCCGGGTCTGAAACCATATTGGTTCTGAGAGAACAGTTTGTTAGACTCAATATATATCGATATCCTCTCCGTACATATCTTATCTAGGACCTTTCCTAGGACCGGGAGAAGACAAATCGGTCTGTAGGACCTTGCTTCATCATCTGGTTTTTCGGGACTCTTCTTTAGTACTACGTCTAAAGCCTTTTTCCAAACACGAGAGAAGATTCCTTCCGCCAAGCATCTGTTAAGAAACTGCAGGTACTTGCTTTTGCAAACACCTTGCAAGGCCTGCTTGATTATCTCTGATGTGAGTTTGTCCTGTCCAGGGGCTTTTCGGGGCTTAAGCGCCCGAATAGTCTTATCCAGTTCATCCTCAGTGATCGGAGTAAGGGATTCCTTGTCTACAGCTCCCCACTTGTGCAAGGCCTAAAGTCTCTCCGCCGCGTGGGTCTCCGTATCCTGCGAATGATTGTCATCCGGTAATAGGATTTCCAGAAGATGTCGCGCGGTTGCCTCCATTCCAAGAGTGCCTCCATCCGGACCATGATTGGATAAGGTGCTTAACAATTGGGGAGTACGCAGTTGATCAGAAGCTAGCTGGTAAGGCACCCCCCCAAGGACTTACCCGCGTTGCTTCCTCCACGATTTCCTAACGACCGACAGGTGTTTATTCCTAGCTTCCGCATATTTGAGACTAGGTTCGGATAAATCCTCCCCTATCCGTTTAGCCCTTTGTTATTGCTTCCGCAGGGCTCCGACTGTTCGCTTGAAAGCATTCAAATCCCGATTCCACCAAGGCGTACCCTTCCGACCGCCGGTCATTCTATACGGAATGGAACCGATTGTGGCCGTCGAGATGGCTTCGGTCAACCGCTGGGTAGCGGTTTCGGGATTGTCCTCGGGCGTGACCATCAATAACTCATCACTTAGTATACTCGTGAATCGTCTCCAGTCAGCCTTGGACGTATTGAAGTGCTTCCTAGGAATCATCTCTGGTGGACGTACCTTCATTCCCAAGTTAAAACGGAGCGCGTTATGATCACTGTTTGTAGCAGTCGTTACCACGTGCCAGTCCGTCAACGCTCTTATGACGTTATCCGAAGCCAGGGTTAGATCAATGTGAGAACATTTATCGCCTTTGAAGAAAGTGGGCGGTGATTCGTCGTGATTCAAGAGGTGAAGCTGGTTTCTGGAAATGAATTCCTCCACCATCTCCCCCCTGTCATCTGACAGACGATCCCCCCATACCTCACTTCTGGCGTTAAAGTCCCCCCGAATGATCAGTTTCTTGCCACTCAGTCCCGTCATGATCCTCAGTTCATCAATATGCTCCTTCGTGTCGATTCCATACTCGAAGTAGGTTGATACGATATATACCTCCCCACTCTCGTACGCGAGAGCACACACAGCGAAGTTTTTTGAGCAATATTGTGATACCTTGAGAGGAAAGAGCTCCTGATTGGTCGCGATTATGGCCGCACCAGGTTGTGACCCTGTGCTTTCCACTATGAGGTATTTGCCGCCGAGACCAGCTGTGGAGCTGCGTGTAAGGCTCCGATAATTGGACGAGGTCGATCCCTGACGCTGACACATACTGTGCCAGCTTATCCATAACGCATTGCGATAGCTGCGCATTGAGTTGAAGAAACTTAAGATCCATAATCAGAAAGTTCAACCTCACGCTTGGTCGCACGTTTGAATGCTGGGCAATCCCTGCCTATTACAGCGTGGTTCCGCTGCGTTCCCGCCCTGCGGCAGTTGGCACATTCAGCGGATTCTTCCTTCTTCGGGCAGTTTCTATAATCATGTCCATCCTCCGCACAATGTCCACACGTTGGGGCATACTGTCGGTAGGACCGAGAAGAATGGCCGTATCGCTGACAATTGTAACAGCGTGATGGATGCAAAAATTATACTACCTTGTGCGAGAGCCAGCCCGCATACAGGCGGCCTTTTCTCGTACACAGCCGAAATACGTCAGGGGGTATCTCCACCCCCATATTAGCGACGTTTTCTCCGTGGTCTTTCCTACACCTCATTCGGAAAGCCACCCGAATGTGTCGCTTGAAGTGGTCGTTGTTGACCACTTCCGCGAAGTTCTGCTGGTAGATGTCCTCCAGCAGCTACTCGTCTCCCATCCCTACTGGCACGTCGAACAGCGTCACCTTAGGTTTCCGCTTTCACTGCTCGCGAATTGCAACGGTGCTGTTGCCTGTTAATGTCTCTTTTATACTGATGGCATCTACAGGGGAAGCGGCCGTGACCACGATCCCCTTACACGGCAAGAGTCTTACCCGGTTGACGTTCACTCGCCGACGCTTGGTTTTTAGTGCAGCCTTTACCGTTGCCCTCGTCTCCACGGCTGACTTGATCTCCGGCCCCTTGGGGTGGATTACAATCGAAGTGCAACCGCTGCTCGGCCTCGCTGCTACCACGGCAGCCTTTGGAGCTTTTTCTCGGTCTGCGTAGGTCTGTGGTTTGGGTCGGGGAATCTCTTCCAGCGTCTTTTTCACGGCCGTCTCTACCTTGGTGCAGACGTCCGCTACTAGAGTCGCGGTGAGCTTCTCCACTCCTTTCGACGACTCGATCTTAGCCGCGTACCTCCTTGACATCGTGGAGAACATATCCAGATCGCAAACCGTGCCTCGAAGCCACTGCATCTGCCGATCGGAGACGGCCCCCTCGATGCTTCGGAGGACACCCGTCAAGACCGACATCGTGCCATTGTGGAACTCCACCAGTTTCAAATGGACCTCCTCCTCCTGGGTGCGCCCACATCTTGGAGGAAGAGGCGGAAGGTCTTTATCGCTATTTCTGCTTTTAGGCAACCTTGGCGCTGAGGACTTCGTCCCGCTCGGAGAGTTCTGTTGTCCNATAAGAGACAGCCTCCACTGCTCAACTTGGAGTCCCTACCTGGAGGGGTGGGGGACCCCTGCCGGTGTCTCTGACTGCAGGTTTCGCCTTAGCGGTCTCGGGGGTCGCCTGCTGCTGCTCCGTGATTGGATTGGACCCCTTCGGGGTCGTGCCGGGGGAGACTTGCCCTTTGTCCGGGTCGGCTCTTCCTACAGTAGCAGTTTCATTGCAACGTTCCGCTCGTCACTTCGCTCGTTCCTCCCTTGCCTGCCTTGCGAGATGCGGAGCATCCCTCTCTGACGGGGTGCTTCCCTCGACGGTTGCCCGCTTACCGAGGTCGGCTTTTTCCCCTGACTCGGCGTTCCCCCTTTTGTGGGCGGCCGTCACGGGTGCTTCCGTGGCCCCCTCTACCACCACCGATGTTGGGGCACTTCCAGGAAGTGTCTCGCCATCACTGGCTTCGGAGGAAGGCCCGGAATCGGATGGCCAAAGCACAGTCCGACACCCGGAATTTGCCTTTTCCTCATCCGAGGTTCTGCCGTGAATGGATTGCCTTCTGCCAGCCTTTGCCCGCTTGGGGTTCAGAGAAGGCTTCGGGGTCCCCTCAATTTCGATCAAACTTTGCGCTGCAGCCCACGCCTCCACTATGGCTCGGGCGTCAGAAGGGCTCATCTGGCCAAACCCATGTGGCTCTGACCCCGCTGTTGGCTTGGGACACACCTGCCGAGGGGCTGACTGCGTAGTCGCATGCCCTGGGGGGTGGTACCCTTTGCCTTCTTTGGGGCCTTCGCTTGACGCCCCTTGATTGTCTTTACCTTCGTGGAGGCAGCGTGGGCTCATGGTTTCCCCGTTAAGCATACACCGTCCCCATCCGTTTTTTCTCTACCCACTCTTGGCAGCCCCTTGCTCAAGGGGGCTCCACTGTCTAGCCCTCGCTGAGGGGGTGGGCGAACTTTTGAGCCTTGGGCTGACCTTCTTCATTTACCCGAAGCCACGATTTTCCAGTCGCCGGCACCGTCATCAGCTGACGTCGGAGGGGTCACCCAGCTACGGGTCTCCTGCTGCGCTTGCTCCATAGCTTGTTATTGAGGTCACTAATGACTTTTATAACTTTGACACGCTCTCGCCGGTCAAGCCCGATGTCTAGGATTCCAACCTAGTGGTTTCGCTAGACAGTCGATGTCACGTGCCGGAAGACTTCTGCTTATGTCGTCCGCCGTCGTGCAGCATACAGCGGTGTCACAATCTCAGCCGCTTTCTGCGGCATCCGCCGCTGTCCGCGGCCAGCTGTGACTTTTGACCGGCAACCTCAACTGCTCAACTGGAGGGGGATCTCCACGCGACCTCGCTCTCTCCCGGGAGGGCGCAAGCCCGATACTGCACCGTTGCGTGCTGTGCGAGCTACATCTCGCGTAATATTCATTGAGCAAAAGAGCATACATATTAAGAGCAAAATTTTTTCACTCAATACTAGTTATTAAGTGTATTATATTTATTGGAAAAAACCTGGAAGAACTATGGAACCAGAAAATCTGAAACATCGGACGAAGAACTCCTTGAAGACTGGAAACAGACACCCGTACGCCAACTCCAGTGACTATGGTTCATCACGGAGCCAACCCACATACCTCGCCCTCCGTGGACTCAGCGACACGTTATTACCCAAGGTGGAAGTCACGGCCAAGAGGCAACGAACCGCTGAACCCTACGCGTCTACAAGCTCCGGTGACCCTCGTCTGAAAGGTAGCACTCCAGTGCAAGGTAAGTCAGGTCCCGGCGGGGACAACGCAAGCGGTGTCCAGCGTGCATCATTCTTGGCCATCCAATCATCATCATCTTTAGAATTACTAATCTCACTTTCAATCCCCAACGTCACCATCCCTAATATGGATTGTGTCGAGGGATTTATTACACCAAAAAAAGGTATTCAAACCTAAACTTTCACCTCAATCTAAACTGATTAATTTGTCCAACAGGTTCACCTCCATCGCAAACACATCAATAATTTCATCCGCTTCAGCAGCACCAGACGGTAACATTGCCTCCATCTCATCAATCAATTCATCCAATACTAGAATGAATACCATCAATGATCAAACCATAGTTGAAAACAACCGCCGTTCTACAATTTCAAGCCTGGCGTTTTCCAGCGGTGGTAGGAAGGGAGGCCAAATATTCATAGAAAACGTATTTGATCCCAAGGAACTTCTAAAAGAACTGCAGAAAGTCTCTTCTTGCACCTTTACAGGTAAAACACAAAAAGTCACTTCGTAATAAAAGTAGACAATGTCAAGGACCACCACGCAGTGACTAAAAAACTACAGGACCTCAAAAAAGAGGATCCTAATACCTCTTACTTCTTTCATCGCATCACTGAGGAAATAAAACACCGATTAATAGCAATAGGTCTTCAACCAAACGAAGACCTCTCAGACTCAAAAACAGCTATCGAGGCCCAAGGTTTCAAGGTCTATCACATATCCGAAATTTTAAAGAAAATAAACAATACTCAGACTCATCTCGGTCTGTATCAGGTCGAAATAGACAAATCTAACATAGCTGCTTTTAAAGCAAATATTAGATATCTAAACCACCTTAGAGTTAACATTGAGTAACCACACAAAAAGGACTTGATCACGCGATGTACGAGATACCAAGCATGGGGACACACGAAAAACCACTGTGTGACGCCACCTGCCTCCTTTGTGCCCAAGATCACGAAATAGCAGACTGCCCGAGACCATCTATATTGGAATGCTCTAATTGGGCTGGTGACCACGTGGCCTCGTAGTCTGGATGTCCTGCGTTGATCCTACTCAAGCAAAGAAGACAGGAGCAGTTAAATATAGCAAGGGAAAGGAGAAACACTGCTCTTCATGACAAAGGAATGAAATACCTACAACCCACCTTCGCAGCAGCACCCAGCCTTCCTCCTCTCCATACCTCTTTCGCCAAAATCGAACAGGGCACCTCCCCTACCGTTCAGGAAAATCCGATAAAAACTGTTAACTTATCTAACATCCATGAAAATATCCTTCAAGTCATTTGACTTCAAGATCTTCGCTGTTGCTACTCAAATAATCAACATCTTGAAAGGACTTGGAAATATACTGGAGAAGGGCCTAGTCATCATCAACATACTAGCTCCATTTTTCGAATAATGGACAAACAAAAAATCAAAATCATCAACTTTGCATCCTGGAGGCCATCAAAAGAGATCATCCATTTCACAATTTCCATCAGATCACTCCATTGATATGTTATTAATGCAGAAGACCTGGCTCACATCAACATTACCATTCTCGTTATAAGGTTATTTCATCTGTAGAAATGACAGTGTTGCCTCGCGGAATACGCCCATCATAGAGGGGGAGGAACATCACACAGTGATTTCGACGCCGACCCATGTGTCGATAGAATTAACGGCGATTGAAATACAGTAGAAACGATCGACGGGCCACTCACAGTAGTGTTCACGTACCGAAGACATACGAAAGCGAACCAATTAGAAAAAAACTGACCTTGATATTATAAAAACGCTTTCTCCAAGACGAATCATCGCCGGCGACCTCATTGCAAAGCACTGTTCCTGGCAACCTACGTACAACAAATTCATATTTTCATATACAACCTCACCAAAAAGGAAATCACTCACGCATTCAATCACGCTTCGAGAAACCTGTTTGACCATTACCGTCATCATCGCTAAAGTCCATCTTCTAAAGAAAATTTTCGTTTTCCTACAGATCTTCTAAAAGTCTCCTCCTAAAATTTAACCTTTTCTCTTTATACTTTATTCTTACGTTTCTTATTTCTTCCTTCCTTCTCAAATAATATATAAACTCATTTGCACCTGGACAACCTCCAACGTAACAGACGGTACCAGACTTACACGACTCGGAGTAAGTCGGCGACAAGTGCTAGACGTCTCCAGAGTCGCAATCAAGAGAGAGTAACTTGTGCTACTTATTAAAAAATTGACAAAATGCAAGAAGAGCACCACTTGGTGCAGGCTAGCCAGACAACTGTTCAATCTTCGAAACGACTATCTTAAATAAGGAATAAAAAGTTATTCATATATTCAACTAAAATTAAATGAGGAAAAAAGTTATTTTCCATTTGACTAAAATTGAATGACAAATAAAAAAAATTATTTTATTCGACTAAAATTAAATGAGGAATAAAAAGTTAATATTTTATTCAAACCACAGCAAACGACAAAAAGGACGACAAGTTTGAAGTAGAGAGGATGACAAGTTTGACTTTCTAGGAAACTACCCCTATTTTTAGAAAGTTGGTTAATTCCATTAAATCTTTGTTATCCGTGACAAAGGTGGTAGGATTGTCCGAAAAGATTTCTTTCGGAAGGCCATGATGGGCAGAATGACGATACAAGCCTTCTGTAAAATGTTGCGTTGATAAAGATTGTACCGGTTCTAGGTGAACTGCTTTGGTGGTGACAGACAAAAATGCATAAATACGCTTTGATTGTAATCTTTGACCTTGGGAGACCAGTTAGCAATTGAAAAGATCTACAGTAGTCCAGAGACACTTTTGAAAAGAGTTAGGACATTCTAACTCTAGAGTGTGGAAAAGAACCCATAAGCTGGGAACTAGTACTTGTTTGTAAGGATTTACAGACGAGGCAAGAATTTATGACAGAGGAATCAGCGCGTTACTGATATCACCCAGAAACGATCTCGTAATTGTGATAAGATCAATTGCATACCTTCATGATAGTTTTTCATGTAGGTTTCTAATCAATAACTTTACAAAATAATTATTTGAAGGTAAAATAATTAGGTATTTTTCTGAACAAGAAAAATTCGACTTCTCAAGTCTTCCCCCCACACGGTGAATTTGCTCATTGTCAAGGAACTGAAATACGCCTTTTAGCTTGGAAGAGTTTTGAACCCGAGAGCTCTTCTCCAAAAATGACACTTCTTGTGAGAATTCCTGCAATTGAATTGCTCGCACAATACAGTTTAGAGAGGTTTGAAGTTCCTCAGGAGAGAGAGGACACTCAGTGAGAGACAACCTTTTGCCACGAGGGGCATGATTTCTTCTTCTTATCCTTCGCCCTTATTAATCCTGTGCTAGATAGGGTCGGCGGTTCTTTGATTTGGCTGGCTGGGGAATTTCAGGGTGCCGTATGCCCTTCCTGTCGCACCTCCCCGGGGGCGTGTGATTAATGAATGATATGAGCGGTGAATGATGATGAGCGGAATGATAGGCAGAGAAAACGGGAGAAACGCGAGAAAACCTGCCGCGAATACGGCATTGTCCACCATTCGAACCGGGTGCGTCCTCAGAGGTAAAAGGCGAGTGCGTTGGGCACTACGCCACGGGTCGCCCCACGAGAGGTACAATTAGCTGCAAACCTAAAGCACATTGCTATGACTCTCAAGCTCTTCCCATAGGATGAGAAATGAAGAAGAATAGAACAGGCAATATAATTTTGGGCAACGCTTACCTCTGATGTAGCAAAGACATTTAATGAGCTCTCATTATGCAATCTTGCTTCACGAGATGATTGGAATTCGGAAATCCATGTAGGACCTTCAATCCACTTCCTCGATGAAATTATCTGCTTTAGCGTGCTACCCCTAGAAACTAAGTCTGCAGGGTTATCCCGGCTCGAACTGTGATACCAATCAACCTTCCACATTCAGGTTTCGAATCTGAAGCATTTTATTTTTCATGAATGAATTCAGTTTTTTTATCATTATCTGTTTTAGCCCTGATAATACGATGGTCTGTACATACGGTGAACTCAAGAGTAAGGTTCCCTATTTTTTTAGAAATATAAAATATTTTTCATTTCATAGCAATTTACATGGTTGTAAAGCTTAAACATTGAGCTATTTTTCAACATAGTCTCCATTTCTATCCAAGTATTCTTGGGGACGGTGCTCCAACATTTTTATCCCCACGTCGCAGAACTTCACCGCCAACCCGTTGAGGAAGCGAGTAACCTCTCTTGACTTCATCGTCGGTCCGAAAGCGTATTCCACCCAAGTGTTCCATCAATTTCGGGAGCAAGTTGTAAACACCAGGGACGAGGTCCGGACTATAGGGGGGAATTACAGTCCAACCAAATCCTTTCAGTAGGTCCTGGGTTTGTCGAGAGACGTGAGGTCGAGCGTTATCGTGAAGAAGCACGACTCATTTGCTGAGTTTCCCTCTCCGACGGTTCTGGATCGCCCGTCTGATTTTCCTTAGTGTGTCACAATTCCTGTCTGAGTTTATCGTCGTTCCCGGAGGCAGAAAGTCGATGAACAAAATCCCCGTACGGTCCAAAACACAGTAGCCATCACTTTGCCAGCAGACTGCGTTTGCTTAAATATCTTTGGCTTAGGCGAAAATGAGTGGTGCCATTCAGGTGATTGTTGTTTTATTTCGAGTGTGAAATGAGACACCCGCGTTTCGCCACCCGTAACAATTGAGTCCAACAATTACTCTCTCTTGACTTGACATTGTTGCAGTAATTGGCCGGCACAATCTACAAGTTGCCGCTTGTGGTCTTTTGTAAGCATTCGCGGGACTCATCGCGCGCACACTTTGTGATACCCCAATTTTTCAGACAAAATTATCTGAACTGAGCCAGCGGAAATATTAGGAACCCGAAGAGTCAGTTCACTGATGGTTATCCTTCGATCTTCAAGCAGTAGTCTCTCGACATTGTTGACAGTCTCGTCTGAAATGGACGGTCTTCCGCTCCGGTCTTCATCGAGGATTTCCGTGCGACCAGCTGTGAACTCCTTACACCATTTGCGGAGTGTTGCACAGATATGCACTTGTCACCATAAACTTCGCACAACTGACCATGAATGTCTATAGGTGGAACCCTGTTCGCGTTTAAAAAGCGAATAACTGCACGGATTTCACACTTGATGGTAGCGACTATCAGCACTTTCATTGCGGACGACTGCTAGGTCAACACTCAACGGTAGAGATAAGTGGGAAACATTGCGATCGAGAAAGGGGGAGCTGCTGTTCACGCCAGTGTTGCCAGATTTTTCCTAACACCTCTCCTTGAGAATCCACCGGAGTTAACGGGAATACCTTTGACTTACTACACAAAAGTTTGCATTCAGTGCTGGTTCGCAAACAGATAACGCAACCATAAGGTAGATGTGATGCATCTGACAATCCATACTGATTGACATCGGTAAAGTGTAGATTTGATAAGACCCTCCTTGGAAAGGTGAGTGAATTCAGATGGTTCAACACTTCTGTGATTTGCAACTAATCTGCTCTCAAAAGGCTGGGTAATTCCTCATCCCAATCCAGCTTTGCTGCCCATAATTTTTTCATATATACTTTGAGGGTAATAACGAACGGAGCGCACAAATCCAAAATGATCCCTAATCGACGCAAGCACTGATAATACAGAACGTTTAGAATGAACGTCAATAGATGATAAATTGTTATACTTGGGCATAACCAGGAGTAAGTCCCGACTTGGATCCCATTGCAAACCTAAGGTTTTATAAGAATCAGTAAAGTGTAAGTTTACGACTGCTTTCGATTTCAATTCGTGAGGTAAACTGTCAACAAATTCTTGGGTGTATGAACAAAACTTGTATAAACAGAAACCTGCCCGAAAACCATCAAGTCCCTCATGGTATTAATAGCAGTCTGAACAGTGCTCACTGACAATAACATACCGTCGACGTAAAAACAATAGGTGAGGATACTAGAAACAAAAGGATTAAGACATTGACACATCCTCGAGAGTTCCAATAGGCATCTCGAAGCAAGAGATGACAATGAAGTCATGCCGTATGTTACAGTTGTGAGTTTATAAGTTTTGAGTACTTCATGTGGGTTTTCCCTCCATATTATGTATTGAAATCTGTGATGATCTGGATGAATCTGCACCTGTCGATAAAACTGCTTTATATCGGTAGCTATGGCAATAACATTCAACCAAAAATTCAGGAGAATATGAAATAAATCTCTTTGAATGTTTGGTCCAGTGTGTAGGATGTCATTTAAGCTAAAACCGGAAGAAGATTAAGTGGAAGAAACAAATACAATTCTCAAGATGGTCGTTTCAGGCGAAGGATTTTCAACTTAAAAATGAGGAGAATGGAAATGGTTATCACTAATCTTTAACAATGCTTGCATGTCCCTGGCTAATGTAATCCCTCGTAAAGTAAATATATTTCTCCCTAACTTGCGGTTTCTGCGATAACTAACCCTCCACATACTTAAATCTACGTTTAGCAACATTAAATGAATGGCCAAGAATAGATGAGTCATATTTGAAAGGCAATGATACAACAAATCATCCTGATGGAAGTTGATAGCATCTTATTGAAATAATTTCTCAGCAGGGTGCGTTAACAGCTTATGAGGGTCATCGGGCTGAGGTGGAATTTGCTCTAATTCCCAAAATCGCTTTAATATTAATGAAAGGTTCTTATCACTATGAGATGCTGCTACATGAAGGCAGTTCAAGCCATTTAAAGGAACTAAGGAGGAGGCACAGCCAGCAATTTATGTACCAAGTTCGGTATTTATAAGGCTAAGTAATTTTTTTATTTAAACAAGGGTTGCGATGAATTGAAAATTTCACAAAAAACTTCAACACTCAATAAAATGTCAATTCTCCCAGGCCGATGGAAACTGGGATCAGCAAATTTTATGTTCCTTCGGAGTTTCAAGAATTTTTTATTTTATTCCTGCAAAGGAAGATTCTTAGAAATTTTTGACAAAATAACACATTCGAAGAGCAATTTGTTTTAATTGTTAAGACTGAGCTTGCATTACTCCCAGGGTGTGAGGAATTTAATGTATGAATTTTAATTGCACTTTTTTCGAAATAGTGATTTTAAATGCTAAACAAGTTATTTGTTACAGCATTAATATGAGAGCCAGAATCTATTAATGCTCTACAAATAACAGAATTTCCATCTAATACCTAGAGAATAATTTCCGCAGTTCGTAAAATGACATGTTTTTTGCGCTAGTGTCATCGCAAGCTGTAACATTAGAAAGAGCATCCCCTTTGTTCACTTTAGAATTTTGATAATTTTGACATAGGTCATCGGTCTGAATAGAAAGAATAACTCTTACCGGGTCTGACATTTTCTACTGAACTTTCCTTTGTGAACTCTGCATGAAACTTATGGATTAATATTGAGACCGTGGATGAATAATCAAATAATTAAATCACGTTCTCAAAAATTAATAAGAATTACTATTCAGAAAAAGTAGATAGAGGATGAACTCAGAGGGACAGTCACACGCAGGCAAGAGAAATTATTGTCGGCGAAGCATCACAGGCTCCTTTAGAAATAGAAAGATACCAAAAGAACCATAAAAAACTATTATGTTCAAAAACTCAAAGAAGCAGAGCCGAATACCCACGCAGAGGAAGAGACAAGTTCACACATGCCGCAACGTTTAGAAAAAGAACCTTTAGAAATTCAAATAGGAAAATTTTTTCTAACAGCCAGCCCGCAGAAGGAGCGGATATCAGGGAATATTATTTTCCCAAAGCAATACCGCATAGAATGAAGCGAAAAAGAAAAAAAAGGTCACAGCGGTTCGCAAGCGGTCAGAAAAAGATCCGGAGATGTAATAACTCGCGTCGGAAGAAAAAGAATGAAGTGGGTACACTGCAGATATCTCAGGGAACAGCGGTAAGGATGAAACGAAATGTTTTGCTGCGGAAAATTTTGGAAGGTTGTCGGCAAACTACACAGACACAAAATTCAAAAGAGGTCATATAATTTAAGTTCAAGGAGGGTGCTAACGGTTGAAGCAAGTTCCAACTAGAATCGTGGCGGGTGGCAGGCTCAACAAACGCCGCGCTAAGAGAGCTATACAGTCATAAAACTTGGGATCTAAGAAGCATGCCGCACAAGGCAACTGCGCAGAAAACTGTCACAAAGGCTGTTGTTTGAGAGGGAACAAAATGGCGGAACGACCAGCATCGGTAGCCATCGAAGTCTGGGAAGAAAGCAAAATTGTAACTACCAATCAGAAATCAAGGTGGGAGGAGCCAAGAGGGGTTATTGACAAAACGAAGTTTCAAAAAAGTTCTTTTAGAAAATACCCAATTAAAATTGTAGTGGGAGAAGGGCACTAAACTCACATTGGGTGGAGAAACTATTAGGAAAGGGGATGTCACATGACAGGATTTTACCACAAAAAGGAGTGCACCGGGGCACTCGAGAGGAGAGGATAAGTTTTTTTGAGCAGAGGAGAGGATAAGTTTTATTGAGCAGAGGAGAACATAAGTTTTTGAAGAGAGAGGTACGGTGGAATGATTCGCGAGAGGGGAGAAGTTTTTGTGCAGATGATCAGATCAGGTGGCAGCAGAGCATCCTAAGTTTTCTTTTTGTCTCTCGCTCAAAAATTAACTTTTTATCAAATTGTGGATCAATCATTCTGAATAACTAAATTTTGGAGTTCGAATTGAAGATATTCCAAGTAATATCTTCACAATGTTGTATTTCTCAAAAGTGCTACAATACAACAAATTCAATTAACGAAGTGCGGTTTTCGGGAACAGTAGAGACAAACAAAGTGCGAATCATCTGAAATCCACAAGTTTAGAATGATAAACTATTCGAGTGAACCAGTGCATCAAAATTAAGTAACATTATGAGACTTGTGAAATAAACTGTGCGGCCGATGAACAATGTTATATGAGCTCAAGGGAATTCAGATCGTAAGAAGCGCCAAATTTAATCACAAGTAATGAGTACATAACAGTATTCGAGTATCCAAAGCCAGTATTATGAGCAGTGAGAAGCCAAGAACTAACAGATAATAGGTACTAGTTCATCTCGCCAAAGAAGTTCGATCAGATAATTGACTCCAGCGAGAAAGAAAAGTAATAAATTTCAGAGAAACGTTAGCCGCAAAATAGTCACTTTTGTGTAATTGTGAGCCCAGAGAAGGCAACGTCTTTGCAAAGTGTGTCATACTGTGAGTTCACTGCATGGTCAGTCAGAAGGCATGATAGTAGCAATGAATCAAGTGACCACATAATTAAAGTTAAATATTGTAAAGAACGACTTATTAAATGAAATGCAAAGTGATTCGGGTAACAAAGTGGAACTCTGAAACTAGTCACGAGCTTGGAGTAAAATAGCTATGGGGCGGTAAAGAAGATAAAAAGGGATTGAACATTTGCGAGGAGAATTGAAGTACTGTCCTTAACAGTCACGCGAGAAGTAATATGAATTTGTTCATCATACAGTAAGACATCAACTGATACTATGATCAATGTACAAAGGTGTAAAGTGTTTTTTAATTGTTATAAGGCCAAGTAAATTGTAATTAAACGACATCAGGCCCAGTGTTAAGTGTGTTATGTGCATTAAATGTGTTACGAGCTCAAAGAACGACTGTTCCCAGTAACAGAAGACCGTGGTGAGTAAACCCTAAGGACGAGAGAACATTTAGTTGCGCAGTAAGCGTATCAATGTGTAGTGACCTTGCAATTTGTGTAATAGGAGTTACTTTCATTAACATCTGTGTAAGTGTGTGGACCAATTCATAATTATGTTAATCAATAAAATGCGTTAGATGTTGTTTGAACACCAGATTGTTGTTTTCATTGTAGGTGGCTCCCAGAGGAGCTAGTATTTAGGTCCCTTCACGTTTTGATTCATTAAGATAAATTTAATTTATTTTTATTCCAATTTTTTTAATGAGACATTCTAATTAATTAATTATCAATTATTAATTAATTTAACTGGTATTACAATTCAGTTCGTCTCAATATATGGTGTTTCTTAGAGCAGAATCTACAAAGCAATTTCGAACAAACATGGTTAGGTTTGGCCTTGGAAGGACAATTTTTACAGAGATTGTTTTAGTTACCAAACGTGACTTTCCCTCAACAGTCATCTGCTTGGCGATGCCCTCTGGGTCATTTTACTTCTGATACACACACGACCACGCCACTCGAAAATTTTCATTTGAGACAGGTAAATGCTTGATTGAATTTAATGCATCCCTCTTCAAGGCACCTAGGAGATAATACATTTTTTGAATGTCATCATGTTTTTCTAGTTGCAAAATTAAGGAGTTTAAACGTATCATAAAACTGTTGCCTATCGTTCATCCTTCCTGAAAACACGGGCAATTGAACAACGGGCAAGGAAAGAGAGGCACACCAGAGCTTTTGGAGTAACACTGAAATATGTAGCGGTTAAATTTATCAGAGTATCTTCTAAAATACCTCTAGTGTTCAGCCACAACCTTTTGAAATCCCCAATTTGCAAGGGCTTTGCATCCACGAGGTCGATATTTTCATCACAAATTTTCTTTGCATAATCTAACAAACTCAAGGCTGATTTTCATTTACCTCCAGTTATATTATTAGGATCCTCTACAAACCTAAACATGTTCATGATGGATTAATACAGTCTAATTAACATTGCTTTCACCATGTCTTCCTTTGCTTTGGAAGGCATGATTGAATATTGAACAATAAGTGAAGAATTAAGTTCGAATGACAACTGAACTGTAACCTCACTTCGACAAGATGCATAAATTCACTTCATGATAACACTGACCACACTAGCAAACATTATTGATGAACCACGTTAACTCTGCTACCATACTGTTTGCGAAAAACACTAAGAATAAATATGTGACAAAACAGTGATCACGCTGAATTAAACGTCCTAGCGCCGAACACGTTGCCTGCACGTTGTCCATGCGCTGCGGCTCGCTGCCGTCTCCGCCGCTAGCTCCCGAATCCCCTGATCCTGCCATCCGTGGACTCGGGTAGGGCGTAATGCCTTTTTCCACCGACAGGTAGCGTCTGCCACCAGTCAGTCGATCGAAGCCATGCCGACCTCTTCCCAGCGGATCTGGGGTTGTACTGAATAATACAATTATTTTAACTTTTACGCGCGAACGCTTAACCTTGCTGATTTTACATCACGGCGGTTGCGCAAATCTGCCGTGGAGAATCGATACGCCTGATTCGTTCTCACCTGTCTTGGCTGCCTTTCCTGCAGCTCAAGTTAACGTCATTTCTTTAACAAGTGTGTTATTTTTATCGTAAATTTAGTAAAGAATTGACTTCTAGATTTCAGGTTTCAGAAGAAGTAACAGAAATTCGTGAAAAATGGTTTTCAATAACTCGCATCTCAGTGTTTCTGAAGAAGTCAAGAAAATTGCATCCCTTGGAAGTAGCTTCAATTTCTCCAGGGGAACACTTGAAGTTCAAAGAAATGATGGAATTTATAATGTGTTTAGAGTTAAACCTTAAAAAACTATCTGTAGAAAAACATAATAGATTTCGAAAGTCATTGATCAGTTTTATAATGACGCAACAAAAAGCAGAAATGACAGGCACAAACCAGGTATTGTGAAAGAGTTGTTGATAGAATGTCAATAGAAATTTCGTGAAAATATTTAGAGGAGAATAATGTCATTTTAACACCGGCAGATAAGGGAAATGTGACAGTTTTAGTTTCTAAAGAATACATTGTAAAAATTCAATTTATGTTACAAGATAACTCTATATGTGAAACTATTAAGAGAAATCCAATAAAAAGAATATTAGGAAATTTACCATCCATACTTAGACGATGGAAATTAAATACATACATACAGAAACATAATAGTTTATATACCACCTCGGGTAATATTTCTTTTGCTTATTGTTTACCAAAGATACGCAAACCTAATGTCCCATATAGAATAATACTATCTTCCCAGGACAGTCATTAAAAGTATTTTCTAAATTTATCTTAAATATACTTAAGAATGGATTAAATGAGCCCAATCATTCTGTAATTAATACTTTAGATTTCATCACCAAATATAGAAACACTACTCTTAATAGTTCTATGAAATTAATTTCATTAGACGTTGTATCATTGCTTACATGTCTTCCTAATGAGTTTTGTATAAATCGAATTATCATCGAAATATTCAAAATCATTGTGAAATTACAGAAACAGAGATGAAAATAGCTATTCGGTTATTATTGCAGTCTACATATTTTACATTTAATCAAAAAATTTATCATCAGGTCGAGGGATGTCCCGTGGAAAGTCCCATAAGCCCTATTATGTCAGAATTTGTATTACGTAATTTAGAAAAAGTTAGTCTCAAGAAACTAAATTTTACACCAATACTTAATGATAACAATAACAATATGTTGATGATATCTTTTGTATAGTGCCAAAAAATGAAATACAAAACATTTTAGACACATTTAATAGTTACTAACCTAGGATAAAATTCACATTAGAAATCGGAAATAATAATAAGCTCAATTTTCTTAACGTATTAATTAATCGTGAGGACACTAAACTATCTTTCAGTTTGTATAGGAAGAACACTGTTTCAGGTCATGTGTTGAATTTTACACAGAGAGTACTGATTTATAACAAAAGAGAGTTATGATTTATAACTTAATTGATAAAGCTATTGTGTTTCGGATGAAAAATTTCGGAAGGAAAATTTACAAATTGTGCGTAACATTCTTTCCGCTAATTACCATCCCATAACGTTTATTACTAAAAATATTAAAAATAGATTGTATTACCTTCAAAACAGGCAACAACTAACGCAATCTCCACTTCAAAATATGATTTATGCAGTGTTTCCTTACAAAAAGTTCATTACACCTTCACTTCATAGCTTACTTAAGTCTGAGAATATGAAATCGATTTCAATATTCAAAAATAAAAAGAATAATTTGACAACGAAAGGTAAAGATAAGAAAGATCACATGAATACTAACAACGTAGTATATAAAAGAAAATGTAAAGATTGTAATGTAGGTCGTAGGTCGTAGGTCAAACAAAAAGAGGGTTAAAAACTAGAACCAAGAAACACAAAATAAATTTTAAATTAGTAGAATAAAGTGCAGTTACCTCACTTTGCATTAATAATGATTACTTGATGGATTGGGAAAATATATTAATTTTGGACAAAGAAATTAGTTTTTACAAACGTTTTATATCAGAAAGGATATTTATAAAAACTACACACGGGAGTTTGAATCTACGCACAGACACTGAAAAACTATCTGGTTTATACAATACGTTTCTGCTTTTTTGTAAACATATTTTGTGTTTATATTTCTGTTTATATCATATTCATTTTTCCTGTTGTTACGTTTATTGTTATAATTTGTTATTACTTGACCACCTGACGACAACGTAAATCCACGTCGAAACGTAGTGAGTTCTTAACAAAAAATAAAAATATTATTCGTCCATAAAAGGTCGTAAGTTTCAAATTATTTATTTCATTTCACACGAGGTATTTGGAAACTCTTTTAATTTATCTTAGAAATATTTGTTGTACATTCCCAGTCTTGGCATGGTTGTGAAATAGTTCTTCCAAGTTCCTTCTCGATCCGGAATTTTCTCTGTTTTTTCTCGGCTACTTGGATAGAATTGATGATATGGCCTCTCATTTGCTCCAGAAAAGTACGGAAGGTTATAAATCAATACGACTAAATTAAGCAGACAGTTCTTAAAACTACACTAATAGCAATGCACTTCACATATTAAAAATCAAAATATTTTTTCACGGTAAAAATCGTTCCTTGTGTTGCTAGTTTCGTTACTTTCATGTTTGAGCTTTCACTCTGGTGAATTTCTAAATTTCGTAATTGTTACTGATGAGGTTGGGATACCAGTATCGTAATATTATAAAGTTCTTATTTGTTATTCATTTTTATTCTTACGTAAAGTAAATAAAATAAGCAAATTTTATTGTCAAAAAAGCAGTTGCATCCTATGTGCTAATAAAAAATGGTGTGCTGGATATTCAGTCGTTGTCTACTATTTACAAATTTTTACTGTACTATGCACAGTTTACATTTACAATTTTCACGTATGTAAAATATTTTCAAATTTACAAACCTGCTGTGAATTCATTCTTCTTCATAATCACCAACTGTCACTCAAGTTTCTCACAATAGGATCAATTAATGGCATATCCTCTGTTAGTCCACCACTTTCACAATGATGTTCTTCTATTTTCTCATTTCTTTTCTCAGTGTATTTTCTCTGTGACGCATTTCTTCCAAAGTACAGTTTCCGTGCGGCTCGCTACGCCACAATCGCTGATTGCGCTCAGACAAACAAATATAAACCAATATAATATATTTGATAGCACATAGTCACAATATTCCTTAAAACTTAGCCCCACATTATCATCAGCTTCATAACAAGACCAATTTCGTTCTTTTACAACCACTCAGAACCGACGAAACATTGCGCTATTCTCATAGGAACCTTTTTACTTTCTCATATACGTGGTATATAGAAAGTATTGTAATCGTGAAAAATTCGAAAGCGAGATTTCGACAGAAATATCCGTTTTGGCGATCCCTGATTCTGGAAAAGTGGTTTGCGGCATAACATCCGTCCGTCTGTGCGCAACGATTCTGAGTAAATGGATGAATCAATTTAATTCGTATTTACGATAGAATTTACTTGTTGTCGATGTTCAAGCTCTATTTTTTTTTTAAATTTTAAAACAAAGGGTACTTCACATGAAGCTCAAAGAACTCTTTTGAATGTTTGTTTCTCAAAAAACGACTCCAACGATTTTGCTTAAATTTTCTGTTCTTGAAGTACAATTAGTATGCATTACATCCGCATTAGCGGTATTTCACTTGAAAGTTTGGTATGGACGCAATAAAATAATTTGTCTGCTACACTCACACATTAGTTTACAGTTTCAAGAAGCTTGAATAATACGCGTATTTAGCGGTGTACATGGACCAAGCAGACGTAGAATTCACTTTTCGTAAACAAATGAAAGATATGATAATGATAAAATACATAGGACAGCAAATGCATATGCGAAAATACATCAATTTCTGTCTATTACGAAATTACATTTACACAACACTTTTATGATTTTTATAAGACTGATATGTCACTATATATTTTGAAATAATATTCTGAATATTTTTTTTACCTTCAAATTTCAAATAAAATACAGTAATAAGTTGAAGGAGTGGGTGAAAAGGAGTAGGTGGTTGGCAAAATGTGATTGATTGCTATTGTGTGTAAGGAGTAAATGTATTCTTTGATTCTGATCTTCAATTTTCTACTGGTCATTCCCACATATTTCACATCACAATCATTGCAGGACATGAGACACACTACACTTTTTTCTAGAGCGGGGCTGTTGTCTGTCGGGCGTAAAATTTTGTTTTGGATAGAGTTGCTTGTTTTGAAAAATGTTTTGTAACTCAAGAAAGTAAGTGTGTTGGCAATTTTGTCCTAGACAAGGGATAAATACTGGTATGAATGTGGATTTGAGTAGTGGGGTTAAAACAGTGACGTGTGAAGTGTTAAATTTTGACAGTTTTTTGTGTAGTATGTTGTCAATCAATATCGTGGTGTAACCATTGACGTAAGCTATGTGTTTTATCGCGGTTATTGCTATTGTGAAGTTTTCTTTAGACATTTGTATATGAAGAGCTGTGTGGATCATTGAATGAATGGCTGCATATTTGTTTGAAGCAGGATGAGCAGATGTTCTGTGAATGACAGTGTCAGTGTGTTTTGGTTTCCGATAAATATCAAAAATATGTTGGTTGTCAACAATTTTTATATTAATATCTAAAACGTTCAGGTATTTTTCTTTTATTAATTTCCGTAGTGAATTTAATGGTAGCGTGCACGGAAAAAAATAAGTTGAATAGCTCAGCTTAAAGTTAACTGTGATAGCTCACGCGTTGGTTGTCTAGTGAACTAGACACTAGCTGCCACAACTTACGCTGTAGCTGCCCTAAAAGAGTTTTCGTCTGAACGAGACCAATTTTCTGTCACTGCGGAAGCGAACGCTGTTTTGTCTGGGAGGAAGAAAGTTACTTCAACAGCTATTGCTTATAAGTTTTGCGCGCAACAGCTCAGGCCCACTCAAAAATCTGACATAGCTACAAAATCTGTTTGTTCCTCGCCGCCGATCTCGTTCGTAGATGCCGCTAAATGACACTCGGCTGCGCTGCCTTCTATGTATTCGGTTTGTTGACTCATGACAGTGGTGGCGCAGCCTGAGCAATTGTTCTACGGAGTCAAATCGACCATGGTTTTCGCAACTATGAATAGTTGTTTACTTGAACAAAATGGTTCATTGCAACGACTAAACAACGCCATCCCGGTGTTGCGTAGCTGGAAACTTGAAGTCTAGATGACGCTAATTTACAGTGTTTTCTTGACGTCGAGCAACCGTACGCTGATGATATTTTGAATTTCTGAAGGTTAATGTTGGCGTATACCTAATTATTATTTTAAATAATGATATTTTCAAATGTATTAATATAATAAGAATAAATTTCAAGTATATACAAAATAAAGAAACGTTTGGATACATAAAAACTATTTTCTTGGTGTTTAAAGATTTTTTCAAGATTTTAAAGATGATTACTATTTTACGTATTTACTATTCATGGTACCAATACTATGGTGCCAACTTTTAGAGAGCGTAACTCATGATAATAGAACATTCCGCTACCGTAGCTCAATGGTAACGTTCGCGTTATTATTTATTAATAAAGTCATATAAGTTGTACAGAGAAGAAAGCATGCAGTTGAGTTGACAGCGACACACGTCGAATCCATATTACATACTTAGTGGTTGGGTCAGGTTCCTCTACTATAGGTTCCTTTTTCTTATCTTGTAGATTAGCTACTTAAGCTGTGATAGCTAATGCTGTACGCTGTGGTACAGAAGGACGAAAATTCATGTCATAGCAGAAGGATGTAAACTCTGCGAGCTCATGTGTTGTCTTTCCGGCTGGCAGCCAATACATTAGCTACCCCAGCTCAGGTATTTTTTTCCGTGTGTACGAAATTTAAGAAATCTTTAAAATTATCGAATTGTCGAAGTGTAGCACTCCATAGTACGATGATATCATCAACATATCTGTACCAATACATTATGATGGTTAATATAGGATGCTTTGAGTTAAAAATATTATTTTCTAGATTATCCATAAAAATATCTGTAAAGAGGGGGAGAGGGGGGAGTGCATGGGTAAACCGAGATTTTGTTTGTACAAGGTGTGGTTCAAGGAAAAATAATTTATATCTAAACAAAAAGACAAAAGATTAAAATGGTCTCAATGGATACCTGGAGGACTAGAGGATTTGTCAATTATATCGTCCAAAATAATTTTGTCTTCATATTTGAGAACACTTGGAAATAAATTTGTGATATCAAAAGAAAAAATTTGAAAGAAACGTTGATCAAAACGTTCACATCCTTGAAATAGAAAACACTCTCAGAAAGAGATCAATCATGGAAAATTTCCACACACATATATTATTAAAACAGAGTATCACTCTTTGTAATGAACATAGACAACCTTTCTCTTTTTTCGTCCCTTCTCCTGAAATAACCAATTACTCGTAGGACTTTCCCGGTCAGTGCTCTAACAGAACCCCTTCCCCCACCCTTACTTACCTGAAGTTCTTAAATAGCATTCCGTTGAACCCTTCGGCACATTTGCTGTTGGATACTTGTCATTGTCAGGTTCGTTCAACTTACATATATTTTCATTTTAGTTTTAGATTTTATTTCTGTTCATTGATTCATTCTTCTTTATTTTTGTTGCTCTGTTTTCAATATATTTTTAACATTTTATTATATTCTAAATTATTTTCAAATCAAATAATTTTCATGATCTTAACAATTAATTCTTGTTCTTCTCATCCTTAACACATTGTTTATATTTTTGTATTTTCTTTTATTTTAGACTGAAGATGCAAGTTAAACTGGCAAAAGTACTTTCTTTTGAATAAATGTTGTACTAGTAGACAACACCAAATCTGTCATTTATCCGCAACAATGAATACTACTAACTCCTCACCGTTATCCAACAATGCACGATAATGTACGAGAGAATGGCGTGAATTAACAACGCGTACATCATCAGAAATGTCATGGAAAACAGTATTTATTGGGAAATGGAAACTCGCATTAATTTTTTTATTAAAATCAGTAAATTCGTTAACATTATAGAAACAACAGCGCATTAGAAAGCTTATAATCACGGATTTTAAGAGATTCAATTTATTAATGAAACGAATAAGCGAATAATCTGAACGTGACTTGCGTTGTGTTGTGTTCAATCTGTTTGCAGCTGTGTCTGGAACTACCCCTTTCAGAAGGATCAATTACTGAGTGGTGTTTATTTACCCAATTCATTTGAAAGTGTGTTCTTCGAAGTAAACATGGTTAGTGATCGATTTGTATTCTATATTTTGGTTCTTATTCGTAACCTCAAAAGTTGAAATGACTTGTATTTTGACAAGTGTTTGACATTATTTACTATTGACTTTGATTTTTTCCTTTCATATAATTCTATAGAGTTTGGGATACCCATCAATCAAACCTCAGCCAACTCTTCCTTCTCGTGTTCAGGTTAAGGAAGGACATTATGGAATACCTGATCCCATGATGTTTGGTCTTGGAGCTACTACCAAGGAACAACTAGTTCCCTCTCATCCTTTACAAGCTTCAGAAGCTAATTATGCTGAGCATCAACTCAAACTCTCAATGGCAACTTTAAGAAATGTTCAAGGCATTCATGCTCCATTACGCATTGGAATGGAACTGGCTGCTGCACGCAGGGTTGGTCATTTGCCTTTCCTTTCCTCCTCTCATGTTATGGAAGAAGTCATCACTGGTCGTGATGAAGAAATTGGTTTTGAGGACATCTTGAATACTGGTGAATTCCGTGAACAAATGGGTCGACCATCCTTAGTAATGGAAAAATTGTGGAACTAAGAACTTTTGTTTCTCTTCCTCTGATAAATGTGTGTTATCCCTGTGATTTATGCATAACTCCAGAAATTAATTAAATTTCCAATCTTGTATAGTGAGAAATTAATTAAATTTCCAATCCTGTATAGTGAGAAAGTCATTCATATCTTCAATTTTGCAGGGGTTTTTTTCCATGAATTATAGAAATTTTTTCTATCTTTGAAACTATTTATTTTATCATAAAATTGTTGGAGATTTAAGTAACAAACAAAAAAGCTTCAAGATGTTGGCAGCATGTTAAAATAAATTGACTTTCATCACTGAATAATGTTATGTACTATTTCAGGGTTTTTTTGTGTGTATTGAACCAGTCTTTATAAGAAGTAAAAATTGTTAAAATAATTTAAATACAGCACTGTTATTTCTTTTCTAAAACACTGAAAGTATTTTCATCAAGTTCATACACTTAAATAGTGCTTTCTAATTGGAAATGCATAATTTCTTCTTGGTTCTGAAGGAAAGACTGTTTATAATCAATTTTGACTCTTTTGAAGGTGGACTCTCAAAGAACAGACAAAACATTTATACTCTAAAAGCAAGTTCTATGACCATTATATTGATAAAACATTTATAAAGTATTGAAATACTATTTCATTAGCCTATATCAACAAATGAAGGGATTTAAAGATTAGTAATTATTGTGGGTGTAGACTCATCTGAAATTATGATTTTACAAACTTTAAAGCGAATTGAAACAAAGGAAATGCTTGCATACTGCATTGGATAAGTGATGTAAATCTGAGGATTGTTTTGAATGACTTGTGTGGTGTTCTAATATTTACAAATGACAAAATTAAAAACTCATACCAATTTTCAAACGTATCGAGTTGAATTAAGAAGAAAAATTCATTGGCCCCTATTTGGAAAGCAGCAGTTTTTTAGTCATCTGATTTCAAGATTTATTTCCTTTAAGTATCATTGAAAGAGAAATGAAATGAGGCTGTTGTGCAGTACAGATAGCTAAGGACTATGTGTGGGATGAAAAATCTAAATTGTAAGGATCAAATTTAAATATTTGTCAATGTTCTCCATTCAAAATATATTGTAATGTCTTTTATATTTTGTGAAGGGAATTATAAAAAAAAAATTCTTGCACGATATTGATCTTTCTGGCAAAGAGTAGTTGACACGTCAAGACAATGAATTATGATCTTTATTACGTTCTTATGATTACGAGCTTTATTACGAATGTGGTGTTCGTGAACTAAATTGTTTCTTCTAAAGCAGGGGTGAAATTTTAATAATTCTGTCTTAACATACACAACTAATTCATAAATGTACAGTCACGGGAGAAGATGAATATGTAATTCTCTAAATAAAGGTTTTAATTTATTTCTATTTTACGTATTTACAAGATTTTTGTAAATGTGTAAAATATCAGTGAGATTTACTTATAATCCGAATAGCCTCTTTTGGATTCTGAAAGTTTTAATATTCTGAGCGGATCGGTCCTGGAAGATCATACCATATCGTAATTGAGAATAAACGTTTCCAAAATACACGCAGTGAGAAATGTTGGCATACAACGTTGATTAATCATGTTACGTCGAATGAAAATGGTAGACGGGACCGGGATTCGAATCCCGNCCCGGGTTCGAATCCCGGTCCCGTCTACCATTTTCATTCGACGTAACATGATTAATCTGTTACCTGGCGGTGAGGTTCACCGCAATCTAAGAGATTTCTATACAACGTTGACTAGAATTTTGAATGCGTAACACAATTTGCTTCGTTTGGATTTCAGATTATCAATGTGACAATTCCATTTGAGGTTGTTCTCAATATAGATCCCGAAAAAAAATTTATATTGACTGTTTTCATTTGAGTTTCATGTATCGAAAGTGATGCAGGAGGATAAGATTCCGTTACACTATTGGGAAATGACATGGATAGTATTTTATCAGTATTAACAATGAGACAATTTGAATGAAACCAAGACGAAGAGTTAGATAGAACTTTTTGCGCATTGAGATGTTTGCATAGTAAATTCGTGTCGTAGGCAAAGAGTGCCGTTTTGCATTCGGATGTGGTAGATGACGTATCGTTTGCGTACAATAAAAAGAGGGTAGGGATCAAAGTTGAACCTTGAAGAAACCCGCAAGTAAGTGGATTTGTTTCTGAAAGATAATGCTGAAATACTTTAACAAAGAAAATTTTAATAAAAATTAAATCTTTTAAGTAGGATGTTAGTTATTGACATGCCATTTTATGAATGCCATATAAATGTAGTTTTGAGAGAAGAATTTCGTGATCGATAACATCGAATATTTTCGATAAATCAAGAAAAATACCTTGTGGATAATCCACGGTAAAGAGAATTGATTACATTACTTACAAAAGAAAATATGGTTCTGTTAATTGAAAGATTTCCTGATCGCTTGAGAGAAAATTTTTATGCGATAGGAAGTCTTAATGTAGTTTATAGAAGAGGTTTTTTCAAGATTTTCGAGAAAGTAGGCAATAGGGATATGGGCCGATAGTTTCCAATAACACATTTATTTCCTTTCTTGTTAAATTGTTTTACTTTAGCTTTCTTGAATATGTGAGGAAACTCATCTTGTGATAAAGAGCTATTGAAAACATGAGCGAGTAGATTTAAAATAACGCGATAGAAAGGTTTTACTATAAATTCATCTATCCCTGCTGAAGAAGTAATTTTTAATGAACTGGTAATACTCATAACTCCACTAGCGTTAGTTTCGGAAGTGAACATAGATTGCGACGCATTAGTGGATGTATTTCGTGAACATTGGCTTGGAGATACTTAATTATGTATTTTACCTCCTTCTGAGAAATAAGAATTCAACAAATTGACGATGTCCTTTGGATTCGATATTTTTTCCATCGGCTTGCAGAGAAATGTTTTCTTGGGGATTTTCGGAAGGGCACGAGTAATTTTTTACAATATTCCGCATGGGTTTAGTCCGGTTGTTCGATTCTATTATCTGCCTGTTGTTTTCCTTCACTTAAGCTGCATGGACAACTTTTCTAAGAATGCGCATGTATTTACGAAAATAATCATGAAATTCGGGTGTCTGGTCATTGAGTACAGCTGATAATATCAGTGAGGTTTGTTTTTAGAAGAAATTCTTGTCCCTTGTGTTATCCATCTATTGAGATTGTTCATTATAAGTAACTTGCGTTTCATGGGAAAACTAGAGTTGTAGTAGTTTAAGAATATTGAAAACTACATCGAATTTTTCGTTGGTAATTTCACAATTATTCACATTATCCCACATTTTCCCACGCTAACTGTGTACTGGTCAGTAGCTTCGTTCACTTGACCATGTTTGTTTCGTTATCACGCGGCGAAGAGTCAGTCGTGTGTCTCGCCGAGCGACGGGGGACTGGGAGCGGTTTGTGTCCTGACTGCTGCAATTTGTCAGCGAGAAAAAATGATCATTTTGAAAAAGTACCTTTTGTAGTTTTAATTGTTAAAGCAAATGCTTGTAAATTAGGCCAATTGCCGGGATGTAATCGAGTACTAGGTAGAAAGATCTAAAAACAGAGAGATCGCTGAAGCGAAACAAAGCAATTAACGCTGATATTTTGATTTAAAAAATGCATATCTGTGATTCTTGAAGGTCCACAGCGTTCTAACTTGGGAATATGTCAAATTGTGACTGCATAAAGTTACAGCCAAAGCGGTGGCATGGCCGCAACATCTTTCAGTATAAAAGGTGTACGCATTCTCCTCGCACTTCCCCTGTTCCTGCTGAATGCGCACTTACCCTGAGGTCCCCAGATCGTGCTACTCCGAACCGGTTATGGATAAGCAATACAGTGTAACCGCTACGGCCTATCGGCTTGCAGAGGTAACAGTGGAGGCGGCTCCTATCAGCGGGACTGCGAACAGAGGAACGCGAGCGCAGAATACAGAGATACATTTGGTTGTGACAATTTAGTTTTTCCGTGGGTCTTGATTCTCGCGACTAGGTGTACCGGTCGGTTGACTCGGGACGGTAAATCCAGTGACTGGTGGCATCTTTCCCCGTTTTCCAGAATCGGATAGTAGAATACCGTCTATGGGGTACCGACGAAGGAAGTATTAAGCGCGCTTCATGAGGGCGGCATGCAAACTCAGCACACCGGGCAAAGCGTCGCGACTCTTTACGTCACCCCCTTCCAATGCGCGAGAGAACGGACTCAACTGCCGTCTCTTACCTTACGACAGAAACCGGCAGGATAAGGGGTGGTCAAATTACAAGGCTTCTTCGAAAAAATATTTTTCTTTGACCATTTTGCATTTTTTTTTCAGAGTAGATGCCAATATTTTCCTAATTCTTTTCATTTTATCGTAATTTTGAATTTCTTTCCACCAGGTGGAAGAAAATAAATTTTGCATGAAGTTATTTTACTGTGTCTTAAGTAGAACCTTCCTTCCTGGCAGTAGTCACTATGGAGTCTTTTTGTATAACACCTACGTGTATAGTAAAACCCCATCGACCAACGTAGTTGTTCTCCGATCAGGAGAATATTTACTTAATTGTATTTTTCTGCTGATCTAGTGAATGATAGACGGTAAAAACAAATTAGATATTTCTCGGAAACATACGAAATTCTCAAGGCAAATCTTCGGGAAGCTCGTATTTAAGAGAGATGAGAAATAAATCATTAGGAGATTTTGAGCTCACAGAAATCTCTTAGATTGCCAAGTAACAGATTAATTATGTTATGTTGAATGAAAATGGGAGACGGGACCGAGATCCGAACTCGGGACCTTGAACTTAGCGCGATCATGCGCTTGCCGACTGCGCCATCCCTTTCACTTCACAGGCCTGTCTTCCATCCTCATTCAACTCAGCTCAAGGTCCCGAGTTCGAATCTCGGACCCGTCTCCCATTTTCATTCAACATAACATAATTAATAAGATTTTGAGCTTTAATTAAAGTAGATATGTTGATGTTTGGAAAGCATTCAATGTGACTTACAAATTTCAAATTCCTTTTCGTATATTAACATTCCTAAATCGACTCAGTGAGTGCATAGGGATATGAGAATTCATGAGGAAACTGCCAAATGAAACTCCAACACAGTGTTCTCGCAAATCGACGAGGCGGGTATTTCAGGTGTACGTTATGTTTCGGGTGAAATAAAGCGCGAATCATGATCAAGTGTTTTGTGGAACCAAGAACCGAAGAATCGGGCGGTCTTATGACTCATTCACAAAACGGACCATTTATTATAATTTCCATAATTCTTCGTTAATTTTACAATTACTTATATCGTGCCTACGACGAAAACCTCGACTGCGACATCATGTCAACTTTCTTTATACATTTTTCGGGATAATGCAGAGAACTAATGTGACGACTTGGAATGGAGCACTTTTCCGTGCATCCAGTAATCATGAACATTTATTTTACCTCTCAGAATGATCAATTAAATTTCCGTTTCGCCGTACTCAGTAATTCAGGTGACTTCTATATTATTGTCTTGCATACCGTCGACATCTATCCCGTCAGCAGGTAGTCACGCAAAGAAAGAAAAATGTTGGTGACAATAAAAAACAATCATACCTCCCTGATTATAATTAGGAAAATCATGACTTTTCACGCGAAAGCCCACGACAGTGCTGCCATGATTGAGGAAATACAGCTAGGATTCAACACTCACAAAATGAAAAGCTTACAACTTCACGTCACCGTGTAAATGTTGAGCTTCCAAAGTTTTGATTCACTTAATAATGTTAAATCTATCTAGAAACAAACACTTCACAATTAAACTTATCACAGAACAATCCAACAAATCGATCAACAGATTCAGACCCTTAAAACACATTCCAGAAGCTTGTTTTTTCTTGGAAACGACAAGGTTTTAGATGAAGTTAATTATTTGCATTTTTCTCTATAATAGCAAAAGTGAACATTTTTATCTCCATAGAATATTAGACACCAAGTAGCAACAAATTCTCCATTATTTTTGGTTTCTGTTTTTGATTAGCTAACTTAACATATATTCATGCGGCAAAAACTATTTGTCTGGCATAAAGTAGAACGGAAGTAATTTAAAGAAAAGTTTGTCTAAATTTTCATTAAAACCAAAAAGTGTGTTTTCATACTTCCCAAAATTATGTGAGGTGAGAAATGTCGCGTTCCCCCCCCCATACACACACACACGCACAAAGTAAAGCAGAGAATTTTTTATAATTTTTCCAGGCAGAAACTCCAAATGACGGATATGTGAAGAGGTTCAACAGATTCCCAATCATTGAAAATAGACCCTTAAGCAACTTTCTCATTAGCTGCAACTATAGCCCTTGCACCAACACCATCTATTGCACTTTAGGTCCACTTTATAGAACTTTCATTTTGTTCTTTGAAGTGGAACACTTTCGGTGACTTAAAACTGGCGGCGAGTCGAAAATCGAGCCCCCTGATATCTTCTGCTTTTACCTAAGGGGTGTTGTCCATTACACCAACTGTTCGCCTTCCATAACTGTACACCATTGCTATCTAGTCCTNTATATATATGTGTGTGTGTGTGTATGTGTGTGTGTGAGTTTATATTCATTAAATCATAAGAATATAACTATTTAATTTCCTTGGTGTAATATAAAAACGTTTTTTGAAGGTATATATTTTGTAATCGTAAAAGTATTATGTCGCGAGATTTTGACGGAAGTATCCGTTTTGGTGGTCCCTGTTATCGTAAGAGTTGTTCTTAGAACTTTGTCCGTAAGTCCATCAGATTCTAACGAAATAGATGTGACAATTTCATTCATATCCCGTATAGTGGAATGGGGCTCATCGAATTTTCTGTCAACATGAAACAAACTAAACTATTATTTAATTGCTCATTTTATTGATTTATCTGGAATTAAGATTGATGAGATTAATTACTTTACTCTTGATTTTCGACTTTTCTGTTCAATTTTCTTGTGATTCAGCATCCACGTATTGCTTTCGGCTATAGGTCTCAAGAAACGATCGTTTTCATAATTGACTTACCAATGTTTTTTGTCGGATTGTACGTGGTCTCCCTCCTAGATAAGAAAACATACAAATTCGAAGACAAAGAGAATTTAAATTATACAGGTAATCATAAAATAGTAGATTCTTCACGTAGTATTAAATATCATTGGCCAGCACATTTTTCCACATTGGAACTCTTCAGTGGAGGCAACTTATCAGTTGCTCAATATCCATTGGAAAACAATGAAAAAAAATATCTCAAACCGCAACAACAGCGAATGCTGACAAGATAATAGCCACCCTAGCTGCGATAAGACCGAAGAGAACATTCCTATGAGAATGGTCCAAGGAATGCTTTCTTTGCTAAAACTAGAGAGGAGAGATAAAAGCGCTCGCAGCAAATTAGCAGAATTTCTAATGGAAGCTTGGGATATGCGGTTGAGTCATAGTTCTAAAGGGTGCATGACATATATCTACATTCCGGATGTGAGATTTGTCCATGGTAAAAGGAATTGGTTCGACCAGTCTAATGTGTTTATGGAATTTCTGACCGGACATAGTGATTTTATAAGTTATCTGTATATATTTAAGAGGATAAATTATAAAACGTGTGGCTATGAGTAAGATGCAGAAATATCTGCCGTCCCGTATATGCGCCGGAACGAGTCAGCTTTGTATCAGAATCCTGCAAGTTAGATATGTTGGTTTTAGCAACAAAATAGAGTTTTGTAGAAGCCAAAGAGAAGTATGTTGTGTTCGCAGAGTTTTGTGGCAAAGTGTGGTGGCATTAGAGAAACGTTGCGCATAGATAATAGAGCAACACATGCCTCCTCGTGGCGGGGATGGGCTGCGACTTCAGTGGCAAAGATGTGGAGCGGCTCAGAATTTAGAACAAGATGAATTGATCAGTGTATTGCTCAGCTAAACAGACTGTAAAAACAGTAAAAATAAATGAAAAAAATGCTTTTATCGCTGGTCGCAGCACTGTTCGAAGTACCAATATAAACTCTCATTCGTCATCATGTGAAGGTTTGAATGGAGTCGCTCTTCTCTTAGCTCTCATCGTTTATCATTGTTCCAACATAAACGCACTTTTATTTGTCTCAAGATTCACGGACGACTGATACCCGGGTGGAATGAGATGTCGAGCAAATCTTCTCACATGAATACCAAAACCTTCTTGTTGCGGGATTTCCTTATTTCTGCCATATCATCTAAATGGTTTCATGAAAACTTCATTAAAAATTATACCAATATGTACAAGTTTAATGGACGTATGATCTTGTCACAACAATATTATATTATGTACATATTTCTTCCGTGTACCCAACACGTGGAGAATATACGTGATAACTTTAGGTCAAGTGAAAATGGCGACCAGCCGGGTCTCGAACCCGGGTCTCTGGGTGGAAATGGCGTACAATTGGGGAAGGCGAACCGGTGGTGTAGTGGTTAACATCCTTGCGATCAAAGCAAGAGACCCGGGTTCACTTGACCGAAAGTTATCAAATACTATTTTAATCATTACAACTATCAAATCATCAAAATGCGCCTTCTGTTCGGTTTTTCATCTCCCAATTAACGAATTGTCCCCATTGCAAATGGTCTCATGGCATAAAGCTCCTTTGAGGGGGTAGAAGCGGAAGTCATTTGTGAGCATTCGTTGCAAACTGGTTCGGATGATGTTCATCTGTGGCGGACGATGACTTGTTCATGTTCCTAGGTTCTCATCGATACCCTCATACGGATGTAATGTTTTCGCTTGCAAAACGAAGGCACTGTAGCTCATTTCTCCATTACCAAATCAGCTTCCCCATTTTTAAATTAATTTTCGAACGGTGGAACTGATTAAGTGAAGCATGGATAAAATAATCCCACGAACTTCTCGAACCGTCTCCGTAAGCTTCCACCAATTTCTTAAAGTTTTTTAACATTTACAATATGTTTCTTTGTGTCACGATCCGTTTGTAATAATCACAAAGAGTCCAGATGACAAATATCAAACATTTGCTTCTACCTGAGGCAGAAAATAAACAGTGGCAAGAATTATTTCTCTCTTCGACCAAACTTAAGAATATGGTCCCACAAGAGTTTGAGAAAAATAATTCATGTCATATTACTACAAATATTATTGCGGTTCCGAAAATATAAGCCGTATTCTTCGCTTTCCATATTTACGGTAGTTATAAAGAAATATTGTTCCGCACTATTTTCTTCTCTCCGCCACAACGCAACCAATAGGAGTTCACTAGCTGCTGTTCGCAGCACAGTGAAGCAGATTGCCAAAAAGATGGACAAAATGTGTTAGCTACACAGTGGAACTTATTGCTAAATAAGTGGCCAAAATGAATATACTAGCGACCTTGTGGGGAAAATATGTTAGGGTGTTAGGGTATGATAATTATAATATGGCTCGCGACAGCGAGCCATGAACAATTATAAACAATTGTTCGGTCACAGTCGGTGATGTTAGGTTTGTTAGACCCGGTGATGGGTATACGTGAACATGTACGTTTTCTGTTTTTTTGTCAAAAATGATTGAAAATAAATCATTCTGTGTCGTATTTCCACAGTTTCCTGAGATTCTCTCGACACCCACTACCATTTAGAATACGGCGTAGAAGACAATTCCGACAATGTAAACAACAGTCATGTTGATGTAAATATTTAATGTAAATGAGAGTCATACTAAATGTAATAATATTAATGTAAATGACAGTAAATGTAATAAAAAAGACTATCTTTTTTCTTTACATCCTTTATTCATAGATCTGGATTTATATTTGTTACTCACAACTCAAAAATACCGCCGCATTTCGCGGTAACTTAAAAATGTATTAGTATTTACTTTCATGAATATTTTACATAACATTATTTAATATGTAAGCTTTCTATGATTAAAATGTATATTGACATTGGTTACCAATGATGAAAAGGTAATTTCACAACAATGTGGGAAGTTTTACGCGCGCAAGAGGGAGAATAGCGATTAGTCTCTCACTGTTGTGCGTTGTGCGAGTACAAGTACTTCAGTGTTTTGTGTTGTTTTTTGTTCGTGTTGCTGTTTTCGTGGGTGTCGTTTTCGTTGTGTTTTTTCTTTAAAGTTTAAAGTTTGTTAAGTGTAGTAATTTGTTAAGTTTGTTAAGTTTAGTAATTTGTTACGTTTTCGCAGAGTCTCTTCCCGCTGTCGTCATGGTAAGTTATTTTCATTGTTTCTACATCGTGTGATACGTGCATGCAGCGAATTATTTTATTTATCATCGGAAAACATCGCCAACATTTTGCTAGGAGACGTACAAGTTAAGAGGTATAATTAAATTGAAGGACAACAAAGAAGCTCTCCACGCAGCCCTTATCCACCTAAGATTGATTCCCACGGAGGGCACGTACATGTGCCCAAAGTGCGGGAATCAACTTAAACTGTATAAGGACACCACAAGGTAATTCATTAATGGAAGTCGTAATTTTAGATCCGGGTCTTTTGAGACGAGTAATGTTTTATTCTAATGATTTGGTATTTAACACGGTCGATGGGTATACGTGGAGGTGCACGTTGACGGTCCCGGTGCCCTAAACAAAGCGGAAGACAGTTTGTGGGACCAGGGTGTCGTACCGCACGGGAACATTTTTCGCGACTTCAAAATTTTCGCTGGTGGACATTCTCCTGTTCATTGCCCAGTGGGTCGGTCGAACTCCCCTGACCTCGATTACGAAGTTAATAGGCTTCACAACACCCTCTGCGGTTAATTGGGCCAGCTTTTGTCGAAAGGTGGTCTACGACGCAATGGTGGACAACAGAAAACCCTTATGGGGACCCGGTAAGGTAGTTGAGATCGACGAATCGAAATTCGGTCGTCGTAAGTACCACCGAAGATATAAAGTCGAGGACCAATGGGTTTTCGGGTTGTACGAGCGGGGTAGTGAGCAGGTATGTTTGTTTCCGGTGGAAAAGAGGGACCGCGAAACTCTAGTACCGCTCATTCAGATGTGGGTTGTGCCAGGTATGTATGAAGAGAAACGTACTTTTTCATTCCTGAACAGAAAACGCCTTGCACCGATTATTTCCTCGTCTTTGCTAACAGGCACAACCATAATCTCCGATTGCTGGCGCGCGTACGACTCCTTGGGGGCATTGGGGTACGAGCACCTCACGGTGAACCACTATCTCACCTTTGTGGTATGATCAACTCAATACATTACCAATAGTTCAATTTTCGTACTTCACATTTTCTGAAACTTTTCTCAACTTCTGCAGGACCCAGACACTGGCGCCCACACCAACTCCATCGAGGTAGTTTGGTGTGGAGCAAAAAGTGTTACCCTTGCTCCCGGCATGCGGAAAAAAACACATACCTGGCAATCTCGCCAGTTATATGTTTAACAAGGTACATTTGCTATACATTCACTATATTTGATTATCATTTATCCGCTCCGAAAATAATTAGCTTCGTCTTCCTTTTTATAAAATGAAAAGCGCTGCCAGGAGTTAAAACTAGACGAATTCGTCGAGTGTTTCCGGTTCTTTTTTTTCATCTTCTTATTTTCCCCGTTCCTCAACCAAACGGTTATTACCGGGGGTTAGCTCTCCATGCGTAAGGTATCTCCGAGTTTCCTCTCTGTTATCATCCATCTTCCCTTGTTATGGCTGTACCTTTAGCCTTGTTATTATTACAAGTTACCGTCCCTGACCACGGGGAGGTAGGTACTGTACTACATCTAGCGAATTAAACTTCTTAATGCTACCACTTTTTCAGCAAATTCCTCAAAAGCAGCATATGCCTCCTTCCCTTCATATGCCGGTTGTATGACCCGCACTGCCCTCATCCCGAACTGCTGGAGCTGGTGGAAGAGGGACGGGATGGTGCGGAGAGATACGATGAGCCGCAGCCATCATCGGCGCCAACAGGGTGGAGGAATACTACTCGGACTCGTCCGAGTCCGAGTAGTAATTAACTACAAAAATCATGTGAGTGTTCAACCTCTATTGAGTATTTATGGTGCATGGAGCTATGTGAAAGTGTTTTCATATGTGTTTCGAAAAAATTCAGGCGAGATGTTGAAAAATGGCATTTCTTTGCCATAGAAGAAGGGAATTTTTTTCACACAAAATGATTCAATTTGTAATTTCCGAGAACAAAGTCCCTTCCAGAATCATGGCAAAAAAGCGTTTTTCGATATCTCATCTGGATATTTTTCTCCGGCGTTGGACCATATAGTTAAGTTGGACCCTCTCTTCATAGTGCATTATGCATGTATGTAATTGTTAAGAATCCAAACACTAGAATATGGATATACATAAATATAAATATGTATACCAAGTTTTCAATGCACAAATGTTTAAATGTTTTAGGTGTGCTTGAAGGTTCAAAGTATTTAATGTTGGAGAAATTGAGGATATTAATAATACTTCATTATGTTTGAATATACCAAGTTTAATGTTTCATATACATGTTTTTATTTTGAAAACCAAAACGTATAATGCATAGCTTTTTAAACCTTGATAGCACCTTATTAATGTACAAAATTAGAGAAAACTAATGTGTGGTGAAAAAGATCTTTTACGGAGTTCACGTTTTCTAATATTAAAGTGAATTCACGGGTATTTTGCCCCATTGTCGTATTTCCTAGTACTTACCTTCCAGGTGATTCATATTCTTTCAGTAGAGAAGTAGCAGAATTTAAAATGGCATGAATGTATATTCTTTTCTTGTTTGGTTGAGTGTCATGGGTACTTTTCCTCCCCCAGAAAAAATGAGAGTTAGCGTCGTCCAACCCCGCTCTCGGTCCTCCGGAATCGGATCTTCCCTGTTCCGATGTGCCTGTCTCCCATTCGTGGCACTTTCTCTAGGAAATTTGACCAGTGTCCGCACTTGGATGGCCACGGGGATTCAGAGGCCTGCGGTATGATGGGGGGAGTAGAGAAGCGACGTTGGCTTGCACGCACCCGAGGCGATATCCGATAGCCGTGCTAATGAATATCGGAGATTCCTCCACCTCCCCGTCCGCCGGAACGCCAAGCGAGACAGGACAGATGAAACGGGTGAAGTGAGAGATGGGATGACGATCTTCTCCCTTCAATCATCCCAAGCTCTTCTTCTTTCCTCCCATCCCAAGTCTGTGAACAACGCAGTGACGTGTACCAAGCACCTTCGTTAGCCCGACCTTCTCTTAAACCTCCGTTCAAATGCTCCGGAAGCTGCAAGGCCATATGAAGCTTACCTCTCGGATGAAGAGGAGTTCTCCAACAAATAGGAAATGTTTGTATCTATAATCTGAACATAATGGGAACGCCATTGGCCCGAAACTACCTGCCCTTCAGACCCCGCTAATCCCATGGCGGTGCCGACTCAAGCCCAGTTATTGAGGCGTGAGTAACCTACTGACCATATCTAAGCGTGTTACATTGTTTTTGAAGTCGGTTCTAAACACATTTTTGTTTTCTATGGATATATTCCACTAAAACGTGGGAAATGATGCCAAAAACGGCTTACTGACACGTAGCTCAGAGGAGAAGTCAAAATTAATCAATTACGTTGTAAGTACATAAGTTAAATAACATTTGTAACACCCATTTAGACAGGCGCTTCTCTTTTGCTCACTTTAGTATGTTATAGTAAAGGACTGCTAAAAATACACATTATTGGATTAAGCATAGCGTGTTAACATACCGAGATTACTAAAAATATTGTTATAAGCTGTAATCTTCAACAAAATTTGTTTTTTAAGGTGCTAACAATTTTTAGAATTTCTTTGTGCTTAGTTTCAGAAACGAGTATGAATGCCGTTTGCGGACATCGATTTTGAGAAACTCAATTTACAACATTCCGTACTTTTAATAAATATTAATCAACAAAAACGTGACGTGAATTAAACGATTCCGTTGGTTGTTCACACGTTGGTTGAGAGACACAACTTTCAATGTTATCAACGCCCACAGATTGCATGGACGAAGACTTAATATTCACGACGAAGGTAATGCAAGAAACTTACTCTGCTTCTCAGTACACTCTTCGTTTTCCCTCCATGTATAATTGTTAATCGGAACCAAATAGGTGGGGTTCGAACGTTTTCTGCTGACTGAAAATCCCACTTCCAGATGAAGATGTGGATCACCCGTGGGACCTTCTTTGGCTCACTATTTGGCTGTGGTGCACATCTCCTTGCTCTATACCGAACAATGGCTCCCCTCACGCCTAGACATCAAGAGCAGTGAATGACATTCGAATTCCGGGGCACTTCGGAGTTGACTGGCTCCTTGCCTCGACGTCTCCGTCATGCGGTACCCACGGTGTCAGGTAACGCTCGGACGGACTGCCAAGGGTGGGCACTGAGGCCGAACGATTTCGTCCGTCAAGCGCCGCGCGCTGCCTGGCGGTATGCAAATGATCTACGGCAGCAGGTGCTACACCACAAGCGTCGCTCGCTATGAGGATCAGCGAAGGTAGAAGCGGTTGCAGCTATTCACTCCCCTCTTCTCCTCCCTCCCACTTGAGACGCGCGTGTAATGAAATGCGAGCTTCGAAACAAATACGTCGTCAAATACTGCCGCAGAGGAAGCGAGGCAGCCGCACGTCTGGTCCATCACCATCAGTTCGTGTGCACCAATCCATCTATCCATCCACTTCTTTTTATCCACTGCTTTGTCCCTGAATAAAATCATATGCACTCCGAATTTCACTTCATGCGATGTTTTACGTGTTGATAGTTTCCATCTGATTATTGTTGCTTATTATCGGTATCTTCCATTTGCTTTATTTTTGAATAATTAGCAAATGTTTTTGTCACGAGGTGAGTAGAAAAAGGCATTACAGTCTTAATAAAGTAAAGAGTCAGTAAATTTGTCTAAAAATTACAAATGAATAATAAATTTTATTCGTAAATATTCTATAACTTGTACAATACAACGTAAAATCAAATAAGTAGCCATGCGATATCTAAACCAGCTTATTCGTCATTTTTTTATACAACTGTGTACAATTGTATATCATCAGCTTCACATGACAGCGTGTTTGGTACACACCACGCCTTCAGATTAATCATAGGAAAAACAATTCACTCATTTCTTATTTACACTCATATACATTCCTAGAAGATAACGTTATTTGCATTATTTCTCTTATTAATATCCAGATATAACTTGAAAAACATTTACAGTGTAACAAATTCCTGTTCAAAACAACTTCTTTGCAATAAAAAAAGTATAGCTTTTTGTGTTACTCATTGCTCCAAGAATAAAAATACCAAAACAAGAAAACAATAGAATACGATATAAAATTGAATTCGTTATTGTCATGAGGCTTACCCTTCCGCCTAACCATTAATGAGGAAATTGATGAGGGTAAATGTGGGGACGGCGCTCCAGAACCGCGCTCCAACACTCAACGATATCGTGAAAGAACGCGGCAGTCGATAAAGTACTTCAAATAAAAGAAACACCCACAAACGATACAAATAGACACCTCAATGCCACAAGAAGGAACGCAGAAAAATACATAATGTAAAAATACAAAACTGGTAATATTAATGATTAGTTCCAAATTGTTCTGAATGGAAAACTGTTAAATTTTATTTTTAAATGTGAGTTTAAAAAGATTTTCAAATATGTTAATTCTTTAAATTTAAGGACAAAATTTATTCGAAATATTGTGAAATGAAGGTGCTGTCGTATACCTTCTTTAAATTTTTAATATTCTTAGGTCACATTAAACTAGAGGTAAATAATGTAAACCAGAAGAGGGAAGTTTTCTTCCAACGTGAATCTAAACTACACTCAGTTTTCGATAAGTCACACTTACATACCTTCTTACATACTTTCGATAGTCACACGTACATACTACCCACTTTCTCAAAAATCCTTAAAAAATTGTTCTATAAACGTCTTCTAGATTTTTTATCAAAAAATAACATTCTCTCTGACGATCAACGCGGTTTTAGGAAATCCTATTCCACTACAAGCGCCACATTTTCTTTCTTAAACGATGTTACCACTTCTCTTGACCATGGAGAAAATCCTCAGGGTGTTTTTCTTAACTTATCCAAAACATTCGAAGTCATCGATCACGGAATTCTCCTTTCCAAATTGCATTCTTTAGGCATTCGTGGACTTCCACATCAACGGTTAATTTCTTATTTTAAAGATAGATATAAACAGGTCGAAATATCCTACACTAAAAATAAAATACATCAGCGTTGTCTTTCAGAAACAAAGCCACTTATTTGCGGAGTACCCCAAGGTTCGATTCTCGGTCCCATACTCTTTTTATTGTATATGAACGACATGTCATCATCCACATCAGATTGAAAAATGGTTATTTTTGCTGATGACACTAATTTACTATGTAAACACGCCAATGCTCAAAACGTTTTGTCTAACTTTTCGACTTAGTTCCATGCAAATCGCCTCATTGTAAACACTGAAAAAAAACAGTGTCTATGTCATTTCACAATAGTATCACAAAATCTACACCCCAGGTTTTTCTTTCTTTAAACGGAACACAATTATAAACTCTTACGAATTCTTCTTAGGTCAACTTCAAATGGAATTGTGTCGTTGACAACCTTAATTCCCAATTAAGCAAATTGTGTTACGTATTCCGAATCTTAGTTCACGTAGTTAGTCCACGTATTTCCCGGTGCGTATATTCTGCAAACGTTTACTCCTATTTACGTTACGGCATTACCTTCTGGGGCAATTCCGGTCAGAGTATTCAATCTTTCAGAATTCAGAAGAGGATAGTTCGGATAATTTGTAAATCTCACCCCCGAAACTCTTGTAAACCTTTATTCAAGGAATTAAATATCTTAACACTTCCCTGCATTTATATTTATGAAACGGTCGTGTTTGTTAAGACCGAATTACTGAAGTGCCACCCTTGCTTTATACGAAACAGTCTCGTTCACGAACACAATACTCGCAATAAGAATAATATTCATCGCCCTAGAGTGTCAACCACTCTTTGCCAAAAAGGACCTTATCATTTGGGAATCGTTCTATATAATTCACTGCCCAAGAATATAAGAGATATTATGAAATTGAATCTCTTCAAATCCGCGGTTAAAAATTACCTCCTGCAGCAGTGCTTCTACAATGTAAAAGAATTTATTGATTTTAATAAAAGTTAAATCCGTCTTGTACTTTATCACGCCATTGCTGTAGTACTTTTTAAATAACGTACAACAATTTCAAAAACTATTTTCTTGCATGATTGTGTTCCCTTATGGCTCATATTAATTTAGTTTTATGTGTACTCAACTTTGGCACGGTTGTGTACATTAATTCTGTAGCCCCATTCTGGTCCCGGTTTTTCTCCGGTTTTCCTTCGAGTAGAGGCGGATTTATTATACATATTCTCTAGACTTTGTCTAGGGGCATGTTTATTGTAATAATAAATCGTGAATTTAGTGTTATTTCAATTCTTATGATTTTTAAACACTATACTCAGAGTAATCTATAGTTCGATAATAATTTGTACATGTAAATTGTTTGCGTTAAATTACAAACATATTGGCGTTCTATTAGTATTATAATTTGCAGGTAACTTTTTATCTTATCTAGGAATTCTTGCTGATATTTTTGAATCCGCCTCTGCCTTAGGGCCCTTGATCGGAATTGATGGGATGGTCCCTTGCTTGCTTCCGGAGAGTAAATTAGTTTATTGTCCTCCACGTGGTCATACGCAGTCTGTACTTTTTTTTGACAATAAATTTATTATTATTATTATTATCATAGGGAATCTGAAGAAAGACGTAAATTAGACTGCTGAAGACATGAGACTAATTGACACTGATGGCTCAAGGAGGTATATGGAGATGAAAGAAGAATTAAAACTAGCTATTAAATAGGCAATGAAATGGAGTTGAGAAAATTGTATATTTCAGACGGTGGAGAATAGCTATACCGGGAAGTTACGCAGTGTAATAGATAAAGGATGACAAATTTGAAGTTGATAAGACATTAGTTAGAGGATACTACAGGGATTACTTGACGGCGATGATGTTAGGAAAGAATATTTCACGTATTATGAAGGAGAGGAGGAAGAGTAAGAACAAATGACGATGATTGAATTGTAGGAAATGGTGAGGGAATTGCGAACTCATAAGCGTCAAGGTATGATAACATGAACCATGAAATGAGAAGAATAAAATTTGTAGCGTGTGCGGATGATGGGGTCATGATTGAGGAGACTAATAGCAGATGAGACTTAAGACATAAGTGAAATGTTAAAACAAAGGAGTATGAATGTGAGGGATTAAAATTAGAGATGTCACCTTAGGAGTCCATGTCGGTGTGGATAAGAGCAGGAAGACGAAACCCGGTTTTGAAAATGCACGGTAAGAAAATACAAATAGTTCGGAAAATAATGTACTATGGGGTTACATTTTTGTGAGGCTTTAGGGCTTGTCGATGGCAAGGTCATTAGAGCCCTTTTGGGGTTAGAATAGATGAGAAGGTGTCAATCAAGGACTTTATCAAGTATTCTGTAGATTGAGCAAAAAGTTACATAATAATTTGTTGTGAATGGGAAGAACAAAATTCAATATTAGAAATTAAGAAATATGTGATATGCAAAATATTTCTTACCTTTCTTAAATAGAAGGACAAAAACGTTGTGAAAGAAATTTCTAATAATTCGAGTTTACTCGGAGTTGACGAGTTGAGTACGTATTTTTTTAAAGTTTTTGACCTAATGAATCGATATTTGAGATAAAATTAATTTAATACTTACCTTTACTTAAGGTAATTTACCATCTAACGTAAATTAGCAAACACTGAAAAAATTAATTTTTTAAAATCCTTTTCTTCTAATCCTTATTTTATATTATGTATATTATTGAGGATTTTAATATGATGAGCATTGCTTGGCAGAAAAGCGTTAATCCATTAATCGTTAATTAACGAAGTTAACATATTCTGTATTGATTTAACTTTTAAGTTAATTTACAAAGTTTACAAAATTACAGTAAATTTACGATACGCAGTTTGCTTTAAATTAGATTATAGGAATTTTGAATTGATAATTTTAATATTGTACAGTCATCCACAAGGATCAACGTACTACAACAATACATTTTACGATGATTTAGCAAATATACTGGACCAACTTAAAACTAGGCATCCGTTTGCAGGACTGTTAATATAAGGGGATTTCAATTCAAGAATCGGAGAAGAAACATCTGTTCCTCTAATAATTAAAAATTGTGATGAAGACATTAATGCAAATGTAAAAGGTAGGCAAAGTAAGGATCAAGAATTGAACATAGACGGGAAGAATCTTTTAAATTTATGCTGTACGCATCATTTAGACATCCTTAACGGAAATCATGGGCAGGACCTTATGGGTAACTTCACATATCTTAGTACAAATAGAAGTACATTTTGCCTTACCGTGCGAGAAAACATTGCAATGGCTTGACGATTTCTGGATCGAAAGTAGGGTAGAATCACATCGTATGCCAATATGCATAAGATTGAAATCAAATATCCCGGAGAAAGAAGAGTCTTGAGTCAAAATACATCAAATTACGAAAACGGTATAAAAAGACTTTATTATCGAACAAATTAACATGGCAAAAGGCGGAAGCAATTAGAATACAAAATATAATTAATGTAAATAATACTAGCGGCATATGGACAACTATACGGAAATTAAATCGGAAATCGTACATTATTAATCATATAGACGGGTTAAGTTGGGAAAGTCACTTCTATGAGCTCCTCAATATTCAAAATATTGAGTTACAACATCTACTAAGTTACAACATCAAATGAAATGGAACTTCAAGTACCTGAATTTGATGAGAATATGGATATAGATGAAGTAATGGTCGCGATACAGGAACTAAAAAGCAGCAAGGCCTTCCACTCGAATTTTTTGAAGTATTAACCCACGCATATTGCTCCGGTACTCTGTGATATCTTTAACTTTAACATAGAAATCTCTTAGATTGCGGTGAACCTCACCGCCAGGTAACAGATTAAACATGTTACGTCGAATGAAAATGGGAGACGGGACCGGGGATCGAACCCGGGACCTTGAGCTTTGCGCGCTCATGCGCCTACCGACTGCGCCATCCCGTTCGCTACCTTCATACGTACCTACCTTATTCAACACAAGTTGGATGAGAATGGTAGACGGGCACGGATAGCGAACGGGATGGCGCAGTCGGTAGGCGCATGAGCGCGCAAAGCTCAAGGTCCCGGGTTCGATACCCGGTCCCGTCTCCCATTTTCATTCGACGTAACATGTTTAATTTAACTTTAAGTATGCAATGGGTGTATTCCCTGTAATCTGGTACTCATCAATTATTTTTCCAATATATAAAAACAAAGGCAATGTAAATGACACCACTAATTATAGAGGAATTATAGAGGTGTTGTAATAAAAGATTATTGGAAAATATTGTAGAGTAGACTGAAAAGATGGGCAGAGAATGAAGAAAAACTATCGATTTTGCAAGAAGGATTCAGAACAAATAATATCAAAATAGACAATATTTGTATTCTTACCTCTCTTGCGGAATGGACAACGTCTGTTAAAAGAGGAAAATTTATGTTGATTTCGAAAAAGCTTTTGACATGGTAAATAGGAATATACTTTGGACTCCTTTAAGAGAAAAGGGTGTATCGACTAAATTTATCACTATGCTGAAATCCATATATAGTACCGAAAGTGAATGTGTCCATCTCTATGATGCCACCGTCACAAATACTTTCTCAGTAAATCAAGGGGTCAAGTAGGGTTATGTGCTTTCACCACTTTTCATATTATTCATAGATGAACTCATTGATAAGTTACGTAATATTAATTCGGATGCTCCTTCAATAGGAGAAAACTATAGACCAATACCAGGAGTATTGTTCGCAGACGAGCTAGTTATCCTTTCAAACACTCAAATAGGATTACAAAATAATCTAAATACGCTTGAAATATTCTGTGCCGAATTGCAGATTAAAGCAAACATTGAGAAGACAAAAACTATGATTTGACAAAATGGCTGGGTGTTCCGGTCAAATGAAAAGTGGTCTTATCGGGGAGAAACGCTGGAAAATATGAAGGAATACGTATATGTAGGTGTAACTATAACTTTGAATGTATCGTGGACGAGACACAAAGAAAAAACAAAATGCAAAATCTTGTACATATTAAGTAATATCATGCGAAGTAAAACAACGGTACCGGAAATAGTGCCGAATCTTGCAGATAGAATGTTCAATTTAATCTTGGAACTCGGAACAGCGTACGGGAAAGAAGTATGGGGGGCAGGTGGAAATACCATGTTCAACCATGACGCAACTGAACAATTCATTGGGAGTAAATACCTGGGCACGTTACACACAGTTCACTGCATTAAAGGGCTTAAGAAGGCAAAGGGGCTAAAGCCTCGCCACATGTAATTTAAAACGTAAATATTGTAAATAAAATGCCCTATTGAATTGAATTGAATTTATAAAACAATTGACGCTTTTATTGACTTCCGTTACATTTGTCTTCCTTTAACTTGAGTCCATTAATTTTTTAAGCATTGTTACTAGGGTGGTCAGAAATGTATCTTATCTCGTATCGTCTGAACCGACAATCTGCGTTACAAAAACGTTATCTCTCTAAGATGAAAATTTTCATATCTTAATGTTCACGAAGAATTTCACAATTGCACTTTATGTAAATTGATCATGCATGAGAAATATACTATCATGCTATTTCAAATACAAGAACAAGAAACAGTATAAATATAACATATTTTGTATTTACTTTCTCTACCCAGCCACCTACACTATACTGTTTTAATGAAAGATTGCATGTTTGACGAACTATAGATCCTTAACTGTTTGACGATTTTACTTGATAATATTCCTTACTTGATAAATGACCTTGAACATAACGGTAAAATGTTTCACTTTTTAGACAAGTTTCCATTTTTTTTACTTCTCCAATGAGAATTTAAAAGTGGCTTAAGTTCATTACGTCTAGAACACTGTTATGTAGACGCCACACGCTTCTTAATTTAATTACCAATTTAAAGGGCAAAAGTTTTATACTGTACAAGTTAACAGAAAACCAGGATATGTATGTGCTAGCAAATGGTAGCGCAGTTTACTAGTTGCTTTATTTTGCGCACAATTCGCTCACTAGACACCCCGGTTTTCTATTTACTCGTACACCTGCGAACGATAAATATTTATTTTTAACTTTTAAGTGCGCTACTCATAAAAGCCTGTTTTTTAAGTTTTTTTTTACTATATTTCATTATCACCAAGTGCACGCACAGTCCCGCCGGTGCTCGAAAACTGATCAGTGGTTAGATCATCAATCGCGAAAGTTGGCATGCGTTCTCCCGTTTCACACTGGCCACTCTCTTGACTAAGGACGTTCTTATCGGTCGGATAGCATTACTCGGATAACTTATCCACCCGGTAATGGTATTTTGTCTTTCACCACGTTCTATCCATTGGAGAGTAGTTTTCGGAGAGCTAACCTTAACCGGTCGATAGGAGCGCGGATAAACGTTATCGAGGAGATATATTTCAAATGTGGACACCGTGGAGGTTGCCTATAACCTTTTTTTATTGGAGAACCTTAAGGATCATTTATTTCTTTTTTATATTACACCAAAAACCTCTTTCTTTGAAAAAATATGTTGCAGTAATCGATCTTGAAAATAAATATAAGAAAACTCTCAAATCAAGGGATACGAAAATTAAAAAAAATAGTTAAATCTTACTTAATGTCTTTGTGTAATGGTAATGTCACTAGGTATACAATTTGGATGAAAAAATATTAATTCATAAAAATGTTTGATGTTTTGATATTGTGGTTTTCGGAAACGTCCTTTCCATTATTATTTTTCAATTAATGTTTCCTCCAAGTTTCTCACGTTTTCTGTTCGTTCGTCTACGATTCACAAGCTTGCGTCATAATATTTTGCGTGTCAGTGTCTAGTGTTTTGTAAACAAACCATGCCACTGCCCCCTACGATTTCATATTTTGTAAGCAACTCATTGCGAATACTGGCAACACCATACGGTTTGCTACCGAGTGTTACCTTAGCCGAATCTTGTTTTTTTATTCTCGATAATTAATCACTTTTTGGGAAGGAGAATGTAAGATGTTGAATGTAATATATCTTCTTCTTCTCCTCAACCGTTTGGTTGGTGGGTAACATGCATGTCTTCCAAACGTCTTCTTTCTTTGACCAATCGCTTCAGGTGGCAATAAGTATGCTCGTCTTTAATACCGTCTACAAATTGAGTTCTTGGTCTTCCTTGCTCCTGCTTCCTTTGCAGCTTCACTTCGAGAAGGATAGTGCACCAGTCAGATTGACGAATCAAATGACCAACGAAGCTATTCCTTCTTTTGTTCAAGGATTCAACGAAGGCGCGTCTCTCGTTTGCTCTTTGGCGAACCCTCTCATTTGTGATTTTATCGGTCCAAGGTATCTTTATTAGTCGTCACCAGCACCACATTTCAAATTTCCTGAGTCTCGATACATCTGCTTTTCGCAGGGTCCATGTTTCAGATCCATAGCTTACGATACTCCATATAAAACGTTTCACAAAGTGTTTCCGTACCTCTAAGTTAACATTTTTGGATATTAGTAGAGACTTCTTTCTTGAGAAGGGTTCTTTCACCTGTGCAATTCGAGTATTTACATTTCCATTTGATGTGATCAGGCTACCCAGATATTTAAATTCGTTTACATGATCTAGTTTTCCTCCATTCAACAACACATTGGCAATTTGGAGACCCTTCCAAGTGCATGTCATTACTTAGGAATTTTTTTTGTTTATCCTCTTACCAAATTTCTCTTGTAGTAATTCTGTAGCGATTTGGTTACATATCGCAACATAGGGCAAGTGAAGAATCTATGAACTCGATGCTCTTTGTGCCAATTCAGTCACATCTCTCGATTGTTGAACATTTCTGAACTATTTCTTCAAACCTCATAGGTTCATTCAAAATTCACGCCTTTGAGTAAAAAAAATAACTAAAACGGTTTAACATAGTTTAATTAATAAACAAGTCTTTTAAATCATCCTGTAATCCACGAAACCGTATTCTATGTTTCCCGGCCAGAACAATTTAAAATAACTTAATATCACGAATCAAATCCATCGAGCAAGATAAACGATCGATACTCGCAGATCAACACACGGTCGACCTGCGACGTCAAGCCATCGAGCGACCGAGAGCGCGCTGCTACGAAGTAAGCCTCCGACAAGCGATCGTGGGCTCTATCCATAACTCGCTCAGCCAGTCATCATCTCATCATTTCATCGTTCACTTCTCATCTGGCGGCCACGCCGACAACGTCTCCAAATCGTCCTCGACGAGACAGCATGTCTTGTTTTCCGCTTCACAACTAGGATGTCCACGAACCGATGTTACGGTCAAGTATTCTCGCGCGCTCACCTAAAGCCCATCTGATGCTTTCCACCGTAATGCATTTGTACAACGTGGAGCCAGCCCTTGAACTTCAATGAAACTCATCACCTCAATATCACTCCAGCCGTTCGATCCACATCAGGGCTGAACCACGTGGCATTCGGAGACTCACCTCATCATACCATCACTCCACTTCATCGCAGCATGTCATCTAGCTTTTTAGTTTTGTATTTTTTCATTTATTTCATTATTTTCATGCTTTCTTTGCTACTTTCACTTTCATATTCTTAAATTATTTTGTTGGCATTTCCATTGTTCAACTCCCATTTCATCCACCTCCAACACGTTTCTGGTCCTTCGAACCCTCTTACCAAGATTTTACCGCAATTTTTCCCATTAAATTCTGTACAAATTCGTTTATGCGATTAAGTGCCTTTTCTATATCTCTTTCTGTTCCGGGGCGACGTATGAAATGATAGGAAAATCCTCTGGTGGCTGCCACGGAACACAACAGTTTTATGAAGACGGAGGACCAGCTTCCAAGGAAGCAATTTGAGGGATGTAAAATAAGGAAAAGTCCAAAAATAACCCTCATAAATTTAATGAATTGAATTTCATCACAACATTGTATGTGATAAATGAAATAAACATTGAATTAACTCTTGACTTATTAAACTAAAAATACATAAACAAGAAACAATTGAGCAATCAAAATTGGATTAAGCAGAATGGTGAAATACGAATCTAAGTATCACTAAATCAATAATCTTTCTACATAATTACACAATTGGCACACCATTATCCATCAATTCACAGACTACTTGTGTATTTTAGCATTACATAGAATTACTGCTTGATAAAATGAAATAAATGTCCAAGAGTCAACAAGACTTATGATTAGAACGAAAATCCTTATATTGATGGTGCATTTTGATCAACACAACATTACGTATTTCATTATTACATAAAATTACTATTTGATACAGTAAAAGAAATGTCCAAGAACCAAATGACTTATTATTAACATGAAAGATTCTTTATTACGGGTGCATTCAATCAAATGTTCAAGATCAAGCCACTCCGTAATGTTTTATATTCTATTTTCCTTCTGAATTTGATACAATCAGTGGGGATTAGTCTCTCAATAAGAAAGAAAAGTGTTCTGCTCTAGATTACACTGACGAGACCATTTAGAGAACCATTGAAATTAACTGATAACAAAGGAACACATGTAACCAATTTTTATGGAGTAGTTCTCGTTTCAAGTCATGAACACCCACACACATTCAATACGTGTATTGTCTCCAAACACAGTAAGTCAAGAACTTAAATGTTAATACTCAATTTTTGGAGTCCAACTGGCGTTGTCTTCAGTCTGTGGCTCGATGTCTTGAAATGCAGGGACACGCACTCGCATGGGAGTACAATGATGCACACGTTAGGTTTGCGGGCGCGAATTGAAGTAGCGAATTGAAGCATTCACGCACACGAATGTAAATATAGAATTGGAGCAAATCCCGGTCGCGTGCGGCAACTTGTGAAGGTGCTCTTAAATGCAATTTAATAATACGACTTGATGTTACTCGCTCTATAATAAAACGAATAGAAAATTGAATGAAACTAACTAAGTAATCAGACTTAGAAAGGAAAAGACCGACTTTTGAAGTCGGGTGGCTGTTGGAGCGAACTTGAATGTCCGTCTGAGTGTACGAGTAGTAGACGATTGAGAGCGGATGCGAGGGTGAAACAGATCAGGTAGAGTACTGAAAGTGAAGGGACGCCCGTCTACTGGCACTATCTTACGGCCAGCTAATGAAGCTCAATGCTAATACGTGAAAATTTTATTAGATGAAGGGTGCAGGAATGGTGCGCTTTCTGGTGAAAGGTGTTTCGCCTAACAAAGGCCAGCTACTGTGGCCTGCATTTTGGGGGTGAGAAGGTGCCCATCTAGCCTCGCTGACAGGTGCTTAGGAGCAGGTAGCCTCACTTAGGGCAAGCTGGGGGGAATTATGTGTGGCGAAACACTTTCATTTTCAGTTATTACAGCTATATCACCTGCCAATCGCATGATTCTCTACAGTTTGCCATTAATTTTTATATCATGACTAATGGTAGCTAATAATTCTTTAATGGCTTCTTCAATGTAGATGTCAAATAAAGGTGGTGATAGTCCACATCCTTGTCTTACTCCTTTAGCAATTCTTGCTTCCACTCTTTCCTTGCCAATGAATGCTGTCTGGTTCTTGAAAAGTTGATGGAGAATTCTTCTGTTCTTGTAGTCCACTTTCAGCTTCCTTTGTGTTTCTAACAGTACATTCCATTTTACATTATCAAAGACTTTCTCTACATCAATGAAAGCAATTACCACAGAACTGTCGATTTCCAGAGATTTTTCGATAATTACTCTGAGACGTAGGATGACTTCTCGTGTGTCATTTCCCTTCTTAAATCCAAAACTGTTCTTCTGAAATATTATCTTCTATTTTCTTCTCAATCCGATGGTACATAACTCGTGTCATGATTTTAGAGGCATGGCAGAGGAGGCTCAACGTTCTATGATCTTCACACATCTGTGCTTTGTGCTGTTTTTGGTATGGGAATAAGAATACTTTGCTCAAAATCTTTTGGTATTTCTTCTGCTACATTTATTTCATTTATTAGCTCCTAAAGGTTGTCTTTGGCTTTATCTCCCAGGGTCTAAAATCTCTGCAGGGATCCCATCTGGTCCTGAAGCCTTTCTGTGTTTTAATTATTTGAGGGCCGTGTCAAATTCTTCTCTTATAATTGGTAGTCTAACTTTTTGTTCTAAACTGTTTCCGCATCTCGACGTATGCTTTCTCACTGTTACCTTTCACCATGTGTTTCTATACGTCTTTACACCTATTTTCATACCATTCTTCTCTTACTCTTTTTGCTTCTCTGTTAATCTTGTTTCGTAGTCTTGCATATTCTTCATGGTTTCCTTTTACTTTGTACTTCATACGTTCTTCCATTAAGTCCAGTATCTCTTCAGTAATCCATGGTTTGTATACCGTCTTTTCCTGCCTGCCGAAGCATGCCTCAGCCATTTCAATTATTTCCTTTTTTGTTTTGTCCCATTTTTTCTGTATATTTCCAGCCATCTCCTTAAGGTCAATTCTTTCATCAGTTACTTCTTTAAACTCCTTTAAAACTTGCTTGTCACTTTCTACCTTGCTCATGTTCCATCTCTTACATGGTTGTTTTATTGCCTTTCTTCTTAATCGCAGTTGGCTCTTAATTAACACCATATTGTGGTCTGAAACATCTGCAACCGGATAGCCCTTACATGAATTGGCTTGGTTACGTTAACGGTGTGTTATTAACTTCCAATTCATCATCAGCGTGAATCGATGTAGGCATGTATTTCTCGATTAATACTGTATCCTTAGGCTCTGTCTTGAGAGTGATCATGATCATTCTTTCGCTGAATCCCCAAATGATTTGGACTTGACATGCTAGTTTACGTTGTAAAATAAATGCAACTCCGCCCTTTCCTTTTGCATCTCCCGAATGAATAATTTTGTAGTCATCACTTCAGAAGTCTCCATTATTTGGCCATCTCACTTCGCTTATTCCTGTCGTTCTGCCCTCCACTAATTATTACGGTGTCTTAGTGAGTGTTTTAGTGTGAGTGTCCAGATCTCTGAGAACTTCAGCCAAACGAGCGTTTGTCGTGAAGAAAACGGATATGGAGATATGTTTAGGAAGAATTCCACGCATAATGGAGGTTATTTGGTGGCCATGAGAATCAACTAATATTAGAACGCTAGACTTTTTCGTTGAATTGTCGTCTTTAAGTGTGTTGAGCAGAACAATTTTACGTGTTTGTGGATGGTTGTTCTGACCAGTGCGGGGTTTGTGAGGACTATTTGTTTTGGGTACGGAATAAGATGGGGTAAATGAAGTGGAATGGATCGGTAGTGAAAGGAAATGGGAAATGTTCTCTAACTAAACAAAACCTATTTTGTGTGAAGAGATGGGGTGGTGCATGTGTTTTGGATCGATCCGGGTGACAGTAGTTGGAAGGACAGCGAAAATTCGTTATTTTGTCCAACAGCCGTTTGTGTTATAATTGACCTCTTCCAGAGCACTGATTCGAGTATCGATCCATAAGTTTTCGTACGCCTTCTGGAGGTCAGCTTTGAGTGAGTAAAGCAATGCGATGGTGTCCATTGTTGTTATTGGGTTAATATCGTACAACAAAAGAAGATGCGAAACAAGAAATCCGACTACTACTAATAAATCGGGTGTTTCTAAAGAGATTATCATTGATTAGAATAAAATAAGAATTTTAGTTAATACTATTCAAATTTTTTAGTCCACTGATGTTATGGAGATGAATTCAACTAAATACTTCAAAGAGTACTGCAACCATGAGAGGTTGATGAAATTAAAAAATATATACTTTTATAAATGGTAATATTTCACCTTCATTCTCCCAGAAAATACAAGTGATGATTTGTCCCTAACTTTATCACACCTTAAAATAACATTCAAAAACACAAGAATAAGAGAGTTTAAAGAGTTTTTTTTACTCTTTTAACGTACAGTAAAGTTTTTCGAGTCTATTTATAACTTCACAGTCGAAACAAAATACTTATAACACTACACTAAAGAAAATATTAAGTATTACTACATAATCGCAAAAACTCCAGAAAATAAAATAATTTAGCTGTGTAACACACCATTTACCGTGGATCATTCAATAATATCTTGCACTTTCATGTGCCACGTGAAAGTGTATGAAATGTGACGTGCACAAATTGCAAATGCACATATTTGAAGACTGAAATATACAAGACCATCTAACTTCTACACATCAACCATGCTTCCTTGGAATGACGTATAACGGTCAATGTAACAGAAATACACGATACAGGTTCACTGTATATTATTGATATTGAACATAAGCATGGTACCATTGTGATTTTGATTTTTATTGAAATTTTCAATACAGAAGACTGATTGTTGTCATTAGTATATACTCTGCATTCACGTACAATATTTAATGTGTGACAAAAAATAACCCGGAAAATTTTAAGCCGGAAATCGAACCCGGGACTTAGGTTTTGGTCACAGGGGTTTTGACAACTACACCACCCTTTCGCCTTTTACAATTTACAATAACGTTGTCGCATACCTTCTCCATCTACTCATCTGCCTCTCAAACTGTCCACTTCTCTTGAAATCATCCTCAGCGAGGCAAAACTTTTCTCTCGATGGCTTCATCACGACAGTAATCGGCAGACTATTTTGCGGTCAAACAACCATGCTCTCAACCAAGGGCGCTCAGCTTCCAGCGTGATGCTGGTCCAATCCATCAAACCTTCAAGAACAACTTCCAAATCAGCCTAGCAACCTGGCACATCGCTTCACCCTCTATGTTCACGACTTCACAACGGGGCATTGGAGAATCACTTCATCATCATCCCATCGATGCAACTTCACCACACTTCAACGAGCACACAGCCACTCGACAATCAGGTTTTGCATTACTTAAGTTCCTCTTTATTTGCATGGTCCTACCTAGTTGAATTCTTATGTTATTAAACTATGTTGTTGGCACTTCTATCTCTGGCTACTTCTATCTCCTCCTCACTCGGTTTTTGTTTCTTCGAAATCTTACCTCGGTACAACCCAAATGTAACATAATTTTCTCTTAATTTTGTACAGTACCGTTTGACATTATATTAGATATTACGCTATAGTACCGTTTGACACCTTTCACTGGAAAATATATTATGCGTGGTAAACGTTATCTCTCTCACATGAAAATTTTCATATGTTCATGAAGGGAAAATGCACCTTATGCAAGGTAATCTTGCCTGAGGAATATATTCTCTTGCTACTTCAAATACAATAAAAAAGAAACATAATAAATGTAACTTGTGTTTTCATTTTCCTTCTCTAGTCAGCTTAGCCTACCTACGTTGTAATGAAATGTTGCATGTTTAACTGTCCATAGAATCCTGAAATATTTGGATGATTTAACATTTAAAATATTCAATTAACTTTTAACGGTTTACTTTAACTTCCGTTAAATTTCTAACAGTGAACTAACGCCATAACGATTTATGATATTAACATTTGGACTAATGTAAATTGCCCCCTCTGGAAATAACGTTTCTTTTATTTTAAATTACATTAAAATTCAAGTTTGTTCAAACGCCAAAGGATTCATGTCTATCTGGTCCATTACAATACAATAAAAATGGATAAATTTTAAATGAATATCATATTTAAAGAACGCCACGTACATCACGAAACAATTACTAATAATTCGTATAATTTATTTTAATGAATCCATCCAAACATTCAGTTTTCGAAATGAGGAAACTATGACATTCATCACAGTGGCTTTAATCCCCCAGCCCATATTTAACTGGTAGCGCCTTTTCCTGTAAGAACCACTTGCTTCAAGGGCGACCCTGAGAGTGTATGTCTTTAACGTACGAGTATTTGTGCTCAGATTACCACTCAAAACCAAATTTTTTTCTGGGCTGCGATGTATTTACATCTCAAATGTATCAAAAATTCTTGAATATCAGTTGTTCAAATGGAGAACTGCATCATGTCACGATAGATCCATATTTTCTGACAATAATTTGCGATGTATTCCGGTTGGTTGGCTTCGAGCCCCAGCAATAAACATTTCTCGTGTCACCAATCGCGGAACGAAGGCATTCACCCATCCACGAAGGTAGTGCGATAGATATCTAAACCGCTCAACCGGTCACCTCACCACGCCATACCTAACTTTTGGGGAGTGACCTATGAGCGGTGAACGTGCTGGCCGTCCCACGTCAGATAACGTCGGGGGAGGGGGAGACTCACCCAGCCACAGGTCACGTTTGATCTGAGATCACTCCGGGCGACCAATGAAGCAACTCTGGGCGCAATAACGCGCGACAGCACAGTTATCTCATGGAGTCCTCGAGTGGGGACTCGTCGTTGTTCCTCACCTCCATTTGAAGCTGGAACAAATATTTCCAATGGAAAGAAGGGACAAACTATGGAGTACCAACTCTGGAGAGGAAATGAACTCCCACAGTGCCTCACAGTGATCGCAACGCGAACATAGTCGAGTCGCGATACTGCACTTGGGTGACGATATTCCAGTTTTCAACACCAGTGATCGCTAATACTTAAAGAATAGAATAGAAATAGTTATAATCTTCGCCAAAGATGAAAACTGCCATTCGAGTTGCCGATCTATCCTAGTATGTTAGAGACAAACTTTCGAATTGTTCGACCTTAAGCCGGATGTTAGCTGTGGTGACCGACACTATGTCGCCGATGGCGCACATCGCACTGTTGGCCACCAATGAGTGCAGAGCTTAGCCGCCGCCTACTTCGCCGACTGGTGATGAGCGACTCGGGTAGAAGCCAGACGTCGTCGGCAGATGTGTTATGATTTCACATGAATATAGACAATATACGTTCTATAATCCACGTAATATTATGAATATTTTAGGGACTACCTTATTTGTATATTCTCTCTCATTATTAAATGCTTTATGTTGTCTTTCTCCTTGAGTAGTCTATGGTATTGAGACACAACATAAGCTGTATCCGATCTCCACCGACTAGGAAGATGAATTATCTTCACACTGCTACAAAATTAATCCTAAATCTTATATTATGTAGACCCGGCTGAAGATGACGAATAAAACAAAATTTGAACATCTGTTGAACGACACCGTGTTACCAAGAACAAATAAAAAATTAATTTAAAAGATATAAGATTGCGTACACCTGATGATGACACAAACATGTGTCGAAAGTTGTGTAACAATTAATTATGTGTGTGCTCATTATATTCTTATATCAATGAGTGATTTTATATAAATCATTAAAATAAATTATGTACTTAATCAGGTCATCTTTGAAATCAATCTATTCTCACTCATAATGATTAAATCAATTCTAAACGTTTTAAAATAGGCATTCTTACTACTCATCACTCATTGAATTACAAAATCATTATATTTATATTATAACGAATATATATTGTAAAATAAAAAGCTATGTATTCTTGAAATGATAATACCCATAAAAAAATGTGAAAATAGAAAAATGGATTCTCAGGAAAAGGCAAGTTCGCCGCGACGCCTGTTTGTGGCCAAACCATACACCCCAGAAAGAAAAACTTTATATCAAAAATATATTAAACTATATTAGAAAATATATTTTGCTTTACAAAACTTCCTAGACAATAACTGAAAATTCTGCCAGCAACCTATTCTTTTCATGTCATGTCAAAACAAGTTTGCCTTTTAATATTTTATTACAAAAATACTATACAAAATAATTGAATTTTATTTTCACGGTAGGCATCCATGACTACTTAGTCATATTCGTGTGAAATTTTAATTTTGTAAATTAATATCTCCATGGCTAAATGGCAGTGTATTTGATGCGCTGTGTTTGTCGCATCGCCTTTGGATGCGTCAAAAGACTGGAGACGCCTCAAAGCCGCTATCGTTAAGACGGTCTTGCTAACAATTCGCCAGGAACTCTCCTCTCTCTACCATCCCGAAGTCTGGCTTTTCCGTGTTTACACGAGACTATTACGCTAGCGGCACCGTGAAGCTGCGTTGGAACTACCACATGTAAATTCTCCTTAATACTCGAGCACGTGTAGAGCATTTTCTTTCAGTTATGACCTCTCGAGTTCACTTTCCCTAGAAATCAGTCCAACCTGAAACTGCGCGCTCGGTTGTGCGGCGCGCTGCGGCGTCATTTCTCTTTATTCGTGGCCAAACCATTCACCTCAGAATGAATAGCTTTTTATCAAAAATTAATTAATCAATTTGAGAAATTTTTTCTCGATTTACAAAATTTCCTGAACAATAATTGAAAATTCCGTCAGCAACCTACTGTTTTCATGTCATGTCAAAAAAGTTTCCCGTTTAATATTGTATTACAACAATACTATATAAAATGATTGAATTTTATTTTCACCATAGGCATTGTGACTTATTGGTCATATTTGTGCGAAATCTTAAATTTTTAAATCAATATTTACATAGCTAAAGTACAGTGTAATTGACGTACAGAATTTTTGCATCTTTCTTCGATACATTTAACCCCACCACTCGGGTTAGTAGGCTTCTAGATATCACCATTCAAGTCTCTTTGAAAACCCTCGTGTAATCAGCAACTGCGGCTATTGCGCTAGCGGTGCCGTGAAGCTGCGTTGGAACTAGCCCCGTGTACATCCCCCTTAACGCAACATCGTACAACTGTGGTTGAAATTTTGCTTGATTCATCTTCTCTTGACGCGTGGAGTGAGCCGTCACTAAGTAATATAAGATACGTATTTTATTTTACCGCAATATGAACTACTAGAAAGGATTTCCGCTATTTTGAGGGAGAGGAAATTGGTTACACTTAGCATGTAGATCAGCTCTGAACAAGTATAAAGTGTCTATAGCAGGTTGGGATACACCGACTCTATGAACGGCAGTTTTTCGATCTTTGGAGAAAACATTACGGCAGTGGTGCAGCTGGAAGGAGTTAACAAAGGGTACCCCAGGATAAGACCCCCAAAAGTGTCCCCGATCCGAATTATTTTGTTCCTTCATTTCCATATGGAAGTCCATGAAATATTACCATTCATTACATTTTAACCCCCACATACATGTTATATAGCGTTCCCTACCATTAAAAATAGATTTTAGGTGTTTATTTTTTCTTTCTTCTGAAACAAAATTAGCGACCAAAACTAGCTTCTCATCTAAACAAGAAAATTCTCACATCTAAGCAAGAATTTTTTTTCAAGTTGATAACATGGTAATTGTCAGAAAAAAATAGAGCACGCTGTGCTCGCCGACTGTGCGGCAGGACTCCAACCTTGTAGACTATCATGCGGGACGGAAGAGGTCGTGTGGGAAATATCGGAGTGAAGTGTGGGAAATATCTGTCTTTTTTGTGAAGAACGTGGAGGCAGTGCACTGTGTGTGAAACATTTGGTAACGAAGAGGAATGGTATTGAAAGGTATCATCAAGAATTCCACAAAGAGAAATGCATTAATTATACCTTTTATTTGTATTTATGTATTCTGATTTTGGTTTCCCTATTATGATTATGATTTCTAAATATACTAATATAGCGTATAATCATAACTGAAATATATTGATTTGTCTTCAGAAATTTTCTTGAATGCAATTACAAACTCGTTAGTTTCATTGCCTAGAAGCTGGTGGAATGCATGATGTATTGTATAACCTAAACAATGATAATACAATAAAAATTTCGTCTTCAAAATTCGTTATAAATTGACGAAATAAAATTGTCAAAAAAAAGAGTTTTTTGACATTTATAAGGTAACCTACCACTCATAGAGACTTGAAATTTTGGGTGTCTTATCCTGGGGTATCCTTTCTTTCTTGTCTATGCGACCACGCATTCCACCAGCTTCTGGGCAATGAAACTAACGAGTTTGTGGTTGCATCCAAGAAAATTTCTGAAGACAAAGCAATATATTTCAGTTGTCAGGAGGAAACTGTCTTATACATCGATTGAGAAGTCAATATTTTTCTCGTATAAATGTTATTTCACGTACGCAGTGTAAGCAACCATTAGAGATAATGCTTAGTTTTATGAAAAGTCCTATTCGGTGGGACCCAATCTACTGCCCAATAATACAGTTGTAATACAAAGTATCACTCAATAAACACGAATTTTTCATTCATTTCTGAGCTGCTATTTGTAAAAACTACCGAAGTCGATTTTCACTCGAATTAGTTTGATTTATCGAGAATCCCCCGTTACATTTTTTATACTCTGACGTATCACAAAGGTAAATATTTACCTCAACTTCGAACACGAATTTGGAGAATTTCGCAATTTGTTTGTATTAGCGTCCTTCGCAGTATCATTTAAAAAAGTTGCATGATCAATTATGATGGAGGTGAATTGATTCATGGTATTCATAACAGTTATCTCGGTTACGATTTAATCTTTTGTAAAATATGTTTTTCACGGTTTTATCTTCAGTGAGTGAAAGAATCGAGGATTGTGGTAGAAAATTTCTCCTGAAAATGATGGTGAAGCCACGTGTTTTAAAAAAGATAATACCGTTACTAAGACAATAAAGAATAGCTCAGCTTATAGTTGCATCATTATCTTGGTATAAGTCGAACGCGTTACAACAGTAAAACTTCTCCACTGTCGAATGCTTGGATCCGTCAATTTCTTATATTTCGGGAGTCTCTTTTATTCCTTCCGGCAGAGACAAGTGTAGTACCTCTAGAAACGGGTTGCCGGCCTTCGCTTCTCTATTTTACTTTTCTCCCTCATCTCTCCTCCCCCTAGTCCACGGGAGTAAGAAGGAGTCTGAGGGATATCTCACCCTCTGAAGAAATGAGCCTTCTGCTACAGAAGAAGGATTCGTTTTAATAAGTGGACGGTAATTTACAAATATTACCTTTAAGACTACACTGTTCAAAAATGTGTCACCTTTAAGGTAAAGGCAGATTAGACATTAATGGACCATTCATAAATTACGTTACGAGGAAGATGGGGGTTCCTATACCGTTACATTGCGTTGCTGATCTCCTCGGTAGGGGGTTCATCTCCTTGATGTTAGGTGATGCTCAGATTTATTGGGTATGTTTCATATAGCGTTTTTAACATTATTTCAGAGTAATGTTCGAACTCAACCGCTCAATAAAGGTACAGAACAATATTTATTTATTTAAAACCATTCAAAGCTATGAGGCCTGCTCTTCCACCTAAACTCTGGACTTGGGAGAGGGAATTGAAATGAAGAGTTGTTGGGTTACCAGGGAACTTGGAACCGACATTTCTCTGGAGTAGGTCAGGGAAACCCCACCTAGTTCGGCCGAGCAGTCTTCGAAAACACGTTCCACCGCTCAGCGCTGTCGTGGAAGCGGAGACGCTACCACTGGACCACCGATGTCGGTAAGGAACGAACAATTAAGTCGGTTTCAAAATTCGTCCCCATTTCCCGAAAACAAAAAATATTCTCAGGGCAGATTGAGCTAGCGTTACGTAATTATAGGGGGGAGGTATCGATTTGGGTGCGTCATGGATGGAGTGTTGAAAATCGTTATTTTAGACGGTCTCTAACAAAGATGAGGATAGTACGGGTATATTGAATTTTCATATATCTAGAAAAATCAAATGAAAGTTCATAAAATTTCACCTTTTACTGTTAGCACGAAACACTTTTCCGCTTGGTTACACTGGGACGTTTTCTGTTCACGTCCCACCGACGAGGAAGGAAGCGTGTCTCTCGAATAATGCGAAGATGTAAATAAAGGAAATACAAGTTGGAACGCCATATTGGAAGTGCGACGCCGAGCGAGCGGTGTTTCTCCTCTGCAGCCGCTTGACGGGAGCTCTGCCGCCGCAGTTGACAGACGCCGATCCCTCGGAAGCCACTCTGCTCTTTGCCCCTTCCCCAAGTAGCGCCCTCGCACGCACCCACCGCAATACAGTGAGGCCTATATGGAATATCAGGGGAATGGAACTCGGCATGAAATCATTGTCCGTTCTTCGACTGTCGTTTTTAAAAACCTAGTACAACGATAAATTTCGAATAGGTTAATAGAAAATTACTATTACCCAAAATACAAATCGGTATATTCATATCAACCTACTCAGATAGAACTACAAGTATATATAAAATATGTCATGATCATATATTTCCACGATCAAATCACTATATTCTAGACAAGAAAATATAAATGACATTCTAGCATTATGTACTTGACGTCACGATTAGGTTTCGAATTAAAGGGGGCGGGGGAAGCGGGCAATTTCTTTTTTTTTTAATTTTTTCCAACTTCTACATTCTTTGTTTCTTCTCAACCAGGGAAAAATAATTCCATCTCACGTTATTGTAATATTAAATGTCAAAATTGTGCATTTTAAGCATTTATTTCAGCTAATGTTCCAATAAGTTTTCATGGAATATATCGTTATAATAAAGTAGTCCAAAAATTTTAATAATAAGAAAAATAAATCAGATTTTATATATTGTGACTCTATTTTTATTTATTTAGGGAACTGAATACTCATTTCTATGGGAGCCACTCACAAGGACAACACAACAATCTGGTGTTCGAGCAATGAACAAAACATTTAATAACTCTTTGAAGCACAATTTACACTCTCCCAAAAGACACAAATAAACATTAATCATATATCGACCAGAGGGGCCACATTCCCACCAAAAAAACACAAATAATAATCACTGGCTTTATCATTTTACATTTACTAACTGTTAAGATTGTCATCATTTATCATCATCATCAAATAAACCTTCACTGTTTTTAATTCTATTCAATTTTTAACACTACAATTACACATTTATTTCTCGCAACAAAGTTACGCACTGATTCTACTTCTAATTAACGCTAATATTTACTGTTTAATTGAACTTCTTCTGAGTCCCAATATTTCACTGATTCTATTGGCCTACCTCTCCGAGCGACTGAGTTTAATCAAAGCACTCATTCAGTTTAATGTTCTCGCTCATACTGGTAGCCACTATCAAACACATACTGACTCGCAAGCGCACTGCGATGATGGCTTTCACATTCGCCAACGATCGCAGAATACCTGTACAAGATGCCTGACTGTTGGAATGCAGAGGAGGAGGGTCCCTCACGGATGTCAGCACGGCTCCCCCGTGGATTATTTGCGAGCAGCGCCAACCAGCTTCCGCGTTTTATCGCAATGTCTAGTTCTCACCCGCAAAGCGTTCCGACAAACTTATCTCAATGCTGACGAAACTTGTATCTCAACTCCGATAAAAAAAATCGATCTGACCACTGCCAACAAAAATTCTATATGATTCGCGTCAGCATCTAATCGCTGCGACGGAGAAACATGTGATCTGCGACAAATTAGCGCGATCTGAGCAACGTCTCAGCGCTGCCAAAAAAAAATTCTCTGTGAATAAAAATTCTATTCGGCTGAGATAAACACATCTGAGCAAAAATTCTATCCGTCTGAGCTAAACACATCTGAGCTGACGAAAATCTTTACGTCTGAGCTGCCGAAAAATCTTTACGTCTGAGCTACACACATCTGAGCAAATAATTCTTTACGTCTGAGTAAAATCTGGTATGAGAGCGAAATTTTGAGTGTTCTGCCTTAAATGGGCTCTATCCCTTCTTTCTCCCGAAAATCTTCAAAATTTTGAATGTCACGTGACTGACAACCCCCAATGCCGAAATTATTTACCCCTCTCACGCCCTGACTCTCATTGGAACCTTTTAAAAAATCTTCAACTGATTTCTGGAACGTTCTCAACGACGCTGTGGCTTTTAACGATTTTTCTAGCAAGTTCGTACATGTTGCTAGTTTCTGCACATCTGTGGTTTGTTACGGAGGGTATTTCTTTTCCCTCATCCCCTCGCCAGCCTGCGATTTCTAAACCATCATAAATTTTTATTCGACGTGAAAGAAACGCCGACGCATGGGTCACCGGCCTCGTAACGCGCCCATGGTCCTTCGCCGACCTCCAACGAACTTTTCCTTTTAAACTTCTATGCTCTTTCTTTTAAATTTCATAATTAATCCGTAAATTATTCAAAACTCACAATATAATGTGTGTGTATGTGTGTGTGTGGGGGGGTCCCTTCTAAGAATTGAAACTTTCAACCACCATATTTTATTTTGAAATCTAAAATAGATGAATCTAAAATGAAATAGCTAGTTGAACGCCAATCATATTTGCAACTTATAGATGCGGTAAAATGCAAACGATGAAGGGGCCAGAAATAACACAGATAAATCGCTAAAGTTGCGCGAGTTCCTTCTCACTTGGAGTCGCCGAAGCGACCCACAGTGTGGCCGGCCGCAACGTGCCCGCCGCCGCCGCCACCACCGGAGCTAGCTCACTCGTCTCCTGACACACGTGCGGCGCGGTTCGTAGCACGCCTGGCGTAAGCGCGGCGCATTTCCATTTCATAGCGGCACAAGTAATTGCTGCCTGCGTGCGCCCGTCCGCCCGCCCGCCCGCCCGCTCTGGGCTGGCTTCAGCTCCAGCAGCGCGACAGCTTCTGCGCGGGCTCGTCCCAGCGTTACTCGAATCGCATCTTGACGTCATTACTTCTTGTTGGTGCTGAGCGGGTGAAGGGGGAGGTGCGGAAGGGGCATGGTGTTTCCTGTTCCCATACTCATGATGTGATTTTATTAAAATTTGTTTTTTGTTGATGTTTTTTGTTATAATTTGTTGTAGGTACATTTGTTTGATATTTAAGACATTGTATTTTTTATAGATTTCTTGTACCCTCATTTCTTTCCCATCCATTATGCTAATCACCCTATCTTGCAGAGCCTGTATGGGGGCAACATATGATATCGAAGCTGCTCCCCATACCCCAATACCATATCTGAGTATGGACTTAATTAAAGATACATACACATTTTTAAATGTTGCTCTGTCCAAGAAACTTTCCACATTAATCACTTTCCAATAGCATATTCTAACTTTCCCTATTAACTCCCTTATGTGTTCATTCCAATTCAAGAATTTGTCGAATATTACTCCCAAGTATTTGATTTTCTCTACCTGTTTTATTCTTTCTTTACTTTTCAATTTTCCTATGTATACAGTCTTTACTATGGTATCTAATGTCAAGTTCTTGTTCTATTCTTGCTCTTGAAGTTATGTGTATTATTTTTGTTTTTTCTCCATTCATTAATAGAGATCTGTCGTGAAACCAGAGTTGTAGCCTGTTGAAGTCATCATGTAAGTTGTCTCTTGCTTTCTCTACATCCCTACTGTATGCCATAATCAAAAAGTCATCAGCATATCCATAATACTCACATTTTTATGCATTCTTTTGCATCGTTTATATATAATAAAAAAAGTAATGGGGCTAGAAAGCTTCCTTGCGGTATCCCAGTCTCTAGATTCTTTTTTTCACTATATTAATTACAGATTTTCACTGTGAACTTTCTATTTTCAAGATAACTTTTCAAGATTTTTTCCATCTTCCCCCTTATCCCCATCTTTTCAATGGTGTCTATTAATTTTCTATTATCTATCATATCAAATGCGTTTGATAAATCAATTGAAAGTAGTAGGATTTGCATTCCTTCATTTAGTTTGCTATTAATCTTGTTACCTATCTTCTCCAGCAGGTCTGTCGCTCCCTTCCCCTTTTGGTATGCAAATTGGTTTTCTTCTAATATTTTGTGTTTATTTATGAAATTATATATGATGTCCACTAAGTATTTTTCATATATTTTACCAAAAGTTGATAGTAATGAAATAGGTCTGAAATTATTTGGGTTTTTCCAGCTTCCTCCTTTGTGTATTAATCTAATTACAGCTATTTTTAAACTTTCAGGAAATTCCTCTTCTTGTATGCTTTTGTTCATAATTATTCTGATTATAGGTATTATTGTCTTTTCAAGCTGTTTTATGTCTTCTAATTTAATTTTGTCTATTCCCGGTGCTTTATTTTTCAGTCCTTTTATAATTTTTTTTATTTCATCATCTGTTATTTCAGATACAACTATTGTAGTTGGTATTTCTTAAATTGATTTTTTCCCCAATCTTCTATCACAAATATGTCTTCTTTTTTTATGTCTTCTATAAATGCATTAGCCATACTTTCTGTGATATCCCCAATATTTTCATTACTTCCTAAGTTTCTTTCTATTTTTCCATCTATGTTCTCTTTAACTTTTCTTCCTAAAATTTGGTTTATAGTCTCCCAAGTTTTTTTATTATCCCCTTTACTTTCATGCAACTTTTCTTTATAGTACTCTCTTTTTTTTGAATGATTCTGTTTGTTATTCTGTTTCTTATCTCCTTGTATTTAGTTCTCATATATTCTTTTTTCTTTGCATCTGTATTCCCAGTTTTTTTCCATATTCTGAAAAGTTCATCTCTTTGATTCATCATTTCTATTGTTTCCTTATCTATCCACGGTTTAATACTAATTTTTTTTCTACTTCTTATGAGTTTGCTTTTACATGACCTTTTAAAGCATTTTGTTAACATTTCATATATTTCATTAGCTTTTAGCTTTTCCATTCCTTCTATGTCTAATTTTATCAAGTTTTTTTTCAGTTCTGTCTTATCTATGCTTCTTTCAAGATATTTCCTTTCTTCTTTTTTTTCTATTATTCCCTTTTTCATTTTTAAATGAATGCCAATCATATAATGGTCAGATATTTTGGTTAAAATCATTATTGGCTGAATTTTTTTGAAAAATCCACTTATCGCTATATGATCAATGCATGCCTTGTTTAAATTGTTCATTCTCATTTCTTCTCTGGTGTTCTCCATTATTGTTTGGATCATTTTGTGCTTAGTTAGTAAATTCATATATTCTTGGTTCTGATTATTAATTATATCCTTCTGTATATTAATATTAATGTCTCCTATGAGTAATTTATTTTTGTCTTTAATTTTACATAAAGTTTTTGCTAACTCATTCATAAATATTTTCTTGTCCTCTTTGGGTGGCCTGTATATAGCTATTATTGTTAGGTTGTGTTCCTTACTAATGTGCATCTTTCCAATGATTGATTCAAAACTATTTTTTTCTGTGTTGAATTTTTCAAATTTATAATTTTCTCTATAGAAAATAAAAATTCCTCCTCCCTTTTTATGTTCTCTTCTGTATTCTTCTCTTTTAAATTTTTCAAGTTCATATTCTTGTATTGTTTCATTTTTTTCTATGTTAATTTCCGTTAGAACAATTATGTCAATTTTTTTCAGTAGTGGTTTAATCTTGAATTCGAATTCGTCCCAGTTTTTTTCAGTGATCTTATATTCATATGCATAATATTCATTCCTTGTTTATAACTTTCTATTTCTGTACTTGCTTCCTCAAAGTTTTGGAATATTTTTATTTTTTTTATTTCCAGGTTTTCTATAAAGTCGCTATCCATTGTTTGTTTTTAAATATTTACTTGCACCTAGTAGTAGTAGTAGTAGTAGTAGTAGTAGTAGTAGTAGTAGTAGTAGTAGTAGTAGTAGTAGTAGTAGT
>NNCF01126592.1:603278-622390 GCA_002313205.1 Laupala kohalensis | reverse complement strand
AAAGTTAAAAAGTTTTTATTTCATATAGATAGATTTGTGCATCTTACATAGTTCAACAGCTCACATACATTGTGTACAATACATCAAAAATACATATTTGATTCACAAATTTATTTACATACTTAACTAGTTTTTTTATCCACACCGATTTAATTTCGCATACAACTTAATTTTACATCTAGACTTACACATCAGTTTACATTTGACATCCAGGTTAATACTTCCATACCATTTAACATATAACCTCCAATTTTATGATTTTTACTTATACTTATACTCGCTAACTGAACCTAACCACTACTATTTAAAGTAGCAGCAGCAGTAGGAGCAATTTTTTACCTTTATTCCACCACTAACAAATCCACTATCTTTTGTACAAATAGAGGACATAGTGGGCTCGGTTTTGGATGCCTTAAATCTTTAGTCAAATTACCTTAACTCATTTTTGATTATATACACACATACATAGCATATTACAGGATAAATATTTCTTTCATTCTCTCATTTTTATCTAAATCTGTGCAGTTTATACACATTCATACATAAATGATTAAAACATTTCATCCTTATTCATTATTTTTTCCAAATTATTTCCTTTTACACAAATACATAAGATTAGTACATACAAAGATTAACTACACTAAAGTCTACTTACACTTTTGTTTTGTAACCAGAACATCAATTTCTGTATGTATTTGCTTCTCCCTTTAAGTTTCACAATGAAACTTGTCAAAGGGAGATTTTGACTACTCTTATAATTCTTTGTATTCACTTTTTATTTTAATTATTTGAGGTTCTCCGATTTTACTTTATTTTCTCTTACTCCAACATCCTGTTGTTTTCCATGAGCCATCTCTTAATTTCTTTCTTTCTTTTGTATCTATTTTTTGTTTCTATTATATCATCATCAATTTTGTTAAGCCACTTTGGTAGAATTTTATCTATCTTCCTGTCTCCATACTTATTAAAATTTATGGGGATTATGTAATTATGTTTCTTTCTGTTATTATGCGAGTGCTTAATTCTTTTCAAGTTACTTTCTCTATTTTCCTTGTTTAAGTTTTTATCCATTTTTTCTAATAGGGATATCTGTTTAATTTTCAGTAGTTGATTTTTTATATATATAACTTCCATGTCTTCTTCTTTACCACCTATCAACTTTACAATTCTGTTTTGCAGAGCTTGCAAAGGTGTTATATATGATTTGGAGGCCGTTCCCCATGCCTCTATCCCATATCTAATTTGTGATTCTATAAGGGAAACGTACACCTTCTTTAGGGTAATCTTATTCATATATTTTTCAACATTTACCATCCTCCAGTAGCATACTCTTAATTTCCTTATTAATTCCTTAATGTGGCATTCCCATGTCAAACGCTGGTTTAAAATTACTCCCAGGTATTTTAACNGCTGGTCTAAAATTACTCCCAGGTATTTTAACCTCTCGACCTTGTCAATGTTATAAGTACATTTACAGTTCTTCATATAAGTGTGTAAACACTCCATCTCATGTTGAACCATATTAATGTCTTCTCTACCCACAGCGTTCACTGCAATATGTAGCATCTTGGTCTTTTTTCCATTTAAAACTAGTGACATGTCATGCATCCATAGCTGTAAATTGTTGAAGTCCTCCTGGATTTTTTTCTTTATCATATTCCTGTCTTTACCACCTAACATTATCACAAAGTCATCAGCATATCCATAAAAATTACTGTATTTTATACATGTTTCAACATTGTTTATATATAGAATAAACAATAGTGGTGCAAGAAAGCTACCCTGGGGAATACCTGTTTCCATTTTTTGCTTTTTACTAAAATTTTCTTTAATTTTAACCATATATTCCCTGTTTTGGAGGTAAGTTTTTAAAATGTTTCGCATTTTGCCTCTAATTCCCATTTTTTCTAACTCTTCTATGAGTTTCTCACTATTCACTAGATCAAAGGCCTTTGTTAGGTCCATCGATATCAGTATAACCTGTTTACCACCATTTAAGTATCCATTCATATCATTTGTTACATTCTCTAGTAGGTCAGTAGTACCTTTTCCCTTTTGGTAGGCATATTGATTTTTCGTGATTGTATTATTTCTTTCTACATAACCTCCATTATATATTTCTCATAAATTTTCCCTATAGTGGATAAAATTGATATGGGTCTAAAATTATTAAGATCTTTCAGGTTACCTCCTTTATGTATTGGTCTAATAATTGCCACCTTCATATTATCTGGGAAGTTCTCCTCTTCTATACTTTTATTAATTATTAGTTTTATCAAGGGTATAAGTACCCTACTATTTTCTTTTATACTTTCCAGCTTTACTAAGTCCATACCTGGTGCTTTATTTTTCTTAAGTTTGTCTATTATTCTTTCAATTTCTTTCGTTTCAATATCAGGTAGAAATATGGAATTTACATTATTCATCTTGTTATGTTGTCCTATCCTTTCATCACATTTATGTAGGTTTTTTAATACATTTTCTTTCATAAATTTTGCCATTTTATCACAAACTTTTTGTGTTGTTTCATGGTTTTCTAGTGCTTTTTCTATCAGTTCGTCTATATCATTCTGTTTTTTCCTTCCCATAAGCATATTAATAATTTCCCATGTTTTTTTGTTATTTTTTATGTTGTCATTTAAAAGGTTTTTATAGTGCTCCCTTTTATTCTGAAAGATCTTTGCATTTATTTTATTTCTTAAGTCCTTATATGCTTTTCTCTTTTCATATTTCTTTTCACCGTCCATACATGGAAACTTTTTCTATGTAGCAAAAAGTTTGTCCCTTTCGTTCATCATACCTATAATCTCCTTACTGATCCATGGTTTAATATTAGTATTCTTCCTATTTCTCATTGTACTTTTTTTCCTTGATTTCTTAAAACTTGACATTATCACGTCATATATATCTTTGGCTTTTTTTGTTTTCATTTCTTCTAGATCAATCTTTTCTAAGAGCTTCTTTAATTCTACTTTATTGATAATTATTTTTTCATTCTTCTTTCCAGCTATATCCACTATATCTTTCTTTTTCAGTTTCATAATTATTCCTGTCAAATAGTGGTCCGAGATATTTGTTGTCACAATTACTGGTTGAAAGTTTTCAAGCACTCCACTCACTGCAATATGATCAATACATGTTCTGCTGCTCTTTTCCAATGTTGTATCCTCTCTTGTACAATCAGTAATTGTTTGAATCATTTTATGTTTCGTTATTATGTTCAGATATTCTTGATTATTTTGGTTGATAACTTCCTCTTTTATATCTAAATTTATATCACCTATTAGTATTTTGTTTTTATTTTTCACTTTTCCTAATACCTCTTCTAATTCTTCTAGAAAAATTTTTACATCTTCTCCCGGTGGTCTGTATATCACTATAAGTGTGATTGTTAAACCATTATTAATCAAAACATTTCCAATTATTGCTTTATATCCCCTTTTTTCTTCGTTTATATGTTGAAAACTATACCCTTCCTTATAAAAAACCATTAAACCACCTCCTTTCCTTCCTTTTCTTCTGTATGTCTCTTTCTTGTATCCATCTATATTATAAACATACATGGCATCTTTTTCCTCCAGATTTATCTCCGTCAGGGCAATGATATCAATAATTTTCTTCATTGTTTCTATTCTATATACCAACTCATCCCAATTTTTCCTGATCGATCTTATATTAAGATGTATGATCTTTATACCTTCCACTTTCTCTCCAAAAACCTCTACAGCTTCCTCAAAACATTTGACAATCTTATTTTTTTTTATTTCAAGGTTTTCAAATATCTCCATATCCATTATTAATTGAAAATCATCCTAGTTTATTTCTTATGTTATATTTTTGATATCTGTTTCATTTTTAATAATCCAAAATCTTGCATCTTCCTCTTTCCTTATGAAAATTTTGGAGTTTCTTATCCAAGTATATTTAAATCCATTTTCCCTGGCAAATTCCCTTGCTTTCCAGAAAAGATTAGAGGTGTACTGAGTGAGTTGCTCTCTTATATATATTTTTTTACCCCCCATATCTAGCCCCCCTTTATTTTTTGATAGTTTAATTACCTTTTCTCTAGTTTCTTTGTTTGCAAATTTAATATAAGTTTTTATTTTTTCCTGCTTATTTTTGTACTGAGTATATACTTTTACATCAGTTTCCTTTAATCCCTCTAAACCCTTTTCCTTTATTAGTTTAATCATTTCTTTTTTATCCATTTCTTTTGTAATTCCTATTATCTCAACGCTTTTACCCAGTCTCTCATTTTCTAGCTCATTTACTCTTTCATGCAGTATCTCATTTTGTTTGTCTTTTTAAATTCTTCCTTCAATGTCCTAATTTCTTGAATCTCATTTAGTAACATGTCATATTTACTACTCAGGAACTCTATAGAGTTCTTTATTTCTGACATTTCCAGTATTATTAGGTCTAATTTCCTATTTTCCACACTATCCATTTTTTTACCTCTTCCCCTTCTTTCTCATCTAATGTTTTTTATCTATTTTACTTTCACTCAGTTGTCCCATTCTATTACCATTTTTACAACTCTTACATTTCCATTCTCTTTTTTTGGTCTCAGACATTCTTTTATATGTATGAGCTGACACACTAGTACAATTGTAATGGTATTCTTCCATACAATTTAGGCAAGTCACCTCCTCATTTACTGTTTTATTACATACTTTGCATATAACCATTTTTGTGTTTATCTTTCACTATTTTTACTTTCAAATTATTTTACTATAAAGAGACCTTCCTGAGACTTTCTACTCATACACATCCACACACTCTACCTCATCTATACATTAATCAATCTATTATTATCAACTCTTTACATTTACTTCTCATTCATTCACACTTTTCACTCCTTCCATTATACACACTTATAACCAAGTTCTTTTACAGTTGTCATAAACATCTCTCATTACACACAGATTCATTAAGCTCCAGCACCTTACTTACATGCAAGTACAAACTCTATGAAGATTGTAATCACTTTCTCACACTTTTTAACCAATCAAAAACACTTTTTTTAAAACAAACCAATCAACACAGATGAACATAGTCAAAGACATTATCCATCATCAAATAAGATACAGATTCTTTCCACATTTCAAGCATTCCTAAAAACCCAACCTTTCCATCACCATCTTCTTGTAAAGCATTAACCTACTTTTTTACTCACAGATCAGCAGCCAACATATCTCCAGCTTCAAAAGAAAATTCTTTTTACCTTCTCACTCTCAAAAACAAAGCATCAGGCAGCATACCAAAACCAGCAAACAAAAAAACATAACTCTTTCTTTCAACACTTTAAACAAAGCACTATAAACCAATTACTTTAAACCAGAAACCACCACACATTGGACCAGACACAACCACACACCATAACCCACATTCAGGTGGATCTATCCCATCCGTTGCTGTGGACACTTTTCACTGCAGCAACCAACACTTCGCCTGCAGCTTCATGTGAGAAATTAACGCCTTTTCACTCTAAGAAACACCACTTTCTTTCAATTCTTTAAACTAAACACTGTATGCACTTTAAACACTTTAACCAGTCCAGTCGCCACCACACACCATAACCCACTACAAATTGGATACTTCGCATCCGTTGAAATATGAACCTTTCACCTCGTTTTTCACACGTTTATATAATACTATCTTCTTATTTTCCCGATTTCATTAACATTCATCATGAAGAGCAACAATAAAAATCGCCAACATCACACTTGCTCAACCACGGAGCATCTCCCAGGCACGTCCGTTCAGTTCGTGAGTCGGAGTTTACAAGTTTACAAGTTTTTATTTCCATAAACACAAATACAATTTAACATTTTCATTATACAATTTTTACGTCTTCTTTATGCAATTTTTACTTCTTCTATATACAATTTTTACTTCTTCTATATACAATTTTTACTTCTTCATTATACAAATTTACATTTACCTTCTACAAATTTACCTTTACATTCTATAATTTACCATAATTGTGTTTACATACTGCAATTTACATAGTTGCAAAAATAATTTAAAAAGTCCATTAAGTTTGCCACATTATTTCCCTCCATTTAAGGTATCTTAAATACCTTGTCAAAGGGAGTTGTTGTACTACTCCTTTTCTTTTATATTTCTTTGCTTTATGACTATGATAATTTCCTGATTCCACCTTACATGAATACCTCCTTATGTGAGACTGTTTATGATTATACCCTACATCAACACCTCTAAACATGAAACTGTTTATGGTCACACATTACACAGATTCCTACCTTCCAACATGAGACTGTTGATCACAAAAGTTCTATTTTCTTCTCTTCTTCCATTCTACTTTGCAATTGTTTCCTTTGACCTTTAATATTTAACATTCCTTAATATAAAATATAACAACAAATATAAATCAGCAAGTTCCTTATGCTGTTCTGTTTTTCCTATAATAATTTTCACTTCTATCCATCTTTAATTCTAATTCATGCATAACCAAAAATTATCACTCCACACCATACCATCCACATACATTACACCATTCCATAAAAAGCCTTCCACACCCTTTATACCGTGTATCATTCCTCTTTCATCCCATCATACCTCCTTTCTACATTTTCCATTAAATCCCTTTTCCATTTTCCATTAAGTTAGTAGTAGTAGTAGTTAGTAGTAGTAGTTAGTAGTAGTTAGTAGTAGTTAGTAGTAGTAGTTAGTAGTAGTTAGTAGTAGTAGTTAGTAGTAGCTTTAGTAGTAGTTAGTAGTAGTAGTTAGTAGTAGCTTTAGTAGTAGTTAGTTTCTTTGCTATCACCATCATCTTTTTCTTTACTTAGTTTTGCCTTTAGTTTCCTGTAAAACTGTTTCTCGTTATTATTAAATTGATTATTTTGCTGTTTCCTTGTATCACATTGTGAATATCTCCTCAATCTTGCACTCCATGCTGCCAGTTTTTGCTTTAGAGTATCAATAATACTAGTTATATCGTGGTTAGGGCAGTCGCGCTCAGTATGTGTTTTGTATTTCTTCAGGATGGTTGTGGCTTTACGCCTTAGCTTCTTGCTAGGTTTGCCCTTGCTGAATTCTAGAAGCCTAGCAATTTCTGTCCTTTTCGTTTCAATTTTCCTACTCAGTCTTCTCTTCCACTTGGGTACATTTTCCCGGTGGTGTCTATCGCTTTGTTTGTTGGGGTCCACTACCTTCGCTCCATTGCATCTGGCAGCAGTAAGAGCAGCGCAGTAGATTACATTATGAAGTTTCTCAAAGTCTTCGACATTTAAATAACTTGGTAGTACATATTTGTCAAGTAATTCTACATTTTTGGCAAAATTTCTAGAACTTTTCTGTTTAGGAATTTTTGGCCTCTTGGTTGGATCTGTGCCCATGTATTCTTGCATGGTTGTTCTAAACATATCATCTATATGATTAACGCAATCCTTGTCCCCTTCCTTATCGAGATTTTCGTCACACGGCACAACTATGTCTTCATCCCGTCTCTCCAGTTCCTCTTGGTCATTAGATTGTTCAGCATTCGCCTTAGAGATGCTTACACATGGAGGTGTCTCTTCGTTCTGTTCTTGTACAGGGATTGCTTCCTGCTCGGAAGCAACCTCACTTTTTATCAGATCTAGTAGGTCACTTGATAAGAGTTTGTTCTTCACAATACTTCTTCGCTGATCCACTATCTTCTGTTCCGTTACTGGAATAGTAGGATATTTCTCTACGAAAGCCTGGTACAATTTATATCTATAGNTGGTTTGTTGGAAATAGGTCCGCATAAGGAATACATTTATATCTTGGGTCCATTTCATGCGGACACGTCTTTTTCCTGCCGAAGTGGTCTCAGGTAAAATTGGGTTACCCCCCTGAGAAACAGATTCAGCAGTCATAGCACTTTGCGATATTTCTTGACTACTATTCATTGTTTCGGCTGTATTAGATTCGGGTGACCCGGTAGGAGCCCGCCTGTTCAGCATCCCACCACTACCGGTCCACATGCTGTCACTTCCAGCGGCAGCTCCAGAAGTGCCCTGGCGCTCCCCAGGCAGCGGCTTCTTTTCCGAGACCTTACGACTTTTCAAACTTGTCTCCATCTTCGATGGGTGTGCCTTTTTACCCTACGGTCAGGTGGGTTAGGGAGGGTGGGATGGGATGCTAAGGGTAGGAGACAGGAGTCTATGAGCTACTCAATACACCCATTGACTCCTGAGGGTGAGGGAAAGTGTTCTGAAAGGAGTCACAGGGAAAGGACAGCGGTCAGCTGCTCCTATTAGTCGCCTTTTACGACAGGGAGAGATCCCATGGTGCTATTCTTCAAGTGGTCCCGGACGCCATACGAGATTTATTATTATTATTAAACATTTTTTCGGAGATATACATGTCTCCAAACTGACCGACTTTTCCGATTTAGAGATTATTTCTGTTGAATTTCCAGGTGTCTTTTAGATTTTTACTAACTAATCTATTTGCATCCAAATGTAAGAAGGTAATATTTAGATAAATTTTCTGATTCAGCTTTATTGATATTGTGGTTTGCTACAGTGGCAGCAACGTTCATTCACTTCTTCATGTTTAGGTGAGATAAGAATCCATAATCATACAAAGCATAAGAAAGTAAAGAACTTGTAGGAGGCACATCCTCGGGACATGTGCTATTATATAAGTTCTCCATTTCGTCTGCAAGTTAATAATAAATACTTATATTCGACCAAATTAAGCAGACCACAGTTTTTATTAACACATTTCACAAGTAAACATAAATCTTTAAAAACACACGAAACACATCAAATAATAAAACATTGAAAACGTATACACAACGTTTCGGTACTAATTTTTGCACCATCATCATGTGGAACATATCTGAGCTGATGCTCAAGTCATACTAAAGTGATAAAAAGTACGAAGTATCTAAACTAAACTACCAAGGAACTTAGTTGAGGAGGAGTACAAAGAACAAACACTAAAAACATAAACCTAGTTCGAGGTGCAAATTAAAAACAAAATTGAACAATAATGTCATAAATTTTTGGCAGTTTAGAAGTGTCAGTCTGTAAATTAAGAGTACATTTGGTGCACTTTATGTATAATATCTCAGTTATGTCTCTTTTATTCAAGTTTCCTTCTATGCATAGTACTTTAGCATCATCCCACAGAAATTCATGATTTTGGTTTAGACGGTGATAGGTGTTACCACAAATGTTGGATTTGTGTTCTTTACTTATGGTTTTTAACAATCTTTTAGTCTGTCAAATAAATTTATATTCACAATCTTTACAACTTATTTGTTACACTACATTCTTTAATTAACTGGTTTCAACCTTATCCTTGACTCTCTTAATAAAATTCATATCACAGTAGTTTTTAAAAATAACTTTGATAATAGTATCCTGGAACATTTTACGTAAAGAAGTTACAAAATTCTTGTGGTATGTAAAAACTGTAAAGTTTTTTGATTGGGAACAGATATGGTACTATTTTTAGGTTTATGAGAATCACGGTTGAACTTTAAATATTGGATTCTCTGATTTACGGCTTCTTAATGAATCGTATAGGGTACGAATTAGCTGATAACATATTTGTCACTAAATTCAAATTATTTCTATGGAATTTGTTGTCCGAGAGTAAAATAACTATGTCAACTAAATTGAACACGATCTTTTTTGAATCTTTGAATAGTATGATATGAAAGGAAGTTCAAAACTATATGAGCAAGTAGGCTTCTGAAACGAGTTATAACTAAGTTTATGTTGTCCACGAAACACAGTAATATCTAAACAAAATTAGTTTACAATCATTCTCCTCTTCAAGGGTAAATTTTAATTTGGTATGGTATTTATTAAAATATTAATAGTTAATTCAATCTTGTTATCAGGAATTGCACAAAAAATATCGTCGACATATATCGCGTAGATAGAAAGGTCAAATTCTAACGAAGAGAGGATAGAATTCTCAAGGTCTCTCAAAACTCATTCTGCTAGAATAGGGGACAAGGGGCTGCCCATAGGAGAACCGTCGACTTGATGATATACTATATTATTGAATGTGAAGTAAGTAATGTTAAGGATAAGATTAATGGCATTGATTGTTTCGTTTTTAGGAAAGTACACACTCTGTGTTCTCCCATCTGTTCAAAATACTATTTATTACTAGATCATTTGGAACATTAGTAAATAATGAAACTATATCTAAAGAAATCATCTTATGGTCATCACGAATAAAACGGTTCTTATACTTATGAGTAAACTCAAAGCTATTCTTCACAGAAAAATTTGGTTCAACCAACATTGGAGATAGAAGTTTGAACTTGTCAAATTTATAAAGGGAACTGTTGATAGAAGACACAATGATTCTGTAAGGAATTCCCGGTTTATGTATTTTAGGTAGGTCGTAAGCTCGAGAAAGATTTGCTGAAGTAATATATAATTTATTAAATGTTTTTATCAATGTACTAATTCTGAAGCCAAGACTTAAAGGATATTTTCAACTTATCCAATATTTTATTTAAAGGACTGTGTTTAATGGGATTATAGGTGCCGTGTATCTGATAAAACTAGCTCTACATTATTTATGTAGTCTCTTTTATCAACAGCAACTGTGACAATACCCTTATCAGCTCTAGTAAACATAACAACTTTATGACTTTTGACGAAATCATTGGTAGCAATCAGATCACTATTGAGTTTATTGCAATGGTATGAAAAGTGGATGTTATTAGCATATTTCTGTTACAATTATTAAATGATTCTAACAAAGAACATTATCATTTTGTCATGTAATGAACTAGGTTCTTCATGTAAGTTAGATTCTAAACAATTAAAAATTTTTATCTTATCATTCTTACTAACATTGTTTTAGTGAAAGTTAAATTTGTTACCCGATGAAACTATGCTTATAACAGGTTGTGGTATATTAGCATTAGTAAGATTGTAAAGCCATTTCTTCTGAATATTGGTAGAAAGATCAGACACCTGGTTCTTAGAATTATATAGCATATTAAATTTATTGGTTAAATTAGAAACTTTCTTATGATAAAGTTCAGTCTAATTCTTCGAGAATCAAAGAAATCATCAAGAACACTATAGGGGATACATGATTATAAAGTGCGTTAAAATTGAATCAATAATGTACTGATAAAGCAAATTGTGCTATAGGTTTAATCCTTTATAAGTTATAAAAAAGATGTTCTGTATTGATTGAGGAGGTAATTATCACCTAATACAGGTAATTTTTCTTGTTTAGTCAAATAGTTTAAATAATTTCAAATTTTTGGGAGGTGACGTTTTGAAACGAATATTCAATGTGACGTAAGCGATGAGGAAATTAATTTTTATTTATATTTACAATAATTACGTAATATGTTTATTTTGTTGTTTGTATTTTGTGTTTTTGTGATTAGAATTAAAAAAATTATTTATGCTTTCAAATTGATGTATTTTATTTAAAAATGTATTTCCCTACATCTCGTCCACTTCGAAAGGAGGTTATATTGTTTATTAATTAATACATTAACCATTAATTTTTATTTCTAATTAATAGGTAAAAATGATCTCGTATGATTTTTTGAGCTTTTCACCAATGGTTGTGCCAGCTTCGCAGAGCTGTGTTAGTTGTTCTTTTGTCGTAAACAATCGCAATAATTTCTTTATTAACAACGGTAATTAATGTGTAGTAACAAATGCCACAATTTTTTTTGGAAATTATTTAATTTGAAGGTGGTTGTTCCTGCTTCGCAGTGAAACTGGAACTGTACACAGTGAAGCTGTAACAACCCCTTATACTTTTTAATGACGATAGTAGTGAGTGTTATTTTATGGTAAATAATTAATTATAAATGGGTACAAAATTCTCCCGTGTGAGTTTTTTAAATTGTGTTCTAATGATTGTTCCAGCTTGATAGGACTCTAAATAAGACTCCCACAATAGCCAAATTAAAATTCTTAGAGGATATTTTCATCTGAAGGAGTACTAGTCACCACTTCATCGAAGTGTGTGTTCTGCAAACCATAAGTATTCACCCTTGAACTTGACCAGCGATTTTATCGAGAATAATATTACCCGTAGTAATTCTGAAAAAGCATCATGATTGGAATTCATGTCTCTGCATGGGAGATATGCCAACGATCTCAAACAAACACATGTCGACAAGGGGTCGAACGCGTGGTTGGGGCATGGAGAGCTCTTCCCAGAAGTACAGGGTTTCATGATAGCAATTCAAGATCATGTAATAGAAACAAAGAGCTTGAAATACATCGTTAAGGACCCGAACATGGAGTACAATAAGTGTAATAAATTAAAGGAAAAGCCTGAAATTATTCAACATGTTGTGTAGGCACGCTCTCTTGCAATCGGACAACTTACGCCGTCACCAAGTGGTTGATATTATTCACCAGAGATTAGGCATTAAGTTCGCACTGTTACAAGAAAGTTCTCCATATTTCAAATATATTCCTTCGTATGTATTGAACCCAGATAGATTCATTTTGTATTACGATAGATCAATAAATACTGACAAATGTATTCCTAACAATAGGTCCGATATAGTTCTACGTGATAAAGAGTAGAATATGCAGTTTTATTTGACATAGCTGTGCTGAACAGATGTAATATCAAAAAAATAACAATAGCTGGAAAGAAAACCAAATACTGGGACCTGAGTAATGAAATTACAAAGATTCAGAAGCTACATTAAGTTTGGATTCTTCCAGTTGCTTTTCAATAATAATAATAATAATATTAATAATAATAATAAATGTCAACTACAATAATAATAAGGTGGTATCCCCTCCAAGAGATAACACCTTCACGAAGCACTTTATGTGTGGGCGGTGGGGGTTTGCATGCTCCAATGAAGCTGGAAGCTATGTCGGCGGTAGCTTAGCCACTGGCAAGGTCACCCTAGCCACACAGGTCCCGGAGGAGTCAGATGATGGTGTCCCACAACGACCTATCTGTTAAATCTGGTATTTACCCATCCTTTACCTATCCTTGATACTCGTCCTATCCATGCCCTAGAATATACTCGACTCCCGATGTCCAACCTTACGTCAGAGCATGTCATCTGCCACGTGGAGACGGACATAAGCAGAAACTGGATAATGATACCAGGGCAATGACACTACCCGTATATTTATGGTGAATGATAACAAGGAGTCGTAAGGCTTCGGAACTTGAGCTGCTGCCTGGGGAACGCAAGGACACCTCTGGAGCCACCACTGGGGATGAGAGTATGCAAGCCGGTGGTGGTCAGGAGCTGAGTCTGGTCAGGATACCCGAAGAGCGAAATGCCGCTGAACACAGAAGCTCCAGACAACATCAAGTTTTTCCTGCTGAACGTGTTTTTCCGGGTCAAACAGTAACCGCCAAAGCTGGTCTCGTAAGACGATGAATCAAATGGATGACACAAATGAACAAAGATGCCATTCGTTGTTTTATGCGAGTTACAAAAGCAGAAACAGACCTGATATGTTACCGAAATAAAATGCTCACAAAATTTATCGAAACATACCCAGAATTTGAAGGTATAACCTCTTAACAAAACCTTGTGGACAGGAGGAGAGCAATAGTAAATATACAACTTCTATCACAGCAAGAGATAAAAAATTTAAAAAGAAATGAGACAGGACAATGGCGATAAATATTATAATTCAGTAAGAAGTAACATACAATGTGATTCGCCAAATAGCAATCATGAAAGTAGAAATGGCAATTATATCTCAAATGCTCCCACACAAATGATGGCAAATTTGAATGATGATCGTGAAGAGAGAAATGACATGTCAGAAATGGAAGAACTGAAACTGACAATAAGGCAAGAGTTTCGTGCAAATTTCACGAAATTCTACGACATGAACCACTTAGAAAAATCAAAGCTTTGCAAGCTAAAACCATGCTCCTACATCGAAATAAGAAGGAAATTCCTCTAATCGATGTTGCCATTTCACTAATTCGCAATATTGACAGATCCCACAGTTTAAAAATTAGCAAATACAAGGACTTGGCTGACCAGCTCAAGAAACTCTGGAAAGTGGAGAAAGTGATTATTCGACCTGTAGTGATTTCGGCCACAGGAATTATACCGAAATCCACAAAACGCCATTTGGAAATACTAGGAGCAGACAAGCCAATGACCAATATGGAGAAATCCGTAATCCTTCACACATGCCACATAGTTCGAAAATTAATAGGAGAGCTTGATGGAACTTGACAACGCCTATTCGACAAGTGGAAAATATCCAGCTTCAAGCTGTGGAAGATATTCAATTATAATAATAATTTTTATAATATACAGAATATGTCAACCAACCTTAGAAACAATAAATCATCTGATATATGGCTGCACAAATCTGGTTAATGCAGTACATGTCCATCGCCAAAATCTAACCCAAAACATAATTCATCAGAGTTTCGCAATAAAAACACAAATCTTACCCAAAAACCAAAAATGCCCCTTTTCTGACAACAGCCCCTTTCCTATGATGGAAAATGAAAGATTCAGAATGTATTATGATATCACAATCCATACGGACAAAATTATCTCAGCCAACAAACCTGACATCTTCCTACATGACTTACAAGAAAAACCGGCATTCCTCATTGATGTCACCCACCCTATTGCACCCTATATTTACTATTGTACAATTGTCATACAGGAAAACTGAACATTTTCAAAAATATACTGCACATGTATGGCAGCAGTAATAAAATTTAAAATTCTTGTCAACATTTACCGAAATATAATCTTTAAATTAATCATAGGTTTCAGTGATCGCAAAACAAATAAGAAAATAAATTTACTCATCACAATGCGTCACGTTGAATATTCTTCACAAATCATATTCTGACAAACATTTGTAATTAATTAAACAATTTGAATAAACAAGAATTATTATAACCCCCTTTATCATTACGCGACATTCTTTTAGTATTTTATACAAAATTAAAATTTTGTATTACTTCCACGTTAACTTAACTTTACAGGAAAATTGTACATTTTCAATACCATACAGCAGAAGTATAGTAGCAGTAATAAATTTCAAAATTTCTGTCAATATTTACTAAAATATAAACTTTAAATAAATTATATTTCAATGTTATTGAGAGCGCACAATAAATAAATAATTCATTTGCTCATCGCATTGCGTCACGTTGAATCTTCTTTACAAATAATCAACTGACAAACATTTATATTTATTTAAGCAACTTGACTAATCAAGAACCATTATAATGTACATTAGGTGAGTATTACCCTCCATAAGATTGAGAAAAACTTTGATAATTGTAAATAAATTATTAGAAATAAACGCACTCCGCTTTTCACTAATATTAGCACTATCTCAAAATATCATAACATGAGTTTTGTATTGGAAACATACGAGAATACGAGTATATACTCGCAAAATAACATAGGAAAAGACCGTAAATAGTATCATCACAATGGGAGTCGTTTTAAATTTTCTCCGGCGAAAGGGCATCGCTATGTCAAGAAGTTCAAGAAACCCTGCTGAAGGGAATTACAATCTTTAATTTTCTTTATGAAACGTTGTGATTGACACAACTAACTTACTGGTCACTCTTCTTAATCAGGAATCAATCGTACATTTGAACGATAAAATTCATAATATTAGCAGTTACCCGTTTCTTCGCCTGCGAGGATTTTGAATTTTTAAAACGCTTTTGTCAGATTGACTTTGATGTAAATACCTTCTTCAGTTAAAAAGGTACTTACATCAAATTGATCAAATTTATTATTAAATTTAGCTTTAAATTTAATAATAAATTATATTTAAATGTATGTTTATTATATGCAAATTTATATTTAAATTTGTGTTAACCTTCTCCTATTCACTGTACAAGACTGAATCTTTGTAATCTGCTTTATAACATAGTTTGGTAACAATGCAGAGTGTATTATACTCGCGGGTTCACACATGCGAGTACACACACAGAAAAAACTCTCGAGAAGCGGTATGGTTTAATATAAATTGTAGACAGGAGAAAAAAGATGCCGAAAATGCATTAAAATTTTACATTGGTGGGGAGGAGAAAGCTTACGACAAAAATACGTACACTTGAGAAAAAACTATAAAAGAATAATTAACGCAGCTAAGCAACAATGGCAGAATTCGGAAGCGGAAAGAATTGTAAGCATTATTCAGAGTAAAAAAGTTGCAAATATTTGGGATACTATAAATAAATGTCGATGTAGATATAGTTGCACGAACAATATAGAGGCGAAAAGTTGGGAAATGCACTTCGCTCAACATCTTTCCCAGAATCAGTATATACAACGGACGGGCCACGAATCAAACACCAAATAACAGTGACAGATTTAGACCGTGAAATAAATATTAATGAAATAAAAGATGTGGTACGAAATTTGAAGAGTGGCAAAGCAACAGGTTCTGATGGTATTCCAGTAAAATTTTTAAAGGAAATAAATTCTAGTATTGCCCAATTCTCGTGGATTTGCTCAGTTCTTTATACGACACTTCCACGTTTCCTGAAATTTCGAATACATCAATAATTTGTCCAATTTATAAAAACAAAGGTGGCGTTAACTATACTAATAACTATAGACGTATTTCTTTAATTAATGCTTTAGCTACGATTTTTTGCAAAATTCTAAATCTACTGTTAAAGAAATGGATAGAAAAAGAAGGAAAAGTGACAGCTTTGCAAGCAAGTTTCAGAAATAACTATAGTACGGTAGACAACATTTTTATAACTACCACAATGGCGGAAAAGGCAACTTCCGTGAAAAGAGGTGAGCTATTTTATGTTTTGTGGATTTTCAAAAAGCATTTGATACCGTTAACATGGAAATACTGTGGTATATTCCAGAAAGTAAAGGAATCACAACAAAATTCCTAAAAACACTTCAAATGATGTATAAATCAGACACGGGACGCGTGAGATTATAATTAGATTGTGTAAGAGATACGTTCTCTGTGGATAAAATGTTTCAATCTCTACTCATCCCGGGAATAGCGTACGGAGCGGAAATATGGGGCGCGGGCAATAACAATATTTTAAACTCACATCAAACGAAATATCTTAAAATGGTAACGGGCATTGCTCAATGCACAGCAAACAGTGACATTTTTTGGAAATTTGGGTTGCTTCCCATTGAACCCAATTAAGAGCAATTAAATACTGGCTTTCGATAAGGGTAGGCACCAGGAACCCACTTGTAACTCAGTCTCACCATTGTAATACAGAAAGAAAATGGGACAGGTAAATTAAAAATTTAATTCCTAAAGCAGGAATCACTTTTGTGAGTCAGAATAGTCCATCGTCAAACGATCTAAAAGATATTAAGACAAAACTCCAATACTTATACCGTCGTGAAATAGAATCTAACAGACTGGAAAAGAGATCACCTTTCGTGCAAACCTTAGTAGCTGGACAATGGGGCAGAAAACCATACATTGACTGTCTCAAATCAAAAGAACGATCGGGTTACGGATGGTTCTGCGTAGGAGGGTGGAAATTAAGAAAACTGAGGGGGGATCGAGACTCTATTTGTCCACTTTGCGGCGAACAAAATGAAGATTGGATTCACATTTTACTGACATGCCCGAAAACAGATCAAAAACGAACTTTTATCCAAGTTGATGCATTCCAAAAAAATCACATTAACGTAGAGTTAGCCATTGCGACAATGAGGGACAATATCTGTAGTGCAGTCCCTGGGTCAGTTCCTAAGCTATGTGAGGGAGATGAGAGAGAGAGAGTAATATGCGCTGAAACCACTGATTCAAATGAACCGTGATTCTACCGCTTCGTCTTTTTCTTTTGTTTCAGGCGGAGACATGTTGAGAAGACATTCCAAGATATTACGTCAATTATATGTTGTTGTTTTCTTTAGTATTGTAAATAATTGAATTTTATTTTAACCTTTATTTCTATGGCAAAACTTGTATATTTTACATTATAATTTATTTCTCTTATTTAAGTATCTTTTGTAAATATGTTTATATTAATTGTATATATTCCTGTCCTTACCGTTGGTTTCCCGTGGTTCCCAACGGTGCTCAATTAATCGATAGTTGCAGTATACTTAAAATATATTTTACAACTAAATACAACAATATTAAAGAAGCACTAAAGGATGATAAAAATACTATTACGATAATTATTATTATTATTATTATTATTTTGTCAAAAAACAGTACAGACTGCGTATGACCACGTGGAGGACAATAAACTAATTTACTCTCCGGAAGCAAGCAAGGTACCATCCCATCAATTCCGATCAAGGGCCCTAATGCAGAGGCGGATTCAAAAATGTCAGCAAGAATTCCTAGATAAGATAAAAAAATAGCTGTGAGTTATAATACTAATAGAACGCCAATATGTTTGTAATTTAACGCAAACAATTTACATGTACAAATTATTATCGAACTATAGATTACTCTGAGTATAGTGTTTAAAAATCATAAGAATTGAAATAACACTAAATTCACGATTTATTATTACAATAAACATGCCCCTAGACAAAGTCTAGAGAACCTGTATAAGAAATCCGCCTCTACCTGAAGGAAAAACGGAGAAAAACCTGGGCCAGGAAAGGGCTACAGAATTAATGTACACAACCGTGCCAAAGTTGAGTACACATAAAACTAAATTAATATGAGCCATAAGGGAACACAATCATGCAAGAAAATAGTTTTTGAAATTGTTGTACGTTATTTAAAAAGTACTACAGCAATGGCGTGATAAAGTACAAGACGGATTTAACTTTTATTAAAATCAATAAATTCTTTTACATTGCAGAAGCACTGGTGCAGGAGGTAATTTTTAACCGCGGATTTGAAGAGATTCAGTTTCATAATATCTCTTATATTCTTGGGCAGTGAATTATATAGAACGAATCCCAAATGATAAGGTCCTTTTTGGCAAAGAGTGGTTGACACTCTAGGGCGATGAATATTATTCTTATTGCGAGTATTGTGTTCGTGAACGAGACTGTTTCGTATAAAGCAAGGGTGGTGCTTCAGTAATTCGGTCTTAACAAACAAGACCGTTTCATAAATATAAATGCAGGGAAGTGTTAAGATATTTAATTCCTTGAATAAAGGTTTACAAGAGTTTCGGGGGTGAGATTTACAAATTATCCGAACTATCCTCTTCTGAAT
>NNCF01126592.1:560765-602769 GCA_002313205.1 Laupala kohalensis | reverse complement strand
TTTCCTAAAACCGTGTTGATCGTCAGAGAGAATGTTATTTTTTGATAAAAAATCTAGAAGACGCTTATAGAACAATTTTTCTAGGATTTTTGAGAAAGTGGGTAGTATGTAAGTGGGTAGTATGTATTTCCAATATTAAGTTTGTTTCCTTTTTTGTGTAAAGGTTTCACTTTAGCTCTCTTCAATATTTTAGGAAACACCCCTTCCGATAAAGAACTATTAAAAATATTTATGAGTGAATTTAATATAGCATAGGACGAAAATTTAACAATAAACTCAGGTATATCATCTACGCCTGTTAAAAATTTGTTTATTAATGAGCTGATGATTCTCATGACTTCACTGGTGTTAGTTTCGGAAGTGAACATAGAATTGGGTACGTGGGTGGATATAATTGGAAGACATTGATTTGGATATATTGAGTTCGTTATTTTACTAACTTCTGAGAAGTGAGAATTAAACAAATTTGCGATGTCCTGAGGCTTTGTTACGATTTTGCCATCGTTTAGTAAAGAAACATTTTTTTCGCGTTTTTAAGAAGATACAAATCACAAATAAAAAAAATACAATTATTTTAAGTTCAAAACAAAGATTGGCAAAATTAAAACTGCAACTATCCATTCAATTAGAGTGAATACCAGGGCATTGTATGTACAGCCCCGCGGCTCTACTTAAGGGGCATTTTAAAGGCGTACTGGTAAAAAAGCATCGCCACACATTTGTACATAAATAATTTTTTTTGTAAATAAAGCTCCCTATTGAAATTGAAATATAATAGGATTTAGACAACCTACGGTACCTGTTTTAGTACCACAATGTAGTCCAGATACTGGTGATGCTTAATACAAAATTTGTTTTATATCTTGAGCCAAACATGACAAAAATATGTAGTCGAGAGAATCTGATGTGGAACGTTAGTAGTCTAGATAAGTGAAGTAATATAAGTGGAATGAGAAAGTTATCGCTTATACAAAAAATTTAGACCTCGAGTGAACCAGATAATGTGTTCGAGAAAACCTGTTGCTCAAACCTATGGTGTTCTAAAACCTGGACTGTTGTTAAAAATTAAGTCAATCAATGTTATGCACGAAACCAAAAACATATGCTTCGCAATATAAGAACGTATTAGGTAGTTAAACTGTATTTTACACACTGGGAACCCTTCTGATTGAAGTTTTTCCGCTGGGTATTACCTACATGACATGATATTTGACTGCTCTGAAGACTATATATTGCTGGGCTTTCCAGTTGATCGTAGTAATTTGACGTTTCGGCTGTCATGTTGCAACCTTCTTCAGAAGTGACTAAGTCGGTGGTTGCGAGCGGGCCAGACGCGGCACCAACTGGAAAGCCCAGCAATATATGACTCCTGCCGCGGAAGCCTTCGAGAATATTTAATAATCTGAGGACTGTTTCACGCTAAAGAGATGCACAGTACTTGCATCCGATGATTACGAAATTAAAACTGACCCATTTCCCAGTAGTGATAATTAAATTTTAATTAAAAAACACGCATCTGATCTAATACGGGTTTCTGAGGTTAGTTCCATTCGCCGTCACGCGGATCTAATACGCGGTAGTACAGGTATATACTTATTTGAGTAGACAACGTTCAGTACAATTCAAACATAACATTCTAATTCCGATGTTATGATACAGATATACCTGTAAATAGACTCTATATATTTCTTATCTCGACACCATAGATCCCATTGCCATCCACAACAAATGTGCGCGCGCGTGCAACTAGCCCAACTCTTCCGAACTACGTTTGCCTCCTCAACTGTGAATGGACTGGTTCATCGCACTTCACACATATGAAATGCGTTGAATCACGCATTATTTCCAACGTGATTTCGCAGAAGAACGGGCGTTCCGCCATTCCACAAATTTTAATCCATATTTGAGACCTTGCCTAAACTTAACGCCTTGAATCTTTTTTCTTAACCTCTCGTAGATTATAATCTGAGTATATCAACATTGTTAGCTTTACTCATGGTAGTAACCTACTAGAGTTATGCAGACCTCTTTACAATTCGACCCTATAATAAATTTTGTTCAAGTTTTCGGGTTTAGTAAAATTTTACTTTTTTATGACCATTGACCAATGAGTAATAAGCATGTCTATTTAAGTTAATTTCAAAGCGTGAATCTGAGGGACATTGTACTTCTCGTCTGTTATTACCCTGCTCAAATACATTCTAGTACAAAACAACATGAATTGTCGTTTAAAAAATCCTAAATAATGAGATTTTTTTACCTCATTGGTTATATTTCATCGTTGGAATGTCAGTGACTTTTACTTAACATGAAACTTTCACTAAAATGCCACTTTGTTACTTTTGTACTTTAAAGCACCCAATTCACACACCGCTGCTCTGAGCAAATCAATCGATTAACCATAACTCACCATACATTAGTGGGAAAACCGAGAGACATAGTCCGAAGGGGCGTTGCACGCACTGTGGAACCATCGAAAAGTCAGTCACAGGGAAACCCGCCTATAGTATCACCCTTGAGTTGACGTGGTACATGTTACTACTTAGTAGTTTTAGAATAAAATAACCACTGTTTGAGGCACCACAGTAACTGGAATTCTTCGCCCGGCTTTACTAGTAATTACCAAAGAAACCAATTATGTTTGAGGGGAAGTTTGAAATAAAACATAAAATTCAATTCATTATTTCCAACATTTTTGCTTTTACTTTTTCAGTAAATTTTCCACCAAGATCAACTTTTTTATGTGAATAGTTCTTCAATATAAATGTTGAAGTAAATATTTCTTTTAAAGAAATTATTAACATCCGACATAATTTGTTTTCAACTGTGTGAAATTACAGTTTGTTGGCCATTGTAAGAGAACTAAATCGTAAGTTGTTTCGAGAACGCTCAATGCAGCAGCCGGCGTGCGCGCAAGACGTTTCTTCTGCTGTTCCACTAACTTTCAGTTTCCCGTTGGGTTAACCCCCTCCCATTTCAAATCCTCTAGTGTAAGATTAGCCATTGTGGTAACCGTAGACATATCGAGACGTGTGTGTGCTTAGGTAGCAACCTTGGTCCTATGCAAAGCGAACTGATCACGTCATGATATATTCTGTTGAGTTTTACTTTTCTTAGTTTATGGCAGCATTTCCCGATTTTTTACCTGTGTAAACAGCCAACAAATAACGACGAAAAACGTTAGTAATGGGTAATAAATATGACGCGAAAAAAAGGGAGCTAAAGAAAAAAAATACAGTTTACCGATCTCTGTTCCTGCCTTTTCTTGCCATGATATTTCACCATAGGAAATGCTTTAGGTCTCAAAGAAAACTAGTAGCATCCAGATCATGTTTTACCATCTGCGTATTTGCTCTTGCTTCACTTTTCTCAGCATTATCAGTAAATTCCCAAGCAATTCAAACCTATATGGCATATCAAGTAACCATGAGGACTTTCAACACATATGGAGTGCTGGACACTAAAGAATATACTATCATGAACCACTAGGGACTTCGTAAAATAACATGATGGCCACATGCAACTCATAGTATCAAGAACAAAAAGATACAAAAATTAAAATTTCTAAAACTAAGACCTGTTAATCGCAAAAGCTGCTCATTGATTCATCAAAATTTTTAGGATAAACAGTTCATAAAAGGACATTCTCTGCACAGGAGAATCACATTTCCTCCTCAATGGTTTTATATGTCTATTTTTGTGTGAATAGCTTGTAATAATATCACACGAAAAAAATAAGTTAGATAGCTCACCCTGTAGTTAGCTATGATAGCTCACGCGTTAGCTATCTACCTGACAGCCAGTACCATTAGCTGCCACAGCTTATGCTGTAGCTACCCGAAAACAGTTTTCATCCGAACGAGACAAATTTTCTGTCACTTCGGAAGCTAACGCGGAAGAAAATTACATCAACAGCTATAACTTATATGTTTTGCGCGCAACAGCTCAGCCCCGCTCAAAAATCTGACTTAGCTACAAGAACTGTTGTTTGTTCCTCGCCGCTGATCTCGTATGTAGTTGCCGCTAAATGACACTTAGCTGCGCTGCCTTCCATGCATTCGGTTCGTTGACTCATGACTGAGGCGGCGCAGCCTCAGCAATTGTTTTACGGAGTCAAATCGACCATGGCTTTCGCAACTATGAATAGTTGTTTACTTGAACAAAATGATTCATTGCAACGACTAAACGACACCATCCCAGGGTTGCGTAACCCGAAATTTGAAGTATAGACGACGAATATTTAGTGTTCTTTTGACGTCGAGCAGCCGTACACTGATGATATTTTGAATTTCTGATGGTTAATGTTGGTATACATAATTTTTATTTTAAATAATGGTATTTTCAAATGTATTAATCTACTAAGAGTAAATTTCAAGTATATTCAAAATAAAGAAACGTTTGGATACACGAAAACTTGGTATTTAAAGATATATTTTTCAAGAATTTAGAGATGATTACTATTTTACGTATTTACTATTCAAGGCACCAATACTATGGTGTCAACTCTTAGACAACGTAACACAAGATAATGAAACATCATACTGCAGTAGCTCAATTCCAGCGTTCGCGCCCTCAAAGGGAAAAGACCCTTGATCGAAAACTGACGCGGTCGGATACCTGAAGACGGACGTCGAAAAAAAAGAACGTTTGCTTTAAACCCGTGATGAAGCAAGGTAAGACTATGTGATTATAATAAAAATGAATATCGCCAAGAAAGTCGAGAAGAAAGCATGCAGCTAGTCGACATCGACTCAAGTCGAATCAATATTACATGCTTATTGGTTGACAACATCATCTACTATAGGTTCCCTTTTCTTATCTTGTAGATTAGCTACTTAAGCTGTGAGAGCTAATGCTGTACGCTGTGATACAGAAGGTCGAAAATTCACGTCATAGGAGACGGATTTTAGCTGTGCGAGCTCAGGTATTTTTTTCAGTGCAGTCTGTAAGTTTTATATGTAAGTGCGGAAGACCGTTTCGACCTCATGACGGCAATTATCCGTGCTACAAAATTCTCAGAAGATATTCGAAAATACATGAGCTAAAAAATATATTTGAAAGTGATCTTAACAAAAAAGATAGCTCCTAAATAAATATCATTGAAAGATAGCTGCTTCGTTTGCACAAATTACAATAAAGTAATATAATCATAAAAATAGTTAATAATGGTAAATAAATCGACCCAATTCATTCAACAGACACTGTGTTCTTTTTCGTAAATGCGGTATCTGTTGAATGAATTAGGTCGATTTATTTACTATTATTAACTCAGGGGTGCCTACAGGGGTCGTGACGCAAACTGCTTCATTGAAAATTGGATGGGGGGGCGTTCGAAAAATGGAGATTTTTGGGAGTTTAGAACATTTAATAGTTACATAATAAATATAATTTTAAAAATAGTATTTATTAAAATAAAAATCATAGCAATGTATTAATTTGTAAACTTTGAGGACATTTTAACATTATAAATAATTTCATTTCATTTTCGAAACTGATGAATAAATCGTAAAATGTCATGCCGAGGAGAGATCTAGACCGCTGAATAAGCAGACACGATTGTGGGATGCATGTCGGGGGGTCATCTCATGCCTTTCAAAAGACCGAGAGACTCATCGCCTTCGCGTGAACGAAGAAGTGACAACAGATAACTGCCTCTCTATCTTGCAATGGTAAGATTACACAACACACGGCCGATCTAGAAAACAGTTGCACCGAAGATTCATTGCCAGTTCTTTTCTTTGCCTCCATCGTATGAGTTTACTATGCGTGCCTTCTGCATGTTTTTGTTGTCGTGTTTTACCCGATTTGTGAGGAATAATTATTAATAAATTTTTACTGCGTTGACAATAGTTTTTGCGTTTCTTGTGAGTCATAACGCTTAGATATAACAAGTGGATAGTACTTCGCCACACAATATTTAAAATTAATGTAATTATCAAAATATCTTAAGTGATGTATGTACAGCTGTGGTGGATCTTTTGAGCTGTAGTCTGAGAAAGTGTCAAACGCAGTTCAAGCGTAACTGCGTGCGGATTATGTTAAGAAGAGAGGTGAAAGAAAAACTGTCGTTTCTTGCGTTAAAAACTTTAATTTTGGCTTCTTTAATATACATTTCGTTCACGAATATTAGCAGTCGCTTACTCCTATGCTCGTTGCAAATTATGGAACATCTTTCTTGAGGATTTTCATGGACTACGTTTCTTAAAATCGAGTGACAAATCTGCTAATTGCCTCATTCTCTTGTTTACAAGTGAAGGGACATGTATCTCAGGTGCGTTTCCAGTGAAATAATCCGATGAAACGTAAGAAACCTCGAAATCTCAATTTAGCGCATATGAATCTGAATATATATGGAATCTAAATATGGTTCTTTGAAATTAAAAAAAAATCAAATTCTGTTCTTTTACGTTTCTAATTTTTAGCTGTTGAAATATAAATTAAAACCTAAGTATGTATTGAAATCTCATTTAAATATATCCTTTATCAGTAAAATGGATATAGGTGATGAACATTCTTTTTTACTTTCTCACATACATGGTCTAGAGGCAGTATTGTAACCAAGAGAAAAATCGCGAGATGTGGGCGGAAGTATTTGTTTTTAGTGTAACTGATACTAAAAGATTTTTAACGCGACGTGCGTAATACCGTATAGCCTGTAAAACATTGGAAGGCGGCTGGCTACCTCCCTCACAAACATCACTTCTTCGTTCACAAACGTCTTGCCTCTAGCTGCTCTCTCACGCACAACCTTTCGCTCACACCAAAATCCTTACCCTTCCAGGTCGTAATGATTCATCAGCTGGATATTTCTTAGTGCAAACTATTTTTTATCTTGCATGTAAAAGACAAAAAATAGATTTATTTTGGTTTCTGCGCAAAGTATCTAGAAAATGGTACCAAGCTATTGCTATATTCAAGCAATCACTTTTCCCTTTATTTTATACGCAGAAAATTACACAGCTATTGTTAATATCAACATAGCAGCAATAGCATAGCAGCAACATCATCACAACAGCATCATGAAAATGGTTGCTGTTTTCTTTGTAAAGTTAGTTTGCGTACTACATTGATAAGAGTCTTAAAAGTGTACGAGAAAGCATGTACATTGGTTTCGCAAACATACTTTAATATGTAGTTAGGATAAATAGGAAGGATAAAGTTGTAAAATATTTCTAAATTTGTGGAATATGATTTGGAAGTGAGTCAAAGCGAAGGCGGGTAATTTTTGGGGGGTTCTNTATAAGAATATGGTTCAGGGGGGCACCTCTGACTAAGTAGTAGTAGCAGATGTCATCATGATAAATAATTAAAATAATTTAATGTGATATGGATGGGTTTGAAATAATAAACTACCTAAAGTTAAATAAAAAACAACGAGAACTGAAACAGAAATGGAAACTGTTTTTCTCTTCCAACATTCCGATTTCTTCAAAATTGCAAATATCATTCAAATATGTTCCAAACTGAATGACGAAGTAATAATTTTTTTAGAATGTCGTCCATTTGTCACAAATGGCGAACTTGTTAATCCTATCCCGGAACTCGAAAATCCATTCTATGTGTCGGAAAAACATGAAACTTTATTGTGGAGATTAAATTCACGAATGAAAGCTCCATTAAAATTTAATACACAAAGAAAAGAGATGTTAAATCGGTTGCTGGTCCTTTGCGGGCCGTAAACCTTTTCTCTACCTGGGAAGGGTCTGAGGAATTTCGGAAAATATATCTCCCAGAACTTTATAGACACCTCCTCCTTCAGAGGCAAAGAAAGACCAGCTCTTGTAATAATAACAGGCCCAACAAAACTAATATTAAATTAAAGAAATGGTTGTATACATGCTGCGCACTCAGGAATGTGACTGAACCTGTGACAAGATTTATCCTTTTCCTCTTTCGATAACGATGTGCGTTAGTGACGGTGGCTATAAATCGCAGCGCATCTTGAGTGAAACAGTTTCAAAACACTTTGACATTCTACATCTAGTTGCCAAAACTATCACCATTGGTGCAAAAACTGCGATATCTCAATTGTGATGATGCGGGATAATTCTAAATAAGAGGTAAATGTGAACAACAGATGTGAGCGCCGCTGTGGGAGCCACAGAAACTAAAAGATTCCACGCTCCGCTGTGGAACAAATCAGCGGTGTGGAACCAGCATCAGTTGCTGGTGTTAAACAAGTGACAATAACTTGAACAGCATCTCAGGTATCAGACAGGTGAGAGAGAATCTGGCACAACGATTCTCCACGGTAGATATGCGCAGTCGCCGTGGTGAAGAAACAGCGATGTTCAGCTTTCGCGCGAAAAGTTAATGTAATTTTATTATTCAGTTCAACCCGGGACCGCTTGGGGATAAGGGTGGCAGGTGCTCCGTTTGGCTCTGGCTGGCGGCGGACGCAATCTAGCGGCTAAAAAAGGCACCAGGGGTAAGGAACGAGCTTTGAGCTCGCGGGCACTCGCGGCACACGGTGGCTGGAAGCAAGACAACACGCGTCGCCTACAAGTTTTCCATGTTCTCGTGAGCAACGTCTGGTCACAAATTCATTTTTGGTGTTAGTGACTCAATTTTGCTAACAGCTGGAAATCAACCCTATGAAAGTTGATTCTTCCAAAAGATCGAAATTCGATGTTACTGCTGTGCGTTTGTTACACGTTTTTATTTACCTTCATTCAGTAGTTCCAGTAACTTCACTTGTATATTTGGGCCAAATCATGCAACTGAATTTTAAACCAGTTCCCCTCAACCGATTGAACTGAAATTTGGCACACATATACAAACCGTCTGTCAATGCAATACTATGATGTCTATTTCCAATAAAAACTTTTTTTTAATTTTTTTCTTTATAACGATTCCGAGGTAATAAGCGCCGAATTATTTCCGGAAAGCTTCCCCTGAAATACAATCCGTCTCTCTCATACAAGTAAGTACAACGCATTGCAACGCTATTCGTTTTACTTCTTATCTTATCATTACGATCGTTTCTTAAAAGATGTTTATGCTATCGGGAGGTTTATCTCACGGATGCTATATCATTTATGCTATTTATTTATATGAATAGAAGTTTGTGTTTAAAAGATATCTTGAGTATTACAAATGGACAAGCAAGATTGATTATTATGACTAAATAAACAAATTCTAATACGAAGTATAAAATTAAAGAATAAATAAAAAACCTTTTAAAAACAAACTTTTATTTAAGCGATGTACTAAAACGAATAAGATAAGTTAATGTTTTTATTAAAGTGTATAATAAATTAAAGTAAAGGGTTTTAATGACCTTGATATTGACGAGCCCTAAAACCCCAACCAAAAAAAAAAAACCTAATACCTCCATACATATTTCACATTAGAGGATTCTAATAAAGATAAACGTACTTACTATCTTTATCGCTGAAAATGATTTAACGTTTTATGTTGAATTATTTGTTTTCAAAAAGCTTGTTGCGCGAATCGTAAATAAAATACATACATCAACAAGTACTTACTTACCAACCCGTCACTGTCCAATGACATTAATTGGTATCCACTTTTATGAACATTTCGCGCGACAAGCGTTTTTCATAATTCCCAAACGTCGTTCTAAAACTTGTTTTGACGTTCTCATTTTATATATACTTGCTCCTTCATTTAAGCTATTGTTATTCAAGTGTCTCTTATCAGCTCATTTTTTTGGTTCTGATTTATTAAGCAAATATTTTTCTCGGTACATTTTTTTACATCTTATTCTAAGAGAATGTTTAAAGCAAGGTGTAAGGGGTAGGTGAAACCACTCGGTTTGAAGCGGCGATTAATTGCTTTCCTACTTACTTTTTTGACCGATAGAGCTCGCGTTCATTCAATACAGTCTAGAGAGAGAGAGAGAGAGAGAGAGAGAGGGGCTGATCTTGTATATACATAGACTTGTATATACATAGACTTGTATATACATAGACCCATCAGTCTTGTGCACCGGTTGCCCGAAGGGGAAAATGATGTAAATTGTCTCTGTCTCGCTCGAACATCGGCTTAGGTTGGGGAACTCCATTCCCCTCTCTGACTGCTGACTGTTGCGCAAGGTCATTGCGCACCTTCCCTCCTTCCCTCCTCCAAGCGCGTGTGCGAGCGAGAGGGCGACACCTCTCAGTATATTCTGTCTCATGTCACGGACAACCTTCAGCAGAGACGGTTGAGTCTATTTATATTTATGTTTATGATCTAACCCCATTAACTAGAGCCGCCATGTTTCCGTCAAAGTGACGCGTTATTCAAACATAGTAATGCAAGTCAAAATGTTTGCTTCAGGTGGTGCATCTCAAGCCGGGTAACGAGCGATTTGTAAAACTAAAACTCTTGTAAAATCTAAACTACTGGTGCAAAATTTTACGAAGAAACATGTAAATCGGATTAACGGTTCTCGCGTTTTAAGAGATGTAACAGGTTTCCTGACAGACAGGCATGAAGTGACTTTACTTTATAATTATTAAAGATATTTACAAATCCTGTTGCAATGACCCTTGGAATTTGAAATTCCAAGGGTTTTGATGAAAAAAATGGGTCAGCCAATCAGAAACCTGGACAAGAATCGACCACACTCTCTCAAGACTTACTCTGGTACCTCTTTTAAAACAGATAGAATACATAGTTACATGAAAACAAAGTTTTGCACTAAATTTTTGGGAGCAAAATGTATAAATATTGTTTGATTTAATTTGGAATCGTGAAATGTATAGTACATAGTTCATTTAATACGATACAATTCTAAGTTGTTTTCACTTTAGCTGCTTTATTCGATTTCTTGCTTTGTTGGCTTTTTTTTTCTTCCATCGATCCTTCGAATATTTAATTTCATCTAAGTTTCTACCAATTCACAGATTATGTCTTTTTTGTGTTCATTGCACGGAAATTTGAACTGAATTTGTTCATTTACTATTTCAGAATTAACTTTTTCATACGCATTTAGGGAAGGTGACTATTGATTAAAAGATCAATTTTAAAAATAATTTTGAACAATTCAATATAAGCGTAAATTAAACCACTACGAATATCAACTAGATTGGCAATAGATAAAATGGATTTTTTTTCGTTCGAAGAAAATGCTTTGACGCAATTAAAGCATTTTTAACGAAGAATTCTGAGAAAAATTTCCAAGCAATCGCTGTCCTTTTATTTTGTACATTGATTATTACACTGCTGTAAACAACATCAATATAGAATGCATGAAAATTGTTGTTGTTTGCTTTCATTTTTCACAGAATTTTGTTCAGAATCTGAATATTTTTGTCTTTTACTTGCACTGTAAAAAAGTAATTTACAATAAGAATTGTCTAGTAGGTGAATCATTCCGCCCTCTGAGAGAAGTAATGTTCAAGAGAGTGAAAAGTGATATGTCAGGGTATATCTCTGATTCAAGACATTTCGGAACGAAGATGTGACTGCATAAGAATATCGTACAAGGATCGTAATTTTACAATCTTTATAGAAAATACCTTCCGATATTTTACAACATTTATAAAAGCTCAAGATTTGTGCGCTCATATTTACTACGTGTTCAACAGTGTTGTTACAGTTACACCATATTGTTTTTCACATCACTTAAATGAAACATTTCGCATAGCTTTCTCTCTTGATTTAAACTTTTTTTATTTTTGCGAAAAATACATAAATCAACTTTTTAAGCTCATGATCAATAATTAGAGATATATTTTACGATATTTACCTTTCAGTTGAGTTTATTATCAACGAATTATAATTATATTTACAAGTAAAAATAATTATGTTTTGGAAGCATTGTTGGCCAGTACAACTGACAAGTGAGAGAGAATTATATCATATCGTTTATAAAATAAATAAACTACGTATTTAATGAACTAATAAACTATATAAGTTTGACAATAATTGTTATATGTTCAAGTAATAAAACGTTTATATTACGCAGTGCTGGGTAAAGCAAGAAGTTGTATTATTTTTAAGTGATACATGCTGAGAATTTTCAAATTTTCCGTTAAAGGAGTTGAGAGACTGAAAAAGAATATTTAATTGTACTAAATTAAGTAAACAATATTTCCACATTTTTCTTTGAAAAATGTACTACTTAACTTTGTTTTCATGTTACCATGTATTATATCTGTTTTAAAAGATATTTTTAACGGTACTGAATGGACGTGCGCGCTATCGGACAAAGAAGTACGTAGTGAAAAAATTTACCACCGCTTGCAATGGGTGTGGGTTGAAAGTCGATTCACTTCCTTCCTTCACCCTGGTTTAAAATGAACCCCTCCCCTTTTTTTAATATCCTCCGGGTTACTCAAATGTTCATGTACTAATGTATACTTTGAATATTCCGAACTCCAACGGTTCTTCTTTCTGATTGGAAATAACTCGTAGCTATTTTTTTCCCCTTCATGTCTTCGAGCTCTATCTCGTCTACCTGAGCTGTAGGAGCGTGATCAATTAAAAGCAATAAAATATATCAGTACAAAATAATACTTAAAAAATATATTGCACATAAAAATTACAACAAAAAACAAAATTGTATCTGAAAACAGACTTTCCTAGCAGATTGACAGGATATAATTAAAACACAAAAGCCTTATCTCAAATAATGACATAAGTCCCAGAATAAATTGACATAATACTTTGACCATGCTGAAATTCATAAAATATCCAAAATACAAATTACATGAATTCTGAAAAAACATTATCGAATTCAACAAAAACATAGATCATACTCTTAAAAAACACAGTTTACATTCACCTTTGTAAGGTAAGATTCTCGATTTGCAAATTCTCTTGTTACAAAAGGTTTTGATTTAGTCTATAAAACATAGTTTTTCATACTTTAATTTCACGTTTCAACATAAGTACCAAGAATATTATTGTTCCTAATTGAAGAAACTTTTCGAAGTTACAATTTATTACTGTACTCATGTCTAGAACAGCGACAACTCTTTGACATAGGCTAGCTCTTGACATTTAGTCGGTAGACTTCTTGCGATTACAGGCAATTGAATCTCGAAAGATTTGTCTTACGTAACGTAAATATAGCAGTACTTCTAACAACGAAATCGTTCTAGGAAATTTCGCAGGGATGTTAACAAACTAAAGAGATGGCACTGCTTAAATCTGCTTCTCCTTCCGAAAACTAATCTTCTCTTGAGCCTAGAGGAATATCATTATTTTACTATGACGTAGTTAGTTATACTGATGATCGATCATTCAAAATCATTGACCAATGGAAAATGCAAATTGAATTGCAAATGGAAATGCAAATACAAATAGCTAGTACATAATTCAAATTATTTTACGTTACTATTTGATTTCAAGGATCATACTGATATGGAATGAATTTTCAATCTAAGTTCTTTTTTCTCCCATAAATAATATTACATTGAATTTTGTAATCTAATAAATATTTTAATTACCTCTTATTGAACGTAGAATATGTTGAACGTATTCTGATGCTCGTGCAAGAAATCACGTGTAGCGTTATCAAGGGTCTCCAAGCAGGAATTACCACTTACTGACAGAACCTTTGATCATATCTTTGATCATAGATATGACATAGAAATATGACCGTGTAATACCAGCCTAGGAAATATGACGATGTACGATCACTGGACTTCTACCAGGAAGCTCGAGCGTCACTTTTAGTTACATTCCCTGCTACGTCACTCGTCTCAGTGGCGCACAATTCAAATCTTGAATTTATTCATGTGACTTAAAGCTACGACTGGTCACCAAAGGATATTTTGATTTGGCAGTTTGAAGGGTGAAATATGTTTCTTTATCATATCTGTAACGACACAAAGAAATAGTGAATTTGATGCCATCCGACCAAGTTTAAAAAGGCGCGCATTAAGTCAAAGAATTAATTACATACGCTTTATTTCGAAGATTTCAAAAATGCTGTAACTTTGTAAAACCCCACTTCATCCCACGAAGTGGCTGTGAACGACGTCGAGGGGTAACCGCAAACACACTGCACAAGCCGTCCGCGCCCTGTCCTCCGCGACAATCACGCATCCACGCGTCCGGGCTACTCCTTCAGGTGGCGTGTCACGCTGGCACCGAGTCCCCAGTTCGAGTCCTCGCGTGTGGAATGGCGCCTTGCACGCCTTCCTTCCGCAAGCCTCTCCCTCCGAATGCTATGGAATGCGGATCAATGCTGACGACGAGGGGCTGGCGGGAGCACAGGGGCGGTTGCCAAGCAACGCCGCCTCCGAGGGGGAAGGTGATGGAGGGGTTGGAGGGAAGGCTGGAGAGTGGGGAGACACATCTCCCCAGACAGCGCGCGGCCGTAATTATGATGTATGGGTCCAGTAGCGTGTCCGTCCGTCCGTCTGTCGACAAGCACGTAGGGGGAGGGGTGAAGGGAGGGGAGAAAAACAGCTGGCTCGGCAATTGCAAGGTACCATGTGCCAATTTCTGTTCCTCCCACTCTACGAAATACAACTATGCAATTCCTAGGAAGTCCGAATTCCATTCCGAATCTCAAAATCACTCATATGAAAGAAGTTAGTATAAACCGGTCTGAGCGTCATTGATAAAAAATATTCCTATATTGGTACCATCGGTTAGTAAACAGAGAAAGCTTTTCGAGATCATTTGGTATTTGCCGAAAGTCCCGTGATGCTGGCCTCCTTTCCTTTCTGTACCAAGATTTAGAAATCACTCGCCTCCGCCTTCGATTCCAACAGCTTGTCCTCCTTTGCAAAGCTTTCCAAAACACGAAAATGAGGATGGTAAAAGTGGAAATAATGTTTAATTTACATATCCAACCCGCATCATAAGTGTACAAAAACGAAACGGACGTGACCCAACAGTCATCGAAATTGGCCTACAGAGTGTCGAATTGAGGTTTAAGAAATCTGAAATAGGGGACCTCTTAAGAGGCATAATTTTTCGCTGGTAAGTAAAGGAGAAGGTAGGAGAAGGTGAATTGCAGAAATTGGTTCGGACCGAGTGGGTGTAAGGAAGAATTTATAACAGGACACGGAAAGTTTCAAGAGTATTTGCTACGAATTGGTAAGAAAGACAATTCAATATGTATTTGCAATAATGGGGTGGAAATTCAAATCTCATTTTGCGGAAATGCAATCAAAGAAGAAGATTAAATATGTGATATTTATTTAGTACGTGACACAAATAGTAATCATTCTAGATACAAAGATCATTGTGATGGCATTGTTAAAGACGAGGTGGTCTGAAATGTTTTTGACCAAATAAATAAAAACTTAAAAATCACACCACAGCACACATGTTTGCTCCATTTGCCTCACAATAATGTAGTAGCGTGAAACATTCGATTTCATGAATCACAGTCAAAGCGGCTATGAAAAGGGAATACTATGTCTCAGTATTCCCAATTTTAATTCCAGAAACAAACTTAATACAAATTTTCACGCAATATTCATCTTCAAATTCGTCAAAAAACATAACTGGAACAATACTTGCTTGACTTTATACTTTCTAGTATTCTATTACGTACAATTTCATGTTCACGAAATTAGAATGTACAGATATTAAATAAATCAACTACCATATTTTCAACTCACTTTTTGTTGCATTCTCTTTTACATTTTTATTATTCGTTCTAATAAAATGTGAGAAATGTTCTCCTTGAAGTGAAGAAAAGTCTTAGTTTTTAGTTTGACCCGTTTAAATTGTCCAATTCATGTTTACTTGAAACCTCATGTTTCTCATTCCCAACCTTCACGATGATGGTCCCATCCGTTGTCCACATGTTGGTATAGCCCAAGCGGTCTTTGACAGCACGCAGAAACACCAGCCTTATCCGCGTAAGACCCTCCCTGATGGTCCAGCAGGATCCACGGAGTCCCTGTTTCGCTTTAAATATTTCATTCCGTATCCTATAACTGGTAAATTTTACAATTATAGGACGCTTCTTACCAGCAACTTTAAGGACCTACTCGACGGCTTCAGCTAAAGATAAATTGACACCTATATTTTTTGCAACGTCTATGACGATGCATTCCATGTCTTCCCCTTCGACTTCTGCTTTGCCGAAAATACGGATGGAATTCCGACGCTGGTACTGCTCCAGGTCGTTGCACTTCAGGTCCAAATGCGTCCGAAGGTCTTCCATAAGCTTCCCTTCTTCCTCGAGCCTCTCCTCGTAGTTCTTCACTAACGCAGCAATTTTCACATCCATCGCCTCCCAAACCTCATCCTTAATCCTCTGCATAAACGCATCGGAGTTAAGAACCATCACAATCTGCGAACTAAAGTCACAAACCTTATAATTTTTCGCAGTCCTGTTAAAAAGAAAACGAGAGAGAAAAATTAAGTAGTAACAACAACAAAATTAATATCAAAACAAGAGTAGGTAGAACTATTAACAAGCAGATTAAGATATCAATTAATTAAATGTACACTACTGATAACATAAAAGGGCCCATTTATTTTTCCAAGTCTCACGCTCTGACCAATTTTGGATCTGTTAGGTGTGCAACGCCTCCCTCCTCTTGCTTTCCCTTCGAGAGGGGAAGTTTCTTTCGACCAATCGCAGGTCTATTTGAAACGGTGCCCATACTTGGAAGACATCGTGCGGCGGGTAAATCGTAACGAGATAAAATGTTTCATTACACCGCTATTAAAGAAATATTTTGTATTTTTTTATTATACACATTTTGGGCTTCTATAACAAAAATATTCTGTATATTCTTGACTTCAATAAACTTTACCATTCTCTATATTTAAACGACATCTCGAGATTCGTTGTCTCGCAAGGTCTTCATAGGCAATGCAAACGATATAAGAGTTTCTGTAAAAAACGTTTGCGTAATACTGTGATAAAATATAGTTTTTAACAGAATTTGAATATAATTGCAAGATATCGTATGGAGTTGGTATTATTCGAATCACAAATTACTTATCAATATTTCTATAATTTCTTATATTTATACAGTGAAGTAAAGAAATCAAATCTCATTGCCTACAAGTGATGTGTATTGTCGAAAGTAATTTCACATAATTTGCGATTCTCTTAAGTTTTTCATATATGTGAAAAGGAATTAAATAAATATAGAAAACGTTTGTCTAAAATATGAACTAATAACACAAAAGTTTAATTCTCGAGTTATAAATAATATAAAACTACTTAAGGAACAAATAAATTACATCTTCTAGTGACATATTTATCCACGATATAACAATTTGGTAGTAATCGTGCAACCTAAAAAAATAATCAGAGATCAATAATATGAAAACCTCGTTGACGAATTTTTTTACAATTGAAATACTTGATATATACTACATACTTAACTCACTCCTCATTTATAAGGTTAGTATCGATATTCAGTATTATTTATTGATTTCCGGAGCAGGGAACGAACATTGTGTCGTGGGCTCTTGCGTTACATCGGTTCCAGCGAGCGGTCTGGGCCAACAAGAGACGACATTTAATACGGTTGGATGGAGAGGAGGCGGGGTCAGTCCCCACAGTGAAACGCCATTCGTGGGTAGTGCGTGTTTAATACTCACTGATTACGAGGTTCGAGGGCAGGCGGTATCGGCGGCGTTGTGAGTAATTCTAGAGCGGACGCTCATGATGTAGCCGGCTGGGTGGTCGTGGCAGCGATGCTCTGCGGGCGGCCGGTCCGGGCCACGGAGCAGCGTACGGTGACGTCGTGACGGCAAAATGATACGGCCAAGTGAGAGTGCCAAAATGAGAGTGAACGTGTCTTCCTACGAGACTTTTATATTCTATCTAATCCGCGTCACGGTGCCCTACTAAACTCGATACCACCTGCCAACGTATCTGACCTCAATCCGAAAGTGCATATGTGAGCTTCACAACAAATCTCCTCTTTCTCCAGAAAAGAGAAGACGCCGGATAATGTGAAGCCACATATGTACTAACTGCATGCAATATTACATTCATTCAAGGACTAATACTAGTAACAAAACACAATAATAATATATTTAAAAAATTTTACAATCTTCGCCTGCGCTTTAAAACCTAATGAAAAGGAACATATATTTTTTAATTGACAATTTTTTGATATTTCTTAATGTTTGCTCAAAAATACATATTTTGTGATTTCGACCTGTTCCTGTTACCCAAACACCAAACAAAATATACTCTTATTATTTTAACCACTTCTTTGTTTACATTTTCCAACAACAACAAATGTTCTGCTTCTTTCTTTATTTACACATATATAACTCCTCAATCACAACAGTAGACAAAACAAATTAAATAATAATAATAATTTTAAAAAAACAATACAGAAAATAACAATATGTACAATGTATTCTTAAGCTATTTACAGATTTGGGAATAGTGGTGTATGTACTGGAGCTGGAGCCACATTAATCACTGACAATGGTATTGTCCCTTGTGGTTTCGCTTTGTTTTTTCGACATTTCCTTATCCCCCAGCCCGGCATTATACACACCACTATCCCTATGACTAGATAACTACTCCCCGGGTTATCTTCCATGTGTTTCCGTTGTTTTCAAAATGTTCCCACACGGACACATGTCTTTTAATCTCTTCTATCGGTACAGACGGCACTTTGTGAGTGTTTTTACTTTTTATAGTTTCGAGCAGTCCGTCAAGTACTTTATTTTCCTGCTCGGAGAGGGTGGAAATATTAGTAACCTTCCAGTTCCAGGGTTGTACTGTCGGTACCAATGATGGCATAAAATATTGTATATTTGAATAAACGGGGGAAAGAATTTGCGTGGGAGACTGACCCATACTACCGAACGGAAGAAGAAAACTTCCTTCACGTTGTAATTTAATCCTAGAATGATGTTGCTTGCACGACACGTTCATCCATATCTCTCTACTGACAGCAAAATACCATTTTCCTGGTTGTTCTCCAGATGCAAAAAGTTCGTAAGGCGTTTTCGCCACGCCGATGTCGCAATATTTTTCCGTCCGTTCCGTGTTATTCGTGAACGCCGCGATACTACAGGACTGAGTAAAGGAGGTAAAAATAGGCCTGGAATCCAGGCACACTGTGACCGCTGCCTCGCGACAATTGTCCAGTGAATCCCTCTCCAGGAATAGAAAATTGGTGGCGTCTTTCGACACCGCCAGATAAGAAGAATCAGGTGTCCTGACTATACTACGACCTACCGACTCGCTCACCGTGGGCCACGCTCAAGCTCCAAACACCTTGAAGTCTTAACCCCGGCCGAGTGGCAGGCTCAGTAGCAAGGAGGTACTCCCGGCACTATTCAGTACGCGCGTCCGCGATACCTCATAGACCGTTCGTAGCTCCTCCCCACGGAATCCAATAAATTTCAACCCTTGCGATAATGACTCCGTGGCGGTAGTCAGAACAGAAAAAAAATATGCTGCATCAATGCGACATAACCCTCTTGAATTTTTCCACCGAGAACGCCCATTTCGCTGAACAGCTGAGTCAGTTCCTGAATGACTCGATGATCACCCTTCGCTGTCTCGTGCATTGTCTCTAAGATCTTTACCGTTGCCGATAACATATCGTCATGTCTCCCCAAGGTGGCTGAAATATTTGATAAAAAAGTGATTCGAGAGTCTAATGCTGCTCTAGTATCTGATTTAAAATGATCCAGCCGTTGCTGTAAATTTTGAATTTGCTCATCAGTGGCCGTTCCCGCGAGATAGTGTAACCCTTTCCCTAAAAGGTTAAGTAACCCCCTCTTTTTCCTTATTTTATTTCTTAGAGCATTTGCTTGCTCTTCTACTCCGTTGAATTCGAAGTTAACTCTATCTATATACTCTGTGATTATACTGGAGAACACTGAGTTATTCACTTTACTGCAGATCACGTCTACTCCTTCTGAAAATTGTTTTACTTGTTCCTGCACTTGTTCCACCGCACTTAACATTTCTGGTATATGCAAATCTAAATGTATTTCCCACTCTGCGCTTGCTAATACAATTGTTTTCTTCGGGATAAACATAATTGCTACCACTTTGTTCCACATACACAAAAACACTATCACTTGACACCACTGCATTGTTTTGGTTTTTTACCTGCCGGATTCTAACTTAGTCCCGGTATACCTTTCTTCCTTCTTCTCCCACCCCTCAGATGAGCGTTGCGACTGTCCTCGTACGTCAGCTGGTCTCCTGCTGGCGGTCGGTGCTGCTAGCAGTCGCCGCTGGTGACTGGGTGCCTCGGCGCTCCGCAACTGGTTCAGCTTTGCTGCCTTGCTCTTCTGTTCGCGACCTGGCGCTGGTGTTCTCTGGTCCTTGCTGACTCTCACTACACAATCTGAAGATTATTACTTATGTCTCGCTCTGGGACGTAGGTTGTACGGCGACCTAATTTTTGGAGGACTTTCCCGTACATTTTCTACCTCCTCTCCCCGTGCCTCGTCTCGTTCCGTGAGTTCTCTACTCTCTGGCAAGACAACCACAGGTCCTTCGTCCTCCATACCCCCCCACCCCGGGATCAATAGTAGATTCCGGTAATGCGCCCTTCCTTTGCGCCCCGTATACATATGCTCTATATCGAATGTGACGGGTGTTTTCACCCTTCTTACAACATAAGGGCCCTCCCATCTTGGCATAAACTTCTTTGACTCCCCTGTTCCTAATTTGAAGTTCCGTAGTAATACCCATTGACCTTCAGATATCGGTAAGAGATATCTACTCTTATTTATTTTTTCCTTTTCTAACTGTGATTTATCTCTTTCCATTCTCGCAGCCTCTTCGTGTGCTATCTGCAAGTTTTTAATTACTGTATCCCCATAGGTCTGCTCGTCTCTATATCGCTTCGTGGGAAGAGGAAGTATCGTTTCCCATGGGAATGTGAGTTCCCTCCCGTACGTCAAAAAAGACGGACTGAAATTCGTCATTCTATTTACAGAGTTCCTAAAAACGAACAACGCAAATGGTAAATGCTCGTCCCAATTAGTATGACCTTGTTCGATGTAGTACGAGATAACAGCGGCGAATGACTGATGCGCGCGCTCTATTCTCCCGTTAGCGGCTGGGTTGTATGGTGACGTGAAGATCTCTCTCACTCCCAGTAGTTTACATATCTCTTTCATTAATCTAGACATAAATTTTTTTCCTCTATCCGTCAATAAGATTACTGGTACCCCGTGCCTACAAACGACCTGTTTCACGAAAGCTCTCGCCACCGTCTCTGCTGTTTGATTTGGAATGGCTACAGCTTCTGGATAACGTGTAAAGTGATCTTGGCACTTCAAAATATACCTGTTCCCTTTTTTAGACATTGCTAACGGTCCTGCCACAACTAAAGATATCTTTTCAAACGGTCTCTCACATCTTTCCACGTCTTGAATGGGTGGAGCTTTCTTAATTCCTTTCCTAGCCTTACATTTGAAACAATTCGCTACGTATCCTTTTACGTCTCCATGTATACCTTGCCAAATAAAAAATATTTTTACTAAGTTCAACGTCGCTGCGACCCCTCGGTGACCTGCTAATGGAGTTTGATGACATCTCTCTAATATGTGTTCAATCATACTTTTTGGTGCACATATGGTATATATAGCTTTTGGTGGTGGTAAATGCATTTTGCATAGGATCTGATATTCATTGATAAAATATCCTGCTTTATTTTCACGAGCTAGCTGAAATTGCTTTTTTAAATTTTCACAACTCTTCTGCTCCCTTCTAATCCGTTCCCAATCCCATACAGGCTCATAATCATTTTCTTCTCTACAAATTGCCCAAACTCTACTGTCCATTCGAGAAAGTGCATCCGCGTGCGGAATCTGCATTCCCGGTCGGTACTGCACAGAAAAAATATACTCTGATAAGTGTAAAATCCATCTAGCCAATTTAGGACTAGGTTCTGATTGGGTTAATAACCATTTTAGTGCTTTGTGATCAGTCACCAAAACAAAAGCACGACCCAGTAAGTAAACTCTAAATTTCTTTATTACTACGACCGCCAGACATTCCAACTCGGTGGCACAACTTGGATTGCTGAAGCGAGAGCTTCTTACTCGCGCAAGCAACTAAATGCTTTCTTCTATGTCACCGAAAAAATCCATTTCTTTCTTTTGAATTCCTATACCTTCTGCTACGTGTACGTTGGTGGTTACATCATTTAATTCCTGCTCCGAACCCGAGGAAAACACTGACACTGTATGTCCTTCAGATAGTCTAATCTGTCCTCTCCCTGGACATATAAAACTATCAAATTTCTTTAAAAAATCTAATCCCAAAATTCCATCATACTGTGTGGTACCCAATTCAATAATTAATAATTCATGTTCATATAACCTCCCATGAATATTCATTTCGACCCTACTCTGTCCCCAAACGTCTACAACGTGTCCTGAAGCACTTCGAATTAAACTCCTATATTGTTGCAATTTCTGTTTAGGTTTCGGAAATTTCTTTGCGCATAATAAAGAAACTGAAGCGCCTGTGTCTATCAAGAAATTAAATTTTTTCCCTCAAATTTCAATACTCAACTTCTGACCTGCTGGTTGTATCACGAGTACTACTTCTGAGCTTCCCCGCCCACAACTCTTCCTGACCCGTTTTTTGAACAAGATACCGGAAGATGACCTTTCTGTTCGCACAGAATACAAAATTGAAAGGGGCACTCGGATACCTCGTGTTCCTTTCCACAAATGTTACAAGTTGGCGACCTCGATCTACACGATCTCGCAAAATGCCCAAGCGCATTGCACAGAAAACAGCGAACGTTTCTGTTCCTGTCTTCCGCACTCACTTGGTAGCGCCGCGTCGGCACATTACTCATTCCCCTCCCCCAGGCCGGCACGCCCGCGCGTGCTCTCAATCGCCGCGATACATGTTGTCTCCCCCATTGCTGCATAGCCCCGTAACCATTGCTCCTCCGCTACTCCAAATGCCTCTGCTTATAAAATGTTAATAGGTTCTCGAACTGCCACAATACGTCCCAATTCAGGACTCAACCCCGCTAAAAATTGCGCTAATAACCGTTCATTAAAAATTTGTTCAATAATCTCGGAATCTAAATTTCCGTATGTTTCAATGAGCTGTCTCCCGATCTTTCTGAGTCTCATTGAAAACTCCATGACTGAATCCGACTGTCTCTGAACGCCAACTCGAAAACACTTTTTCGAGTGCTATCCTAGATACCTTCGGCGTAAACCTATTTCTGAGCTCTGTGCTGAACACTTCGTACGACCGCCGGAGATGCGGACTGCATTGTAAGAAGTCCCCTGCAGTTCCCGTCAATCTGATACGTGCTGCCGCCAACGTCTGTTTTTCTGATCAATTGTTGAAGTGACTAATAATTTTGATTCTTTCTAGGAGAGTCTCGACCGAAATCTCATCCTCCCTCGAAAAGCTCGGAATCAACATCACATTACTTGAAAATCCCTGCGTAGGCGCACTGAAGTTACCCGGACTCGGTTTCCCTTCCGGTGAACCTGAATTCTCTGAAACTTCTTTTTCCAAAACATTGACTGTGTGCCCCCAGTCTATCATCTTCCCATCTTCCCGTCCTAATTCCCAGGCGAACGGAAAATCCATCTTTATATCTATTCCAACCTTACTTCAATACTATATTGTTTCGATGCTCCACACCGAATTCCCAACACACCCCCAAAAGAAAACCAACTAATCAGAATATTAAAAATATTTAAATAACACAAAATCCAAACATCTAATATGACATCCCATATTTTAATTCCCTTAATCAACTCTTTAATCTTATAATATATACACAGAACCCATATCCTCCATAACCTACTCCTTATTCCCGAAACTGCTTCCTTATCATTTTAAAAGAACGATGACAACCTTGACTGTCTTGCCAGTCTGCAGAATACGCATACTTACACACGCACGGCGTTTCCCGCTGAGACTGCTTGTCTTGTGGAATGTGGGTTGGTAACCTACTCTTCCGTTCCTGACCTAGTTACATTTGCTCGACGCCGACCTGCGATCTCGTTCCCCTCATTCTCTTTTCTTCTATATATATTTTTCAATAAGCCTACTTGCCCCAACGCTTTTATTTTTAATCTATTTTTCCTTCTCACTTCTCACTCAAATAATACCCATAATACGTCATACTCATAATTCCCATTTTATTCCTTAATTACAACACAAAAACTACATATAATGCTCAAAATCTTATTCCAACATTAGAAAACTTCACCTCCCACAATAAACTCAAAACACCACAGACAAGAAAAAATACTAAACTAATATATCGTTACGTACTCTGACATTACACCCCCCAAAAGAATTAAAAGAAAATATAACTTCTGTGCGATTTATTTAATCTTATTCTTAATTTCATCCTGTAACATCCGTATCTGCTCGTACGATATGCCATATATCGATCTAACTACCCGATGCACTGCAACGCCCCTATGCCCAACCGCCATAATCTGTGGTCGCAACGGCACACCTCTACCTCGCTGCTTGACCACAAGCTTATACTAACACACGAAAAGAGACACACATAGGAAAGAGAAGAGCGGGGAAAAAATTCTACTCCTTTACTCTCGACGTCTCCCCCGCCGTTCTTCTTCACAACCCCTGGAACCTGACCCCCAGAACGCTGTGTCCTCTCCTACACTGCACTCTCCACGTCCTGAGTTCGTATCCCGAGATCCTGAGCACGAAATCCACCCCATAACCTGACACCGGATGTCGTGGGCTCTTGCGTTACATCGGCTCCAGCGAGCGGTCTGGGCCAGCAAGAGACGACATTTAATACGGTTGGATGGAGAGGAGGCGGGGTCAGTCTCCACAGTGAAACGCCATTCGTGGGTAGTACGTGTTTAATATTCACTGATTACGAGGTTCGAGGGCAGGCGGTATCGGCGGCGTTGTGAGTAATTCTAGAGCGGACGCTCATGATGTAGCCGGCTGGGTGGTCGTGGCAGCGATCCTCTGCGGGCGGCCGGTCCGGGCCACAGAGCAGCGTACGGTGACGTCGTGTCGGCAAAATGATACGGCCAAGTGAGAGTGCCAAAATGAGAGTGAACGTGTCTTCCTACGAGACTTTTAATTCTATCTAGTCCGCGTCACGGTGCCCTACTAAACTCGATACCACCTGCCAACGTATCTGACCTCAATCCGAAAGTGCATATGTGAGCTTCACAACAATTGTCATTTAGAAACATTCTTAGCGTGTATATAACTTTTTACGAAGCAACATGGATGTTACATTTGTGAAGATAAACGTATTAGTCAGACATTCAGTATAATATTTACAGTAAATTTAAATCGAGTGAGGCAGTTGACAAGGTCGTATTTAGTTTTATATGTTAAGTTATTGTAACTTGTAGTTCCCCGTATTCCTGATTCAGTGTCATATTCTAAGGACTTGTTATTTTAAATCTAGAAATCTTCTCCAATTAACGTAACATTTTGCCGTCAATTCAACAGAGAATTTCATATTTTCAGAAAGTGCTAAACCCTAAATCACGGAAAAATCTTACAAGGAAATATATTTTGCTCGTATGCAACATACAATACAAATGAGTGAGCGAAAAATTCTGAGCTGAAATGAAACTGTCTCCTTCTGTACAATTGAAATCTGCAACAACTTTATTAAATAGTGCAATAAATAATAATAGGTAAACTTGCAACAGAAACATGTGAGAACTAACACAAAAACTCAACCGCAATTTTAGTAACTTAGCAGTTCACTTACACATCTCGGTAAATTTTGTTCAAGACTTAAAATGATAACAAGATTGATGAAGCATTTTCCCGTATATTCTTTTAAAATAAATCTAGACGTAATAGTAAATATGTATCACATGAAAACTTCGTCCTAACTTTGCCTTTTAAGTTCTCCAATAAATGTCTCTCTGTGGGCGAAACAACGTCTAACGGATGATGTAATAGAACGAAGGAGAAGCAAGCTGACTGTCTGGCGATAGTTGACTCATACAAGATGTATATCTGGGAGCAAATACTGAAACACGAATCGCCGGTCATCATCACATTCAACGTTCCCTACTTCTCTGCATGCATGATCCAAAAGCCGACGTATTCGCTTCCACAGGAAACCAATCATGAATACGGAAGAACACGCACCCTTTAAGGGTTGAACGCACTCGACTTAGAGAGAAATCGCAAGATCGATCAGAATATTCATCTCGAACCGAACAAGCGACCATAACGTAGAGAGCGGCAGGAAATCTCCTCGGTGTCTGGTAGGGATGGTCAAATAAACTGACCGAAACCGACCGAAAAGTTTCCGATTTTCGTCAGGTGGGATCAATTTCGGGTTGTGAAATCGGTTAAAAATCTAACCCGAAATCCGAACTACGTCTTTTCAGATGTTAACTGAAACGATGTTGTATTCCGTAGAATTCAAGAGATATCTTATTTTCCCTCTCTCGTTCTTCTTACTGTAACTCGAAAATAATAAAAACAATTATAAACTTAAAATACCCCAGTTAAATTTTCAAAAATAACATATACATGAAAAAAATACCTGAACTGTTGCAATCCTAAGTTAATTTTAATCGTTGTCTATAGAATATTTTTACTGTTAAATTAATTACTCAAATAGACAAAAAATCTTATTGTCACTCAAACACTCTTTACTTTATTATAACATAAACATTGTAGTATATGTAGTATATACAGTATAGATAAAGTATGTTGGGTAAATAAAACATAAAATGTCTGTGCCCCATATGAAAAACGTGTAATTTCCATTTAAGAAAACTTCCAAAATAACATTTAAAATGCTAAGTTTCGGAAGAAAATTGTCAAAAATTTTACCCCCAAAAAAGTTCGCAGTATTTGTTGATAGAATTCTCTACAACCTCATTGATATAGATAATAAGATATTCAATTAAGCGTTATGCACGTATTGCACGTTTCAATTAAGCAATACTATAATCCAGTGAATGTACCTCCAAAAGTTGCATTTACCTTCTAGGTTGCACTTTCTGTAAAAGTTTTTATATAGGAGAAACAACTACTCCTCTCAACATCAGGATGAACAATCACAGAACTTCTCGCGATAAATCATTTATTCTCTTCCTGTCCCCTCCCACGCTAAATTGCATGATAAAAAATTTAATGAATGTTTTAAAGTTATGATTTTGGAAACTCTCCCCATAAATTCCCAATCCATAGATGTAGGAACACGTGAAGTAGGTTTCATCTGGACCCTAGGAGCCTCTACTCATTCCTATTTAAATAGACAACAGTATTTTTTTCAAAATTCAAGTTCAAATTCCCCTCGTATTTTTCTTTCCTTTCATCTAATGGTCAGTCAACATAAACCGAAGTGAGAAAAACTGATTCATTTTCTGCGTGACAAAGGCTGGATACCGAAACTGTTTTGTCCAATTTGTGAGCAATTTTTATGTTTTACTTCATACTTTTCATTAGCTTTAAAACTTTTTAATTTATAGAAGACTGAAGGGTTACTTTATTTTTAAGATAAATGAATTGGTGCATATATGTGTGTTTAGTCCACCATAACTCCTAAATGCAAGAATCAATTTCAACCAAATTTGGTGCACAGATAACTGACTATATGGCGACAAACATTGTGGGGGAGACAACCTTAGCACTCTTAGGGGAGGTTGGGAAGAGGGTGATACAAAAAGATGTTAGAAACTGATACTAATATTGAATACTTGATTTTGAAGGACTCTGAGAGGACTAGTGCCACCCTCACTGCTGAATAAGTACACGAATAGTTTCCATGGGTAAAAATACACCCTTATCACCCCGTGGATAAAAAGTGGGGAGTAAAAATAATGAAAAACCCCGATAATAGTTTTGACACCGCAATGGTCGTAGCTGCTGAAATGAATAGTGCCGCGTAAGTCCACCATCAGCACACTTGGTGGATAGTACACTCCTACCACCCCATGGGTAGGTTTGGATACAGACTGGCAAGTAAAAATATGGATAATGGTCGATATTGGAGTTGAATATATCATTCATGGGACTGCTGAAATGAGTACCGACATTCCCAATGTCGCTTAAGTCCACGATCACTCTTCATGAGAAAAAAAGTACTCCCTTTGGATAACGGGATGGGGGAAGAGATGAAATGTATAATTAATCGAAAATGACCGGTGTTGGTGTTGAGACCATGGATTTCGGGGCCGCTAAAACGCATAATAACACTTCCGATGACACATATGTCCATAATCAGCCCGCATACACCTCTAAGGAAGGGATAACAAATAAAAAGTATCGTAAATTTCATAAATGAGTGACAAATCCAATGTTTTCGGCGTCACCCATGGCAATAAGACACCCCTTGCGACCTTAAACGTGCTTGAAAAAGGCAATGATAGGAAAAAATAATTGTAAAGGATCTATTTGCGTCGGATTCATAGTTTTCAGAGTTTCTGATTTGAATAAATATATTACTAATGTGGTTAGGTTTCAGCTCAGATCACATGGAGGTTTCGGTACCCTCAAGGGTGACTGATACAAAAGTGTGATACATGCAAAAGTAATGGAAAATAACCGATATTGGTGACGAATCCATAGTTTGTGGGGATTTTCTGATAAATAATCTTATTCTAACCATATTCCTGATGCCATAATATCCAAGGTCAGACTACATGTGGTGCATGACACCCCAAGTGGTGAGGCTGGGAAGGGAAAGGTACGTAAAAGCTATTTCGAGCAACGTACAGTGGTGTCGAATCCATTGTTTCCGGAGTTGCTGAGGTGAAATATAATATTAAAGGTAAAACATCCCTTGACACACGTATAGGTGAAGGGGTACGTAAAGTAATTGAAAACGTCCCTTATTAGTTTCGATTTTATAATTTTCGGGACCGTTTAGATGAAATGTGACACTATGTCGTTCAGGACTAAGAGGGGGCAGGTACCCCTAACACCTCTTGGGGAGTCGCTAAGCTAATGCGTGAGGTTCTCGACGGTATCTAGTCCGTGTACATTCGAATAAATATAATGCAAGTCTGTAGAATCATCTGCAAATTGTGAGTTCAAAACATTAAAGTTGAATGCAGTACTGTGTCAACCTCGGATATTATAATCACTAAATGTGGGTGTCCAACAATCGAAGAACTGTGTAGGTGTAAGTCTTCGGTGATGATGTCACATTCAGTACGTCTTCATTTCAGTCATCTCACCTTAGACTTGAGGTGAGGTGAAAAAAACTCCAAATAGTAGAGCGTGATTATCATTGCGAACATGGACAGTACTCTGACTAACATTTAATTAAAAGAAATAATTGAAAATGCAACTATTAGAAAATAAGAACAAAAATGATGTATCAAAAGATTCATGCTTTTGGACAACGTAGGGTAGCCGAAACTGTTTCTCTGTGAGTTTCTTTTATGTGTTTTATTTTTATTTTTTGATTAACTTTAAAACGTTTGTTTTTAATTTATTGTTTATTCTTACATTCTTCCGCAGGACAAGAAGCACCCATTTGCAGTTAATAAATAGTATTTTTTCTATTGTGTATAAAAATTAAAAAATGTGGAAACTGATTTATGACCGTAAAGTCAATACAATTTATAAGTAACTTTGCTCACGCCATAATTAACAGGAATCTTCTAACAGATTTAATTTTGTCGAATAGAATGAAACATGCATGTAGAGTACAGAAGAGCGCTTGAGCGTGTGATCTTGGGCACCGCCGTGAAAGGATGCAAACCGGTCCCTCCGTCCCTGGAGAGGTCGCAGGCTGCTGTTTACATATACCTTAGTAGTATAGCACAATTAGACCAAAAAACCACCAAAACCAAACATTCAAAGGTAAAAGTTATAACCTACGCCAAATTTTTCTATACCTTCCTCTTAGCTAGTTCAAAAACTTACAACAAATTGAGCGTAGGGTTTCGCGGGGAGGGGGTGGAAAAGAGATGAAATTACCCTTTACAAACGCTTTTCGCAAATATCTCGAAAACTATGAGGTCTAGCTTAAGGTTTGCAGTATATTAAATTAATGTACATTAAATTTTCAATAAAAATAGTTCTATTCATTTTTGTACTGCGATCAACGTTACGGAGATATGGAGGGGATAGAAATATGATTATTTCATCATTTCCGTGAAATTTCCCGAAATCACTTGAAAATCGCAGGTTTAACTATATGTAACTGCTATTTTGACCATAAATTTATCATTCATTGATATATAGTCTCGGTATCTCAAGGTGCTCACTTGCTACGCAGAAACTCCGGGATCGATTCCCGACGGGGTCAGAATATTTGTTGTGTTCCACTTCAATGTCTGAGTTCATGTAGCCTAGACGGTGGAAAAATGACCCTCTGCAACTTAACTACCGCAGTTATTGGACTTGGAACCGGCAATCTGTATTATACCTTCACCAAAAATATTTCACAACGTGTCTTGGTATAGGACTGACGACGTGAGAAACTAGGTAAAGAATGGCAATCGAAAGTTAATTTATTTGTAATAATTTACATTTCGTCGGTTAAGTGCGAAAAGGTAAAGCAAAAAATTAGTGTTAAAATGTAGTAGTTAAAATATATTCCTTTCATAAAATATTGCTTAAAAACTTTCTTTTATTAAAAAGTTGGTCAATATGATGTGTTTTATGGTAAAAAAATGAAAAAATGGCAAAAAAGTTAAAAGTAACACATTTGTGCGTATGCTCAAGAGAATGTACATAAAAACCTACAAATTGAAAAAACAATTTTTGCCCTTAGATGTTTTTGCATAAAATGGAGGCAATTTGACATTTTTTTCGAAAAATGCCGAATGTGGCCGTAAAAATTCAAATTTCTTCATCAAATTTTAACTATGTGTTTATTGCATTAACATACACGTTTTCTCCAGTTTTCATGAAAAACCGCTATTTTTCTTTATTTATTCCATTTTTAGTGAAAGAAACGAAATTTCATACATGTTTTTGTGGTTTTGATTCGTTTTTAAAATATGTATAACGGATCAGTTTGATAGTTTATTCATTCACGAATATTGTTTTGACTTCATTTTAACATATGTAATGAAAAAACAACCAACTTACCGATTACATCATCACTTGGCTTTTTTATGTTTAATTTTCCTCTAATATCCGTGAATTTTTTCATAATATTGTAAAGAACATCTTATAAGCTTCAAGTATATTAAAAAATATTTTGTCAAGGTTTCACTATTCATGTTTTATTCAGTTTTGTAAATAATTATGGTTGGCATTTAGCATTTGTAGGTAAAGTTTTCGAAATTCAGTGCATTAAGAAAGCAAAACAATAGTCAGTTGCGCGAAAATATCACGAATTGAGTCAGCGACGAGGGTGACAAACAGAACCAGGAAACGGAATTTAATTTTTAAGATGCAATTTTTTTAAAGGTGAACAGTACTTTCATTCGAAGTTAAAATGTTTCTTATTTGATGTGATGGTTTTACTTTAATTGAAGAAAAGAGATAAATGAGTGTTCTGTGTGGCGCAGGTGTCCAGTTCATTACATCACGTTCCTTTCATAAGGTACCTTACATTAGGTAAGATTTCCTTATCCTGATAAGTTCCAGCAAAGTCATGAACGTTCCTTCAAGCCACGTCCAGTGCAGGGTTTCAATATATTTAAATAGTGTTTTTAGAAGCGGCGGACTGACGTAAACGTGTGTATTACAGCGAAATGTTTTGAGTATCGTGTTATTTTCTCCAGATTCTATTATTTCTAATTTCACGCGTCATTGAATGATCAAATCAGAAATTCCTCGACACATGATGACTGAAAACAGTTCTGTGAACTGAAAATACCTGTGAAAAATATCGACATAGGCGAAGAGACTAAAGTTTTCTCCGTCGAAGAGTGTTAATTTCAACCGTTTGTAGATAATTATTTTCAATTTTTGAATAGTTTGAAATTTCAGCGTGCAGGATCCAAACATTAAAACCATCGTGCATTGCCAAGAAACTCCCAGTTTCATCCGGCAAACTTATATAGAATAGCAATTAATTAGGTTTTGAGACTTTGTATTGATAACTATAATTAATCAATGTTATTTTAAAGTAATTTATTGTGATGAAAAGTATGACTAACCGTAAAATACTGTGTAGCAACTGAGAACATAGCAATGCTGAACCAAGTCAGTCTAGCGCAATGTCGACCTCAGCGATCTATGGGAGGAAATATCTTTCAACTCATTCATAGACAATAGAATATTCAAAACCATAGGGTACAGAAATATTATGATTCATTTAAGTTATTATCTTGCGTTCACCGCACGCCTAGACTTTCTCATAAAATGCACAAATCAATCTTAGTTTTTAATGGAATTGAACAGAACTAAACATTTTCAGGCAATTATGAGATGGTATATTTTTGGACAACTGTGAAAAGAATGATTCGTATGTATTTCTCGTTATGACCGACTAAGAATCACGGTAATGAGGTCGGAGTCTACGTGGGTTCACTAACCAGATACTTTCGTAAAAACGTGACGCCCCTTCTGATAAAGAACTATTAAAAATGTTTATGAGTGGACTTAATGTAACGTGAGACGAGAATGTAACAATTAATTCGGATACATCATCTATTCCTTTGGAATTTTTTTAGTGAATTAATGAAACATGATTTTATTAGCGTTAGTTTCGGACAATAATGTAACGAATATTTGTCAAGGGAGAGCTTCCTCAAAACAAATTGTTTTATATGATATACACCAAATAAGAGGGAGAATGTCCGCAAAGAACAAGCTTGGTTTAGAGCTAATAGATCGTGTATAGATCAGACAAGCTCACTGCGAATTACTGTTGAACAGTACCTGGAATGGAGACCTCCACTTTACGCCTTCTTTATAAATTTTGAAAAGGCATTTGACTCCGTTAAACGAGAGGGAATCTGGAGAATCTTAGAGACGAGTGGAATGCCGATTAAAATCATTAATCTCATAAAAGCATGCTATCTACATTTTAGATGTCACGTTCTTCACAACGGTGCTCTTTCTGACAAATTTGAGACAGTGTCTGGAGTAAGGCAGAGATGTGTGTCATCTCCTTTTTATACTGGTGATGGTAGAGGTCATTAAAAACACCATCTGCGGCAGAAGAAGAGGCATAGTGTTGAAATTAAATGATAGACTAGAGGACTTAGACTATGCTAATGACATAGGCCTTCTTTCACTCTCCTGGGAACATTTGCAGGAGAAAGCTGAAGCCCTAGAAATCGAGTCCTCAAACTACAATTTAAAGATAAATATGAGAAAATGAAAAGAGTTGCTGGTCCTAGCTAGAAACCAAACGCCTATATCATTGGGAGGTGAAGCAATGGAAAGTGTTGAATGTTTTACCTATCTTGGTAGCTGTATCTCCAAAGATGGTGGCACAATCAGCAATGAAGAACTGGAAGAAAACCTAACAAATGGATGTGAACACCGAAATCAAAAGAAGGAAATTCAACTGGATTGGACATACCCTGAGAAAAGGACCTGATGAAATCCCCCCAATCCTTTAGAATGGAAACCGCAAGGATCCAGACCACGTGGAAGACCACGCAACACACGGAGATCAGTTAAAAAATAATATGGAAAAACTATTAAATTAACGAAAGCAGATGCAAGCAACAGAGATCGCTGGAAGGCAATTGTTGATTCCCTGTGTTCCTCCTAGTAATAATGGAACGTATTATTATTATATTATATAAATTTTCTTTTCACCTTTGCATCATAACTAAAAAAATTGATCATATAAACTATTTTCTCTAAATGCGATGAAATGTATACTTTAAATATGTGTACTTTACTAAATACTGAGGTCAAAGCAAAGTTGGAGGGATTGTCATGCGTGATATTGATGCATTAAACCACAATATTGCAACAGTGCAAAATATTCTTCTGCTCTAGACATTTATTTTCTCGTTGAAACTACACATCTTTTAATGGACCAATTTTCGATTGATTTATACTTCTCTCCCTCGAGTATTAATCCTGCGAGCCCTGAATAATAATTTCGTTGGAGTGATGTTCTCGTCGATCGAAGAAAGTTAATCGCGAAGTTCATTAGCCGTGTTCAAATGGGATTTGAAGTGCTCTGCAGCGCTATCAGAATGCGCACTGCATACGGCTGAGTATGTAAAAGCATGGGCGGAATGTTTCGGAAAATCTGGTTGTTAGAGCATAGTTGTCCTTACAAAATGTTCATAGATGGACTGACGAACACTGAAGCACAGTTTCGCGGATCAGTTAAGCAATTTTGCTCAACAGGACAGACAATTTTACGTGAAAAATATCTATACACGGGGGATGAGAGTTTGCCTCGAATGACCAAAATGTTAAGGTATAAGATGTAGTTGATCACTAGTTTCCAACAAAACAGTTTAATGACATGAAAGTGGAAGTAACAAGTAACATGAAAATAATGACATATACTGATAATACAAAGTTTAAACTCCGGTGAGACCCTGGGATGGGGTGAGATGACCGTTCCTTCAGGTACATCTCGTATGGCGTTGGTTCGAAGTCGCTGTGATGTGCGTGAGCACTACCCTGGAGAGGTGACCAGAGAGCGAATATGCTGGCGAGGCGAGTGACGAACAACAAGCCCGTGAGTGCGCCCCGCAGCGAGAGCCGACATGGCGCGGCTGCCACGCTGCGGCGTGATGATGGCGAGGCGAGTGACTGCTCCTGTGAAGTCTGAGCGAGCGAGTCAGTGCCGCCTCATATCGAGTGCGGACGTTTCTAGTCCATGGCTCGCTTGGATGAGACTCGCGCTGCCAGCGCGATTGATGGTGACGGCAGGACGTCGTGACGGCTGGTTGACCGTATCGATCCATGGCGTGATGTTACATAAGTTCGGGGGGGAGGGGAGTGCAGACTCGTGGAATTTAGTATGATAATAAACGAGCCGTAAACTTGAATTGACCAATGAGGTTTGATGAAATTGTTCACAGGAGCTCAACATTTAAGAGATGTTACTCATTATGTACCAAGAGTGTCGAGTCCACAGATTTCACTTGTCTAATGACATTAAATTTCAAAAATGTCTGAACACAACGTTTACCTCGTTCATGCTATATAGGTCGTTTGGGATGATTTTTCTTTCATTAATCATGGCCTTAAAATATGAAAGCAAGTGATATTATAACATCCATGAAATTATCACCCCGAATTCAATTTAGGTAGCAATTCGAACTTCAGGGAATGTTGTTGTTTGGTTTGCTGATGTTGAGCTCTCCCCGACGTAACCAGCCGTGAACCCTACTGTGGATCCGATATTACGTATTTATGTTAGTAGTATACGTACTTGTATCACAGAGCGATCGCTATGTGTCTCTTACGGGCAACTTTGTTGTTGCTCAAGGGTGGGTTCACCCAAATATTTATTTATTCTTGCTCCCGGAAGTGAAAATAAAAATACAGTATACAATCAAGATTTGCATTCAAATTGTATTATGATGTATTTGTAAGATTTGGACTCCACACGTATGTTTTAAAAAACCAATAATATTTTTATTCTGACTTTAAGAATATCGGAATAAGTAAAATTCCAGGGAACCACAGGTAATCATCTAGGAGATAAATTTCATACTTATTGGATCTTGAATTAATTCTACAATATCTCTTATGAGGTGTTCTCAGAACACCAACACTTTCCACAAGCATTTATTTAACTTCACTTGTTAGTTCGCATGTTTTGACCAAATCTTGCAACTGAATTTTNCCAAATCATGCAACTGAATTTTAAACCAGTTCCCCTCAACCGATTGAACTGAAATTTGGCACACATATACAAACCGTCTGTCAATGCAATACTATGATGTCTATTTCCAATAAAAACTTTTTTTAATTTTTTTTCTTTATAACGATTCCGAGGTAATAAACGCCGAATTATTTCCGGAAAGCTTCCCCTGAAATACAATCCATCTCTCTCATACAAGTAAATACAACGCATTGCAACGCTATTCGTTTTACTTCTTATCTTATCATTACGATCGTTTCTCAAAAGATGTTTATGCTATCGGGAGGTTTATCTCACGGATGCTATATCATTTATGCTATTTATTTATATGAATAGAAGTTTGTGTTTGAAAGATATCTTGAGTATTACAAATGGACAAGCAAGATTGATTATTATGACTAAATAAACAAATGCTAATACGAAGTATAAAATTAAAGAATAAATAAAAAACCTTTTAAAAACAAACTTTTATTTAAGCGATGTACTAAAACGAATAAGATAAGTTAATGTTTTTATTAAAGTGTATAATAAATTAAAGTAAAGGGTTTTAATGACCTTGATATTGACGAGCCCTAAAACCCCAACCAAAAAAAAAAAACCTAATACCTCCATACATATTTCACATTAGAGGATTCTAATAAAGATAAACGTACTTACTATCTTTATCGCTGAAAATGATTTAACGTTTTATGTTGAATTATTTGTTTTCAAAAAGCTTGTTGCGTGAATTGTGAATAAAAAAGCTGAGGGTATTTAGCTAGTGTGGTAATAAAATTTAGATACATTGAGTGATTGTTGACTTGATGAAATTTCCTAGAGAACTTATCTTCAATATTTTCTTGTCTTTTGTGTCCAATGTCAGTCCAGTAGCGTAACTTGTGTGTGGGCACTGCCCACCCCAATCAGTACCGGTGCGCACCCCAGTATTTTGTAACAAGAACATACTGGTTATCCATGTAGGTATAATGTACGGGATGGGGGAACCTGGAATAAAAACAATAGCATAAAAGTATAATTTGCAAAACATGCAGCGAATAGCCAAGTTACAAAACTTTCGACGCCAGCTTTGTAAGTGCTAATGAGCAAAATGCAATTAGATTTGACAAATATTTGACAGCAATTGTATTTCCAGTCAGCTCAGTCGGACACAAGAGAAGTGTGATGAGATGCAGTAATAGCAACACAAAAGAGGTTCTCCATGTTCTGCTTCATAAAGAAAACGAAAATATGAAAAATAAGACATTACTGCAGAAGTGATTTTGAATAGTTTCTCCGAAAAAAAACAGAAAATCCCAACAAAAATAATTTTAACTAGCAATTTTTTAGAAATAAATATAAACGATTTTATTTATCTTTTTATAATTCTTCATAACAATGATTTTTTTTTAAATTTCTTTGTCTGTTTTTTTAAGATTCACGCATGTACTACTGTGTGTGACTTCCAGGATTTTAGATATATTTAGATATGTTGAAGATATGTTCGTCAAGTAGATTCAAATTAAAGAGTTTACAACAATCACTCGCAGGAATTGTCGCTTTGGAGTAAATAGAAGTGCTTTTTGGAGCTAATGAATTTTCTTAAATTGATTTCGTAAATTAGAAGTATAACAACGCCGATCTTTAAACTTACAGCTAATTGCATTGCGGATTTTTTATATTTTATTCTGTTAACTAAAGAACATTACTTAGTAATAACGGATCAACGAGAGGGTTCATAACTGGTTAATCAGGAAAAAAACTAACATTATCATAACATTTACTTCACCCAAGATCTCACTCTTCCAGTAGTTGTAGTTACGGAGAAGCTCTCAGCTCGTATGAGGAAGCTGCGCAGCCATGCACAGTGCTCACTATTAACTTTAATTACAACAATACTAATTGAGGCATGTAAATGGGAAAGGTTCTAAGAGCCAAAACAATTTCTAAATTCTTTTTCGTCAATAGAATTCTTCTTAGCGACGCCAATACTGTGTTAATAGTACCAGTGCCTTCCGTTGATAGTTGAATTGCTTAGATGGTCAAAAGTTAGCGTCAGCGTCGACATCATCGCGAAACCAACGTGGATACCATACTAAGAACAAGTTGTCTTTTGGTACTAGTGTTGTTTATATCCTGTGGTAATATATGAATTTCAATTCTTTAAATGAGTTCTCGTCAGATTTTTTAAATATTTACAACATTTCAAAAATAATAAAATATTTTAAATATTTTATATATGATTATGATAAATATACACATATTTTATAACGCTGATATTTCTTTTATAGCTTATTTCCCATTCCTAACCGTAACTTTGTAGTATTTTGTGCAACATCAGTCGAAAACTTGATCATTTTTTCAACTCTTTTTCAATAGTTTTTCGTAACGCCTGGAAAAATCATTGGTATTGAACGAGGCTCTTTTGTGACTATTCATGGTTTTGGGGACATTTCTGAAATCACACGGGTCATATAGAACATTCTCCATGTTTTAATTCTTTGCACTTAAAAATGTTTCAACATAACACCTCAAATTTGAATTTTTTAAGCACCATTGGTTGCAAGATCAAATAAGTATTATGTTATTATATTTGTATAATTTCCATAGTTAAGTGAGGCGTTTAATTAGTTTTTTGTCTCCAGGAAATTTACGTTTTTTTTGGTACTTAGATCATTTTCCATTTACTTGATTCAATTATGTCATCGATGAGGAAAATAATGGTGTTCTGATTTGTCTTGGAATGTTCCAGTCATATATTAGTAACGATGAATCCCGAAAAATATTCATAACCCCATTCGTACAGACGTACTGGAATCTCTATACGTTAATTGAAACCCCAAATTATCAATTACTTATTGTATTTGGCAATTCTCGTATTTTGCAAAGTTATAATTTTGTTCATAAATATATAATTTAAAATCATGTTAAAAATGCATATATCCACGGTGAGGACATTAAGCAGCTTTACTCTTCGGAAGCAGGTAAGGTACCATGAATTCCGTTCAAAGTATTCAAAAAAGGAACTCGGGTCTTGGGGACAGGGCTATAGAGATATACACACAACCGTGCGAAGATTGAGTACAAATTTTTGTGGGTTCCTTCTTTTTAAGAGATTCTTGACTTTGAGTTAGAAATTAATACAATAACAGCACTATTTTGTGACGTGTGCTACCAATATGTAGGCAGAAGTATGGCTGTATTTCTTGACACTAGAAGAAGGAACGTCAAGTGTGTTGTTGATATTATTGATAATTTGGCAAATAAAATTATGAATTTTTAAAGAAAAACAATATAATTATTAATTTACTTAGCACAGTTCTGCCAAATCAAAAAATGTTTATATCGTACTGAGAATTTATGAATTTTGGGAGTACTTCCGGAAAATGTTCCTGGAAATATTCCTCCAGTTTTATCTTCCCCAGAATATTCATTTTTAATCCACAAATTGTAATAAAGAAATATGGATGTCCATGCGACTATTGTTTTCTCGTAGTTTGTATTATTACGACGGTTCTTGCATTTAATGGTTCAATTGCTAATCGTCCAATGGATAAGGTTGTGTTAGATCACGTAATCATTCTGAAATCGAAACTATTCAACTCACCACAATTTTAGAATTAAGCGAGTAAGGAACGCGCAGTAGAAAATTAGTATCTTACCATATTCCTTGGAATAAAACAGATTCATAAGACAAAGATTTATTGCAACGACAATGCATGAAAAACATTTAACAAATAATTAATCTGAACCTAACCAATGTCACAATATAGGAGTCGACATGCTTGCGAAATAAATGTGCCTTCGTGGAGGGGTTTTAATAGGTACCTGTGCCATGATCTCGCTATAGAAGCTAACCAGCGTCCTTTTAGAGAAACGGTTCACGCCGCAGTCATATGGCGAAGAATGGCGAAGTACCACTTGCCACTTGGAAGCGGACAGTGTCCGCAGAGTCCCACCGTCGGTCACACCGCGATTATTCCACCCATCAATGCGAGGGAACGTGCATCGCGCTATATGCGGTATCGCCCTTAACAGGGCCGAGGAAGGACCACTTCCGAATGAGGTCCCAAGAGACTCGCGGTAGACCAACCTAAGAACTGTCTCACAGGAGGGAAAGAATTTGATCTTTCTGAATGAGTAAGCATGCGCACAACAACCCTGGGAGAATCCGCAGCACAATCAGCCTTCGAAGCCCAAACACACAAGTGAATTTTTTCGTTAATGACATTGTTGAAGTATATTCTTTCTATTTGATCTGTTTCAAAGAATAAAATAAAAATACAAATATTGCCCGGTGTTTCGAAATGATCCTGCAGGTAACAGATAAAAGTACACCTAGACTGAACGGACACCTTACGGTCGTGGTCAACGCATTATCAGTGCGTAAATTCTTAATTATATTCTGACAATCTCAACGTCCTCTCTTCATCCCAAAAATTACTTGACTCACTATTCTAACCACCCATGTTCTCATCGGTTCTCGGTCAGGACTTCGAACCCCGGCCGTCGGCCCATATTATGTTTCGAAATGATCCTGCAGTTAACAGATAAAAGTACACCTGGACTGAACGGACACCTCTTGCGTACAGGTGCGCCACACGCTTGCGCAGTTCGTCAGAATTGACGTTCCCGCCTTGAAGATATATTAAATTGTTATTTAGTAGCCTGTTGTCCGGCGGCTGGCAACATTGAATTATAACAGATGTGTACTCCCTCGCAAAAGGGTGGTTTAAAATTACCCCACCAGATAGCTCCAGCGACCGGGCACACGAAAGGCCAGCAAAATAAATTCAGAATTCTTGCATCAGAGAGCGTGGCTGTCGCTAGACCTTGACAGTCGAGTGACGATGAACTTTCATCTGTTTTAGGCTGCTTCTTTTACGAGAAACGAGCTCGAGGAAGAAAATACGTATTGTATCTCATAAAATTCGTTTTATGCCAATTTTTTCATATTGAAACATTTATCTGGAATTCACATTGTAAATAGTGTGAATTATTTCTTAATTTCAAGTTATTATTAGCAGAGCAATCAAAGCTTCCGAACAATGAAATCTTATTTTTTATAAGCTCCAATGAGATTGATTCTACTTCAACAATAGGTGTATATTTTTTATTGAAGTGATCGTCTTTGCATTCACACTTGTGAAGACGCTGTTCCTAGGAGCCGGCTGATTTTAATCTGTGTTTTGTGTTGAACAAAAATGGTGCCGAAACCCGGGATCGAACCAGGGACCTCTCAATTTCGGAAGATTCTGTTCTTCAGATGAGTATATAGTAGAATTTATTGAATTATTCCGTGAAACTAACAAGTGAAAATTCTTCATTGTGTATTCTTCACATACCATCTCAGGTTGGACTGTTGATAATAGAGAATTGATTAATCTTATACTCTTGCATGTTAGCACCTTAGAACATTTCTCTGCAAGGTGTTAATGTTTCATAATTCCTTGATGTTTTTTTTTGTATAAAACTTGAATAGACCGTTGATTGTCATTCAAATGGAATCCCTTGTCAAGTTGAGTTGTTTTAGCAATCTTCCTAGTCCATGTTATTATTACATATGATTACTCCTTACTCTTACAGGTTTCTTAATATAAAAACCAAACCTTAAAAAATTTGAAGTGTGTAGGCATCTTAAAAAGAATTTTCTCTTAACAAGCTACAATCAAGTTAGAATACATTGAAATCTAACTGGTTGAGAAGTGTTGAAAGGTGTTGTTTAGTTCCTTGTTCCTTGTCTTGAAGGTATTTAAACCATTTATTGTCATCCGGTTGTACGTCATCATGCCAAAATCAAAGAAAAATTTTGAATTGAAGTTATTATATATACAACAATCACTTCACAAGCTGTCATCATTTCTTGACGAAGGAGCAGTGACATTAACTCAAGCTGAGAANAGTGTCATTAACTCAAGCTGAGAACAGGTTAGCTCATTTAGAAACGGTCTGGGTTGAATTAAGTAAGCTGATGGAGGAATCAGATGTTATATTGAACCAAGAATTGTTACCTGATCTCGAAGATTTGTATCTTAGCGCAAAGGATAACATTACCTCACTTATAAAAAAATTCTAAAAATGATAGCTCTGTAAGNTAGCTCTGTAAGCTCTCAAGAACCACCACAACAAAATGTTTCATCTAACGGTTTAATCAGACTTGCTCCAATTTCAATACCTGTTTTCTCTGGTCGGCTAGAAAATTGGACTAGGTTTTTAAATTTATTTTCTGATTTAATTGTAAAAAACAGAGGTTTAACGGATGTTCAAAAGATGCATTATTTAATTTCATCTTTAAGAGGAGATGCGTTAAGATTGGTGGAAAACTATGACATATCTCACCGTAACTTTACCTTGTGCTGGAAAAAACTTATTGAAAATTTCCATGACGTTAATAAATTAGCTATGAAGCATTGTTCGGAAATGATCAAAGTGTCTGCATTGAAATCTATAGGTTTAAACGATATGAAAAATTTCATTTCAGAGTT
>NNCF01126592.1:448860-559563 GCA_002313205.1 Laupala kohalensis | reverse complement strand
TCATCTCCCCAGGACTAAACAAATTGACATTTATGAAATAGTTGAAAAATCTCGGGAGGCAGGAGGACTTCTGAGTACAATAGAATCACTCTAAGTAATTGCCATTTAGTAATTCTGTGTAATAAAAATTCCCTTAAAATAGGGCAATTAAAACAATCTCCAAATCCTTTAACTTCGAGCCAATAGCTTATGTAGGTTAGGTTACACCGGAAAGAAAGAATTCTTTACCTTCCTTCCTGCTCCCGCAAATGCACATTTTGACGATGCGAAAACGTCAAGATCTTACGGTCGTGGTCAACGCATTATCAGTGCGTAAATTCTTAATTATATTCTGACAATCTCAACGTAAACAATTTAGTTTTAATGTGGATTCAGGACTATCTCCGTAACCGTTCTCAAAAGGCGAAAATTGAAAGAAAATTTTCAAGAGAGGGTAAAGTAACATCCGGTGTTCCTCAGGGAAGCGTTATTGGACCGATTTTGTTCTTAGCGTTTGTAAATGATTTATATTTGAAAATTGATAGTAAGTTGCGCTTATTCGCTGATGACTGCATCATATATAGAAAAATTGAAGATAAGGATGACATTTTTACTTTACAAAAGGATATAGACAATGTAAGCAATTGGGCAGAAGAAAATAAAATGAAAATTAACTCGAAAAAATGTAATGCTATGAGTTTTACAAAGCGAATTCACAGATACCCACTTACATATAAAATAAAAAACGATATGATTCCAGAAAAAGTATCATGTCGAATTTAACAGATTGCGTAGTTTTCGAACCGTTGGAAACTCGAAGGAAACGAGATAGACCAGTAAATTTATACAAAGCTTATAAAAATGAACACGCTTGGAAATATATATCAGAAAATTTGGAACATCATACTCGAATAAGTAGAAAAGACCATTTCTTGAAATTCAAAACTAGGAAACAAAAAACAGACGGCAAATTTTCATTCTTAAACAGAACAATTAGGGATTGGAATTCAATGTCTGCATCGGTTGCGGAAAGGATATCGGGCTCTTCATCTACTCACAAGGTTAGGCAAGTTCTGGATGATAGTGTGTGGTAGTGTAGTTACAAAGCCAGTTGTTTAGGGATGATGGGTAGGATAGTGATGTGAAGTGATGTAAGAAGGAGGGCAATAGGGGAGTCAGAAAGGGATATAAGTAAAAGTGTGAGTGAAGTGATGTGCACCTAAGTGATTCATGTGTCTGAGTCGGTTTCCTAAGTGTAATTATTAAACATATTTTTTAGAGTTTGGTTCAGTCATTATTTAATTTAGTTTAAATACTTTAATTTAATTTTAAACTACTTTAAATAATTTAATTTAATTTTTAATTGCTTTAATAATAAAATTTAAGATGAATTACTTTAAATAATTTAATTTAAGATAAAAAATTACTTTATTTTTTTAATGAATTAAATTATGAAATTTAGTTTTTAAATGGTATGAAATCATATTTTTAAAATACATTTTTCATCTTAGTACTTTTCTTATTTTAATTTTAATACTTTTCTTATTTTAATATACTCTTATTTTAACACATTCTTGTTTTAATTTATGTATGATTTTGTATATCCTCTTTTTATTTTTGTTGTTGTAATTGTTATATATTGTTGATGTATATTTTATGTATTTAAATTTCTGCCACCGGGCATGACAGCCCAATTGCAGTACTAAATTATTATTATTATTATTATTATCATTATCATTATTGTTGAGTTTTGTCGTATACCTGCAAGCGCCGCAGGAAAGTGAAGTGCGAATTGTGAACGTTTAGTGAATTTCCTGTGTGTTCCAGAACGTCAAAATATTCAGAAGATAAGTATTCTGTATTATTATTCATTTTATTATTATTATTTGTTAGTACTATTATTTGTAATTGTAGCGATGATTTCTATTAAGCAATGGCGAGCTGCTATTGAATGTGTGAGACGACCACGTATACCGGGTGCATTAGTTACCCATTCCTTAAATGTAAATTTAACATGTTTAATTAGTGCGGCACTAATAGGTATTCTATTAGTTATAGGTGGAATAGAATCCAACCCTGGCCCCACCACTAACATTGACACCGCTCTGGAGGAACTTCGAACCGGACAGAAGGAAATTCTAGAGAGTCTGACCGCGCACTCCGCTATATGGCAGGGATACATGCAGAAAGTGGAGTGTCTGAAGCACCGGGTTGCGTCTCTCGAGACAGAGAATAAAGCTCTGTGTCGAAAGATTGACTACCTGGAAAATTGGGGGAGGTGCTTTTTTGGAGGGGATGAATGATACCGATACCAATAAATACCTAGGACTTCTGCAAGCAAAACGTATTGGTCATAAGGAAATCAAGGCGGAAATTACTCCTGAATACTATAAAGGACTATCCGGAATCCTGAAGTCAAAGCTGAATGGGAAGAATACTTTTCAAGCGATCATCACCTATGCTGTGCAAGTCCTTACATTTACATTTGGCACTGTTATATGGACCACAACTGATCTTGACGCAATATCGGCAAAACAAGGGTTATTTTAACTAAATATTGGGTACACCACACCAAGGCTGCCATTGAGAGAATATGCATCCCCAGAAGTGCCGGAGGACGTGGGCTTGTTGACATACGCAGGTTACATATGAGACAAATAGCTACCCTGAGAGATTATTCCTTCACAAAGTCGACATCACAGCATGAAGTTGTTCGCCTGATGGACGACGCGTATAGTCCTCTCAATTTGCGCAACAAAGATGATATTTGCATTTCATCGCAGCAAGAACACCTGAACCAGCTAGTGACCAGAAGGTCAAGTAAGGCACTCCATGGCCGGCATCCTGCTGAACTCAACCACGGCCTTGTCGACAAATAAGCGTCGAACTAGTGGCTGACAAATGCCGATCTGTTTCTGGAAACTGAGGGTTTCATGCTAGCGGTCCAAGACCAGGTCGTCGCAACTAACAACTACAGGAGTGCTATACTGAAGGAGCAAAATGCTGAAGACATCTGCAGGAAGTGCAAAGAACCCAGAGAGACGATTCAGCATATAACATATGGCTGTAGGATGCTTGCACCAACGAGCTACCTCAACCGTCATGATCAAGTAGCCAAAATTGTTCATCAAGCCATCGGCCAAAGGTACCAACTGCATGAGGACCAACCACCCTACTATAGGTATGAGTCTACTGCAGTTAGTGAAAACGCCACTCGTCAACTATATTGGAAAAGAAGCGTAATCACTGACAAACCAATACCCTGCAACAGGCCGGATATTATTCTGATTGACCGCTCCTCATCTACCACATATCTTTTATACGTGGCCATCCCGTGCTCCCACAACCTGCAGACAACCTGGTACGACAAAATCAAGAAATATGTAGCTCTTGCGGAGGAAATATAAAAATGTGGCGTCAAAGAGAAGTATATATAATACCGATCGTCATCTAGGAAACTGGACTAATCCCTAAGAAGCTCAAAAGCAGTCTGGAGAAGATAGATCTATCACATTTCCTGTACATCAAGCTGCAAAAATCCGTCATCCTTAGTACCTGTAACCTGACCAGAGCATTTCTTTTGTTACAATAGAGTTTGAGTTGAGTTTTTTTTGGGGCCGTCCACTCAAAGAAATCCAGCAAATGTTGCAGTGAATTCAAGAGAAAATAATAATAATAATAATAATACATTCTTCAATTAAAATCTTAGCAAAAATATTCAGTATTAATTGTTGATTTCAATACCAGGGGACGATAATGGTAATTTTAGTGCATTCTTTACGAGTATATAACTTTTTACGAACCAACACGGATATTTATATTTGCGAAGATAAATGTATTAATTAGACATTAAGCATAATATTTACAGTAAATTAAATTAGCAGCGACGCAGTTGACAAGATACATAGAAATTTAAATATGAGTTATTGTAATTGGTAGGTCTCAGCATTCCAGATTAAGGGTCATATTTTAAGAACTTGTTATTTTAAATCTAGAAATATCCTCTAATTAACATAATTTTTACCATCAATACAATAGAGAATTTTGTAATTTTTTAAAAGGCGTTGAACAAAAATATAAAATTATACGAATGAGGTGTTTCATTGGAATATTTATGTGACTTATGCGGGGTATTTAAATGGCTTTCTACATTTTGCTGCCTCTTAAAATACAAATTTAGATCGCAGAACGGTTCATCCCGAACAGACCACGGAGACGCGAATGACACGTCACTTTTATTTAACGAATAGAACGTAGAATTAAAGAAGCTTTTATATTTGGTGGTCTAATGGTATTAGTGGAATATCAGTGGAATATTATTTAGCTTTTATTCATACACATTTCAAAGTATTTATAGCAAGTAATACTTGTAAAGACAAAAAGCTTAATTTCTCCTTCAAATTCAATCAGTTCGCAATTATGTGGTCTCAATACGACATGCCATGGAATGGAATATGTTCGAAATTATAGTATTGTGTAACTAAATGATGAATAATGCAGAAAAATCGCTTTTGTTCCACGATACAATGTGGGTTACAGTGTAAGAATTCAATCACATAAATTTGCTAGTCGAGCCGTACGTTTACGAAATATTTAGATTTAAGCTTATATCTTGATAATTCTGTTTAGTCAAGTCAAACTGTCTCCTCGTAGACCCCAAAGGTCTACTGGCATAAAGAAATAAAAGCATATTCGCATCAATTAAGATGTATTGTTTGTTGTAGATTCAAGTGTTTTTCGAAGATTTCATATTATTTGCACTTATTGCTTAATAGCAAGGTATGTAACAAAAATATTACATTTCGAACGAACAAGTTTGAAAGAAAAAAACCGATATCAAAACACTCTCACAAATGGGAAAGCACTGATCTATCCATAAGAGGAATTAATTCAAACACAATATTGAGACGCATTTAACTTAGAAAAACCTATTCTCAAACTAACTAATGTTGCTAAATGTAGTTTTGATCTGAGCAACAATTAAAAAACCTCATTACTTTAATTTCAATTTTAAAATTTTTAACTAGATTTATGCTGGTCACCAAAGTTGAAACTTTCGTTATTTAATTCAGTAAGATATATTCTGTAACCAGAAATAACTCAACTTTAAAATGCATTGATCGAGAAGACAAACATATTTATGGAAAGGGATCGCAATGACAAATTTACTATCAGTCATCTGTTATATTAGTTTAGAAATATTGTTTCAACAAAATATTAGATCATACTCTATTCCACATACTTTATTAATTTACGGTCAGAGAGATAAAAATACACTTTTTTAATTATATTTAGTTTGATATTAGTAAATGATAGGGTTGGTTATCCTTGTAAGTTTTAGACATGGCGACTAATACATGTCATTTTGAAAAATTAGCAATATCAAATTTAAATGTTTCTAAGGCGGGAATTGAAAAGGCCACATTACAGTGTGTGAATAAAGTACAGTTATGCGAGACTATTGAATAAAACAAACTTAATTCTTGAGAAAGCTTGTATTATAATAAAAAAGATGTCCAAATTAGATTTTCTTAGCGTTGTATGTTTCGATTTTCAACAAGTTAAACAAAAACAAAAGTAATGCGAAGACGTTCGAATGTATCAGATGATACGGAAATGATCTGCGAATGCTTGTTATCTGTTTAGATGCCAACAAAGTTGCTGCAATGACGCGTTATGTGACATTGCCCAATAACACATTTAGGTTCTCTCAGCATCGTGAGAGTTTTCATGAAGATATCGTTTTTATCGCCTCTCATACAGATATTCTCAGCTAATTTATAATTGAATTCGCTTTCAAAAATCTTTTCTCCTATATCACCTGGGATTGAACCAGTGACTTATAGATCGTAACATTCGTATAGGGCTTTATTCTCCAGAGCCACATCTCCCACGCAGTTGGGTAATACATTTCAAATTAGTTCATTTTACACTCTGAAATTATTATATTCATTGTATAAATGTATTATTTGGAAACAAAATTTCGTCAACCCATAGAAAAATATACAAAAATCTGCATTTTTCTTTGTATAGTTATTAGTTGAAAATATTTTTTTCATCTACGACTGTAAGTAGAAATGTTTGCAACACTTTATCTTATCTGATCAGACGACCTCGTGTTTCTCAGTGGAGGGGAAAATTGACTTACATGAGCTTAGCAAAGTGAACTTTGCGAAGTATTCTACTACCATGTCTCATCACGAGCGCTTCATTAGGGAAACGGTGATTGCGTTGGTGGAAAGTTCCAAATTCAGTGCCTTATCATCTGGAAGGAAATAAGAAGTAAGTCGGAGAATTGCTTGCAAGTAGGCTCAACAATATCGTGAAACTAAGGGAGGTTCGAACGCGTTATGGTACTGGATTGTGACGATTATCTACCGAAGCCCACGACGCCGTTTTGGTGAACCAAGCTAAGGAGAATCTTTTCTGCTCTTCAGAAAAGTTAAGGTGCCTGTCTAATTTTCCCGGTTTCGCGAGAACTGTTAGAAACCGTCTGAGAGATAATGGACTTTGATTTAGGAGGGCAGTGACAAAAAAGGCGCTTTCCGAGGAACATAGAGTGTATAGGTTAGCATTTGCCGAGAAAAACATTAATCGTAATTGGGGAAACGTTATTTTCTCAGACGAGAGTGTTTTTTCCTCCTCAAATGACGGACCTGTACGCGTATATCGACCTCGTGGAACCCTGAGTATGTGAGAGAGAGTTCACGATCTGGACGCGTATCTGTGGCGTGTTGGGGCTGGATAAGTTCTCGCGGTGTAGGCGTTCTTCACAGAATACAAGGTCGTCTTGATGGGCATCAGTCTCTCCATATCTTGCAAGATATTATGATCCCTTCGGTGTGACAATTGTATCCTGCTGAACAACTATTTTTTCAGCATGATAATTCATCTGTCCACACGTCTCGTTTGATGGAGGAATGGATTGCAGAGCAGGAGGAAGTGAAAATTCTCCACTGACCCCTGCATGCCCCTGACCTTAACCCAATCGAAAACGTGTGGGTGGAGACGAAGCGCGTCATGGCCAGAAATTGGCTTGATCCACCTCCCAAAATCACCGATGCGCTCTGGGATTTTGTATGTGAAGCGTGGAAGGAAATTTCCTTTAAAAATTGTAAAAAAATAAGTGTAAGAAAAACCGATTAATTAAAAATGCATATAATAGTGTAATGAACAATAACTAACATTTTAGTCGGGCTCAAAGCCAATAAATTAACAAATTACTAAAATTATTATACTGCGTCTATTCCAAATTTTCAAGCGAAATACCGCTAATGCGGGTGTAATGCATACTAATACTACTTTACATACAGAAAATTGGAGCAAAATCGTTGGACCAGTTTTTGAAACATATTCAAAAGTGTACTTTGACCTTCATGTGAAGTGCCCTTTGCGTTCAAGTAAAAAGAAACTTTAAAGTACGTGCATATGTCAGAAATAAATTCTACCTTAAATACGAAAAATGAAACAATATTTTTCCATTCGGTCAGGAGTGCTGCGCACAGACGGACGGACAGACGGACGGACCGGACGGACGTCCAGCCAAAAACAACTTTTTCGGAATCGAGAGTCTCCAAAACGGATATTTCCGCAAAAATCTTGTTTTCGATTTTGTTTTTGACGATTACAATACTTTCCATATACTACGTATATGAGTAAGTAAAATACACAATTTATCATTAATATACACAATATTTTGATTAAAATCAAGAGAGCTATTTCGATGCACATCTTATATATTTTGATGAATTCAGTAAACAGTGTTCTGGTGTATTATCATATCACACTTATTTATTTGGTAACTACTATACAATTCAATGCAATAAAGTAAATGGCATATTTGCCATAGAATTTATTAATTGTATAAATGTTTTTATTATGATTATCTTTAATATTTTGTAGAATATTTTGGTTTTTGACGGAATGTTTAATAAAGAAACCAACTGTTGATTTATTGAGAAACTAAACAAACTTTTCTCGGGAGAAACGTGATTGTATTCAATCGTTCACAAATAACAAACTAAACATACTGTGATTGAATACTTCGGGAATGGAAATGATATACTTGAACAAGAATATAATACATTTGGAGATGTTGCATACTTAACAAATTTTCATTGAATCTGAGGAAATACAATTAAACGACTACATCACTGTTATTTAAACTTCAGAATATTTCTTTGTTGGATTTATGTTGATCATCGAAGATTAAACTTTCGTTATTTAGTAAGATTTAGTAGGATTTCATCGTCTATTGGGATTTAATTTATACATGGATGTAATTTAGAAGGATTTTATATTCTATGACCTGATATTACACCACATCAGAATTCATCGATCGAGAAAAACATAAACATCGCAACGGCAATATTTTTATCAGCTATCAATTTTACTCTTTAACCACGCGTGCAGAGGAAATATACTAGATTTATTGTAATATCATTATTGAAAACACAATATATTTTGCACTTCATGAACTGTTAAACTCAGAAGATCTTGCTTACACACATTCATAGTGACCTGAAAATCAAATATTTTCGATAGTTTTGATTCGTTGTCATCTCTACGAATTTTTGTGGTCTCAAAAATTCGTTTTTTGTTGTTTTGTTTTTTTTGTTTGACAAGATCATTTTCCAAAATTGATTTTATATTTGGTCATGTTATTCTTTGTTTTTTAACACAAGAGGAGGAAGAAATCATACCTTTGGTAAATGCAACCAAATCACAAAAATAAATATACTGGTTTACCAAAATACTTTTATGATTTTGGAATTTTATACACTTTCCACATTTATTTTTATGGATAGGTTGTTTATTTCCTTATGACTACTTTTCCTTGTAAGTTTAGTTACAGACCCTAGATATATGTTATTATGGCCTTGAGACAGTCTTACTAAAAGCACAAGACCGCATTCTTATAAGTGATAAATGTTCATATTTTGATCATAACTCATAGCTTATCAAATTGTGAGCTGTCCCAGGGGATATTGGTCTCTACGCTACTCGAATATTCTCTTGGAAGGAGGGATTGGAGTGTGACTAGCATATTTAAAGAAATTTTAAAAAAATAGAATATTAAAAGAAGCTATTCAAATCGAAAAAGACACAAAAAAGGCGATTAAAAGTTTCAATAAGTTGAAAAGTAAATCAGTAATCTATATCTTAAACAAACAATTACAAATTTATTTATTAAAATAAAGTGAACGTAATTATTGGAAGATTCTACGATAGAAAAAAATGCATGTTTATTAGTAGTTTCTTATTAAGTGCTCTTTTTATATTTTGTCCGTTATGAGGAATGTGCGTAAAACTGTAGGTTGTGAATAAGGAATTCTAAAAATGAGCATTTATATTCATCATAGGTTTTACCGCGTGGAAAAAGCTCACAATATATGTGGACTCGAAATGCAAAATCAGCTAATTCTACTACAATAAAGTCCATTATATAATCTAATTCAATAAATAATTAATAACTTACGACCTTTTATGGACGAAAAATATTTCAAAAAAGAAATTCGTAACATACTTGCAGCTAATTACTATCCCATAGAATTTGTTAATAAAAATATTAAAAATATATTGTATTACTTTCAAAACAGGCAACAACAAATGCAACCTCGACTAGATAATATGATTTATGTAGTATTTCCTCATATCACGTTCATAACTCCTTCACTTCATAGATTACTTAAGTCTGAGTATACGAAATTGATTTCAACATTTAAAAATAAAGGGAATAATGTGATAACGGAAGGGAAAGATAATAAATATCCTATGAATACTAACAACGTAGTATACAAAGTAAAATGTAAAGATTGTAATGCCCAATTTGGTGAAATTGTAAGGCTCAATTTCACCAAATGTAGAATAATCGCGATTTCATTTACCTAATCACGTTTTAATCCTTAAACGTGATTAGGTAAATGAAATCGCGATTACATTTTATGCGTTTCACCAAGCAAAACTAATCGTCGATTAAGTTGATGAATGTTTTTGAAGAATTCTCTAGGCTGGTAGTAGTTTTACAGTGCATTATGGGTAATTTGAAGACAAATGACGGGAGGAAAACGCATCATGTTGCTCACTAGCGCCACCAACGGACACCGGAGGCAGCAACGGGCTTCCCTCGTGCCACTGAACATAACCTATAAACCGAGCAACGAGCAAACAAACAAACTTTGGAGGTAGAAAACCAATTTCTATCTCGCAAGGTCGACTACCTGGAGAACCAGTCCCGGAAATACAATATTTTGATCTTTTGCGTTCCGTACCGACAGGGCGAGTCGTGACACGACTCCGAGAGCCATGTGCAGGGTCTTGCTCAACAACTGGGGGTGCAGCTTAATGATCGGTACATCGAGAGGGCGCATCGAGTAGGCCGCAGAGTAGACAGAAAGCCTATTGTTGTAAAGCTGGCTACTTACAATAAGCGGGAGGAAATGTTGAAGGCGGAAGCTAAGTTTCTGCGCGGCTCTGATTTGCGAGTGACAGAACACGTCTCCGTGGCTCTGCGCCACACGCACTCTAAATGGCCCGTATTCGCAGGACGCGCGGGAGCAAGGTTCAGAACCAGCATCCGCTTCGACAAGCTTGTGGTGGAAGGGTGTGATACTACCCGCTAGCGGAGCTAGAAGCCTTCACGAAGGAGCAGCGTCCTGAACGCGGGACCAGTCCGAACGCGTCATCGTCGGCGGCGACGAAGTCACCACCACACGTTTGCGACACATGTACAAAAATTAACACTCAAATCGGTGTGACGAAATGAAAACAGAAATTTATAATGCCCTATGCATTAAAGTACTAAATACCGACACTGGGTTACTAATAGTAATTGTTTACAGGCACGGCGATAAGTCAAAGTACCACAACGAAAACGTTTATACGGAAATGATCGGATGATAAATAGTCTCGAAAATAAATATCCCAACGTGAATATAATGATAGTGGAAAATTTTAACGCCTTAATCGGAGACAGAATTATCTCCTCGCCGTTTGACGATGATTTCGCGCTTGTAAATGTGAGAAATAGTAAGGATATAAACTTAAATCCGGAAGGGCGAGACCTATTAAATTTCTGCAGCACACATAACCTAACAATACTAAATGGTACGTATGGATAAGATTTCGACGGGAATATAATATTTTTAACAAAAACGGAGAATGTTTGATAGATCACGTGTTAGTCACGGAAAATTTATTACAATATATAGACGACTTTCCGATAGAACCCAGAATAGACTCGCACCACATGGCCGTATGTGTGAAAATCTATTTTTCACATCAAACCACTCCGGTAACACCCGCACACATGGGGTCAAAATTAATAAAGTACAAATGGAATGTCGAAAAGAAATCGGCCTATAAGGCGAATTTCTCAAGGAATCTCGGAATGTTACGTAACAATTTCCAAATTAAACTCGCGTCTCAAAATTACAACGCTGCAACGGACTCCATAATACATTGTTTACAAAAATGAGGATCGAGTATGAAAATGATTCAGGGGAACAAAAATTCAGGAAAACATTCGGTGTGATATAACGATGCCTGCAAATATGCAAAATCATACACAAAATCTGCCCTGAAAATATATCAGTGGCTAGGTGGGATAGAATTGCGCAAATCTTATCTTAAACTCCGTGGAGAACATAAACACATGGTTAAGGAAAGTAAACGAGCCTGGCAACAAATAGAAGCTGAACGTCTCACAGAAATACTATAAAAAAATGTAGCTGTGACCTATGGGACACAATTCGTAAATTAAAACTACATCAAATAACGTAGATGCAATGGCACTTTAAAAATCTTCTAGCAGGAAATAACACATCCAGAAATAGTAACAAAAAAGAGATAATATTTACAACCGATACAGTGTCTGAACTAAATGCGTGTAATCACATGAAATATCTTCTGCCATTCGCGATTTAAAAAACAATACCGCCTGGAGTAGATGGTAGAAAAAAGTGGCTTTTTGAGCGGGGATACGATCGTAAACCAAGAAATTACTCTCTAGCTTTTGAAATAATGCGAGATAATAGAATCTACGTTACTTAACTCCTTGCCAAGTTTCTGAGTATGGTTAGAAAATAAGAGGGAGGAGGAAATGATGAAGAAGATTGACCAGAATGAACTCACTTAATTCAAATATGTTTAAATAATTATTGTTATTATAAGTAATTATTATAAGAAGTAGTAGTAGTAGAAGTAATTATTTAAGTAATTATTATAATTATTTTAAATTATTATAAGTAATAGTAGTAGTAGTAATATAGTATTCTATTTTAGACTGTATTCATTTATTTTTTTAAAGTTTACATATGCGGATTCTACTTTTTTGGAAACATATTTTGTGTTTATATTTCTTTTTATATCATATTAATTTTTCATGCTGTTTTGATTATTGTTATAATTTGTTATTACTTGATCACCTGACTGCGACTGTAATCCAAGTCGAAACATTGTGAGTTCTTCACAGAAAATAAAAATATTACTCGTCCATAAAATGTCGTAAGATATTAATTATTTATTTAATCAAAATTAAATTTTAGTTTCTCGACTTGGGAACCGAAAAAAGCCGCATTAAAAAGTGTAAAAAATAGTGTCACGCTAGATAATCGTGCAAAAATGTACTTAACTCTTCAAGAAGCTAGGTTATTTTTTATAACGAAGACCTTATAAAAATTGTGTAGTGTTTTAAATAAATTTATACATTTTAATTCAATTGTAATGTGATCATGGCATTCAACTGAGTGCGATAGTATAAATTTTATTCCTTAATAATGTGTCTAATCGATTTTAGCAGTGTTTCCAAAAGAATTAATAACTCATTATATTTCGCATGTAATATTTAAATTAATAAATGTTGTCACGAACATAGCAGTGATCATTCGCTGAATAAGAATTATTTTTGTCACTCTTAGTTTATTTTATAAAAAATAGTTAAGTCGACGTATCGGCAAAAACAGTAAATATGTCACGCTTTTTGAAATATTTCCGGTTTTAAGAAATTAATATTTATTTATAAAATCAAATTTTTCATCTGTATATATGCAGAACAAAAAGACAAATCCAATGGCGGTAACTGTGTTTTTCTGCGATTTTTGGTGTACACTCCACAGCTATTAGAAGTCAGGGGTCTTTAATAAAAAATCCGATAGTAGGATATGTATCAGAACAATGGAGATAGAACTTCGAAAGAGTATTCAAATTTTATCTCCTTCTGTTGCTAGCAATGTTGCCAAACTTGTAATGCGACGTCGCCGAATTGCCAATTTCTCAGAGTATATTTAAGATTTTCTCAGCAATGTGAGAGCATTAACGAAGTTTTCGTTCATCACAGCTCTCAAACAGATATTTCGATCTGATTTAGGTAATAAACAAATTTCAAAAATCTGATAATCGAACCAGCGACAAAAGAGTTACAGGGGAGATTTACATTCTCAACCACACCTTCTGGAGTCATTTATGAGGATGAATACGCACTTTGTTAAGTAAATTCACCTTTATTTTAGTTTGATTGTATTAGACACTGAGGAAGCGCACCACAAAATGAATCGTTGCCGTTTTACTTTAATGATAATTAAAAATGTCATAAGGTGTCAGTTAACGAGGTTTTGGAAATCACCTTGAGTTGCTCCCAGAAATAAACGTACATGAAAAATTGAAATTAAAATGTTCAAAATTATCATCAATATGTATAATGAAACATTCTTTATAATTTCCATATGTGTGCTCAATGACATAATTTCCTTATGTGTAATATTCTCAATGATAATTTATTTTGATACATGAATGTATTCTTACCCAGATGAGCTATTATGATTAGTGGAAAACTCGAAATATCTATCGATCACAGAAATAGGCACCCAATACTAATATTGTAGACATGCGAAGATGAATATTTCGTGTACTTGACGAACTAAACAAAGCTCCGACTTTAAACATATCATCTTACTGTCGTGTTTTAAATCATCAACTTCACTCATTTTTACAAAAGAAATATAATTACGAATTTCTTGTTTTTTCAGACAACATTAAACAATAGTAAATTTTGACAACCTTCTGACTTTATCTGCCCTAATTACGTGTAGTCATAGTCTTTCGAGCGATGTTGTCAATCGCCTTCTTGACACGGGGAGGGTGCTACATAGGTCACGTCAGTATGCGTTCTCATTTTCTCAGCACTGTGACACGACAGTATAAAAGTCGATTTCTCTTATTTCAGCTCCCAAACAAACTTTCTTAGATAATTTACGCTTCTACTCAATTTCAAAAATTCGAGCAAATATGACGCAGGGATTCGAACATGAGATTTATTTATCATCATATCTTACGTTCTCCTCTAAACCCACTGATCTTATGGTGCTTCACGGAGATTTACTGTATACCTCAAACTATTAAGCATATACAGCACCAACACTGAAATATACTGTTGGAGATTAATGTCGGAGGATAAAAGTCATTCTATAAATCAAAGACAGAAAAAAATACTTCGCAACACAAATTTTCTGTCTACAGTTTCTGGATTACACATCAAGAAATGTACCAATATTAATGGCTGAGTGCACAATAACCTAATCATTCAAGGGCTTAATATATTTTTAGTTTCATTTGATCAAATTTCTCCTCGAATATACAAATTGTGAGTGGAATCAGAGCTGTCTGCACCTTTGCGAAAAATCTGGTTCTTCATATGTAAATTTGATTAATAGAGAAGGAAATCAAACAATATATATGCCCAAAACACCTTTTAGTTTGTGGATATGATTCTTGTGTGACGCTTGTAGCTCAGTGGAACGCTTTAAGAACGATAAGAAAGTGGTTACTTCGAATCCCAGCACGGAAAAAAATAAGTTAGATAGCTCAGTCTAAAGTTTGCTGTGATAGCTCACGCGTTGGTTATCTAGCGAACAGCCAGTAACATTAGCTGCCACAGCTTATGCTGTAGCTGCCCTAAAACAGTTTTCGTCTGAACGAGACGAATTTTCTATCACTGCGGAAGCTAACACTGTTTTGTTTGGGAGGAAGAAAGTTACATCAACAGCTATACCTTATATGTTTTGCGCGCAACAGCTCAGCCCCGCTCCAAAATCTAACTCCGCTACGAGAACTGTTGTTCGTTCCTCGCCGCTGATCTCGTTTGTAGTTGCAGCTAAATGACACTCGGTTGCGCTGCCTTCTATGCATTCGGTTCGTTGACTCATGACTGAGGCAGCGCAGCCTCAGCAATTGTTCTACGGAGTCAAATCGACCATGGCTTCCATAACTATGAATAGTTGTTTACTTGAACAAAATGATTCATTACATTAACAATCTAAAAGACGGCAATATGATGATATGTTTAATGCTGAGCCCACGCAAAAATCGCCAACGTCGAGCCGACTTTTGACGTATTTCGATGTCGAGATCGAGTCGAAGGTCGAAGGTCGAAGGTCGACTTCGAACAAACGACGCTGTATTACTTGGAATTTGAATTCGAGACAACGTCGTTATGCGACGTCGAGACGACAATAACCTACGTTGTTTCGACGTTGAGATTGAGTCGAAGATCAACGTCGAGATGACTCCGTTATACGACGTTGAGACGTCCCCGTTATACAACGTTGAGACGACTCCGTTGTAGACGAGGAGACGACTCAGTAATAATAATAATAATGATGATGATAATAATAATAATAATAATTATTATTATTATTATTATTATTATAGCGCATGGATCTCCTCTCTTGTTAATTGCGGCCCATTTCTCTTTGGTTGCAATCCTATAGGCGGAACGAGCGGTGGATCGACATGGTAATGAAGAGCATTTTTTAAAATTATGATTTTACGATTTACGTAATTGAAGAGCACAAATTTTATAAATATTTCCTTTCAATAAAATGTATCAAATAAATAATAAACAACTAACAATCTCGTATTATTAATAACAATTATTCATTACAATTATTATAATGGTATTATTAATTTTATTTATCTGGTATTATCAATTTCATCAATTGGCTATTATTAATTTTTATAATATAGTATTATTTATTTTATTAACCTAGTATTATTAACAACAATCATATAATTAATAACAATAACAATTATAACTCATAACAATTATAACAAATGACAATTATTAATCTGGTAACACTTTTACAGTGCATGCCAATTATCAACTTCAATTTTATTTGTTAAGAGTTCAGGTCTAATAGTGGGGTGATTATAGTCCCCTTAGCCCCCACCCCCCGCAAAGATTCGCCACTGGGCGAAAACACATTCACAATTTTGACGTTCTGTCTTCCCTGCCATCTGGTTGTGGAAGCTGGAACTCCACTTGGGTTCATTTTTCGCTGAGAATTAATTTGACCGAGAACATCCTCTTTTACTTTTTTACGTGTTTACGGAGATTACTATTTTACATGTTTACTATTCATGGTACCAATAGTACGGCAGAGCAATACAAGAAGTTAAAAACATAAGGAAGCTGAATTAAATCACGCCTCTGTCTGCTGCCTGAAGATGGACGTTGTAAAACTACATTCTTACAGGAATATTGAGACCGTGGATTGAATTGATTAATAATTCAATCACGCGTTCTCAAAATATTAATATAAAAAGCGTGGGTCAACATGGGAGTTCGCGGAAAGAGACTTGGGTGGTCTGAAGCTTGGCAAGGCGGTCCTACATCAAAAAGCTTACTAGAAAGTTTTGGAATACAATAACGCAATAAAAACTATTATTTGGAAAAATCAAAAGTAGAGACCAGGACACGTGTTCAGAAACACACAAGTTTGAACAGGAATCTTTAGAAAGACGGGGGCAAAATTTAGAAGAATAACGCCATAAAAACCTTTATTTGGAAAAAGATCAAAAGAAATAGGAAGCAGGACACATGTTTTAGTAGCCTGCTAGTCTGAACACGAATCTTTCAAGAAAAAAGGGCGGATGTTAGGGAATATTATTTCCCAAAGCAACGTGGGAAATAATATTACTTTTGAGGCAAACGTCCAAGCAAAAAAGGTTCGCGACACAGGTCTCTTGGGGGACATGAATCCTAAAAGCAAGTCTCAACAAGAATCTTTAGAAATGTGTAATTTTGCGACATGGGTTCGGTAATAACACAATGGCAAAAATTCAAAAGAATGTAATAAAATTTGGGTTCAAAAAGAAATGCCGACGCTCAGAACAAGTGCTAGCTAGAAAGGGACGATGTCGAATGCCGCCTAGCAATAAAACAATAAAACCGAGGTCTTTAGAAGCATACCGCCTGCGCAAATAGAGAAGGGACAAAAATAACAAAATGGCCGACAGACCTTCATCTCGAGGAAAGAATCTTAGAAGTAGAGAGAGGGGGGTGCAGCCAATGAAATATCAAGGGGGGAGGAGTCAAATGGAATGATTGGAAACATGAAAATACAAAATACATCTTTTCGGAAACTACCAATTAAAATTAAGAGGGGGAAAAGAACCGAGATCTGGCAGCAGAAGCAAGGACTGTGAAGAGGGGGAACTTCACGTGACGCAAAATTATCTATAAAAAATTAGGGCACAGTGGCAAAGTGGGGAGAGGAGAAAATTTTTGGCAGTGGGTAGTTGTGGAGGAGTGAGATGAGAAAAATTTTGGGAGAGTGTATTTGTGACAGTTGAGATGTAAAACATTTTGAGACAGTGTATTATGTGAACGTGAGACAGTGAAAAATGAGCATCAGTTTAATTGTTGAGACCAGATGGTGAAAAACTTGCAACAATTCATTTGATGAGTTAGACAGTGACGAATTCAAGGGAGTTCATTGTTGTTCGATTGCAGTGTAAAGATTGGCGATCGCTATTTGCTGAGACAGACAGTGATAAAATTGCAACAATTTATTTATCGAATCAGCCAGGGAAAAATTTACGAGATTTCCTGTTTGTAGAGTGAGGTCACAGAAAACGGGTGATTGAAATAGCCAATAATACTCGTACAGTGCAACTAATTAGGTCAAACGAGTGAGCGATTCGAACAATGCGAAGACATAACATTTTTAGGAGTTAATGAGCCAATAAAGGTCATTTCAGCCAATTAGCAAGTATCGTCATAGCTTAGACAATCGAAAGGAAGTGCCACTGTAATCCGTCAGAGGAGATGCGAGGCGCACTCATACAGTGAGTAGTTAGTAATATTAAATGTGGCTAAAGACGAAAGTAAATTAAGGCGAAGTGAGTCGGCAAACTCCAAAATGTGGCGGACATAGAAGGTGAATGGAATGAAAAAGATCTCTTAGAAAAGAAAAAAAGGGGACGAACATTAATGTGGGACGAAGAACGAGTCGCTAAATCATGAACACAAAATTGAACAGATCTTCATCTCGTCCGACATCACCAGACAGCTTGAGTAGTGTGTAAGAGTGTAGAAGGGAATTGTTTTGTTATTTTTGGCCTTGTGAACTATAAATTGTGACATAAATGTCAGCAGGCCGTGTGCTACAAGTAAAGTGATAAATTGTAAGAAGGGGGTAAAGAACAGAGGAACCTCCAATTAAGAAGCAGAGTGGTGAGTACCATGTAAAGGAACGTTACAAGCGCAGTAGGCGAAATTATGTGTAGTGTTATAATAATTTTCCAGTGTAGTGTATATTGTGCATCGAGAGTGAGTATGAGTAATAAAATGATTTGTTCTTTGCTCGAACACCAGATTGTTGTGTTTTCATTGTGAGTGGCTCCCACAGAAGTGAGTATTCGGTTCCCTCCCCTTAGTAATTAAATAGAATTATTTTTAATTTTTTTTACAACAATTAATTTTTTTTAAAAATATTGTTATTAGTTAATAACAAAGAAAAATAAAGTCACAATATGTTACAAGCCCTAAGAATATGATTTAACAAGTTAAAACGATGGATAATATCTATGGAAGTTGTAATAAAAATGATAATTCTCGGACGTCAAGAAAATCGTGTATAGATGCGTTGAAAATACCGAAAAATAAGGAAGCCCGCAGAAGAAAGTGAGAGAATTCTAGTATGTTATAAAAGGTTTTTACTATCGATTAAAAAAGATTCCAGCTTTAGATTCCAATTTTTAGGGTAAAACCTTATTTATCCTGGACTATTTACGGTGTGCCAAATTTAACCTAAATGGGGTAAAAGAGAAGAGAAATTATAGACTATTACTTCATTTGAGGTTGCAATGCTTCGAAACAACCCTATCTTAGACATGCAATTCTTTAAAAAAACTGGATAAATTGAATTGTTAAAAGAGGTCAAATAAACTTGTATTTAAAATTTAATGATTTACATATGATTTAATAATTTTTGTAATTCAGTTGCACGGTAGCAAGAGGTAAGTGTGATCGGGTTTGCGCTGTTAGTCACAGCGTTAAAGTAATTGCTAGCTAGATGGAAACTATAAAGTGGTCATACCTCGTTCAAATCCTCTTTCATTTGCATTATTTTTTTAGTTTTAAACTTTTCCTTAGAAGACAAAATGTCTTCTATGCAAAATATTTAACACTCGTCATTTTGTGGATTTCTTTGTTTGTATTTTTAAGGTCTTAAGAGGGCTGGTTTGATCACTTTAAAACGGGTTCAATACACAACTCAATCTTTGACGGCTTGCAACCGTCTTGAGAATGAATAGACCAAGTTGTGCTGTTTGCAATATCCTCCATTACTTCACATACAACATCCCCTAGCACATCCGTGGTTGTAGGAGGTGGATCAGACCAAATTTCGGCTATGACACGCTTCGTCTCCGCCCACACGTTTTCGATTGGGTTAAGGTCAATGACACGCGGGGGACCAGTGCAAAATACCTCCTGCTCTGCAATCTATTCCTGCACCAATCGAGCCGCATGAACAGATGAATTATCATGCTGAAAAAATAGTTCTTCAACAGAATACAACTGTCGCATCGAAGGGATCGTAATATCTCGCAAGATATGGAGAGATTAATACCCATCAAGACGACCTCGTATTCTGTGAAGAACACCTACACCCCTATAACGAATCCAGCCGCGACACGCCACAGATACGTGAAAACTCTCTCACATACTCAGGACCAGGACTTCCCAAACGTTTTGAGTGACGGAACACCTCGAAAGTTTTAAAAATTTCACAGAACACTATATTCATTTTCTAGTTCTAGCATTCTAGCATAGTGTTTAGGTATTAAAAGCAATTTTTTCAGGTTTAATAAATGACATTTATTTATTCCCTTGATAAGAGCGACAATTGAGAAACAAAGAACTCAAATAATTAATATAAACTTAGAAACAAAAAAATTTAATATAATCTCAAAAACAAATATCGAAAATGATTAATATAAACTCAGAAACAAAAAACTAAAATAATGCTACAAAAAATAAGTTTTTAATGGTAATCAATGACTTTGATGGTATTGCTTCTTTGAGTAGCAAATTTGATTGATATCAGGAGCTATATTCGATAATTGAATTCTGAATTCTGACGACGCATCAAATCTGTTCCTCGACTTTGTCTTCGTTGCAGCATGATAAAAAAGATCCTGCTTCGCAGAGATAAATAGTAGAAGAAGGAAGTAAAACTAGAATAGCTTTTTTTGATAAGTTGGAATATTCTTCAGTTAAGTTTAGCCAAAAATTACTTAATGAATATTCTTTAAATTTTTGTTTTAAATTGGTGTCACTTATTAAATTGACAAAGCTTTCATAATAATTAGCACTGAAAATTGCTGACATATGAGATATGCAGAATGAATTTCTAAACCAAGCGTCATCTTCAATATGATTAGGAAAATATTGCAAACGAAGTTTCTTTCAAGCCATTTAAATGTTCTAAAAACTATTTTGAAATATCTTCACCCACCGTAAAATTCAAAGGTCACACATTCATATGAAAAGTAAAACAATCATAGTCAATTTTTTCAACTGAAGTAATCCAAAATTGAATTTTTTCGAACGAATTTATTTTATCTCTTATCTGAAAAATTGTAATTGTCTTCCCTTGTAAAGATAAGTTGAGTTCATTGCATTTTGTAAAAATATCTGCTTGATAGACGAGTAATATTAACCACGCATGATTTGTTAAAAATTCAATATAATTTTGCATTTGAAAAGAATTTTCTTGTGTTGAAAGAACATCAATGATTGAAGTAGAAGCTCATAAAGACTTAATAATTCTTTGCCTCTGGATAACCAACTCACATCAGTATGTAACAATAGTCCAGTGTGATCACTTCCCATTTCGTCGCACAGAATTTTAAATAATATGGATTGCAATGGTCGAGATTTTACAAAATTTATAATTTTTACTGCTTTGTCCAGAACATTTGTTTAATTCATAGAAATTTTGTATGTCACAAGTGCTTATCTATGCATAATATAGTGACTTGTTGTAGCTCTTGGGGCTTCTTGAAGTATATGAACCGTAACTCCCTTTATCTTCCCTACCACAGATCTGAACATATATCAATTCATTTTTCCCAAGCTATTTGTTTTTTTATGATGTCTTCATTAATACCGTTGAATATATCTTCTCCTGTCACGTTTTCGTGTAGATATGCAAGATATGTAAATCTTCTTCAATATTTTTTTGAAATACATATCGAACAAAAACTAGAAGTACAGCCAGTTCTGTGGTATCAGTGGATTCATCCATTTGTAAAGCAAATGTGCCGGAAAGATCAGGTCGTCGAATTAGTTCTTTCTCTATGTCAGTGGCAATGTCTTTGATGCGTCTTGAATAAGTATTATTTCATATTGTTTCACCATTATTTTTTTGGCTGCTTGTTCGTTAGTCACACATGTCAGTATGTCTTTCACACAAGGCTTAATAAGAGTCTCTCCAATTGAATGAGCTTCACCCTTAAGGGCTATGAGGTGACTCACACGATAAGATGTCTCCGTTGCACTTTCATTACCAGTTTTAGCCATTGTAATAATTTGAAGTTTGGATTATTTTCATGAGTCGCAATGTCCTTTGAAAATATTCACATCTATTTCTTTGCAACAGCGTGTACCGCTTCCAAGTGCGTACGAAACCTAGCAGGAGCTAAATAAATATTTGCGAGTGTCTTGCAGCATACAACGCACATTGCATCGTGAACTTTTGAATTGCCAGTACACATAAATCCAAAATTTAAATAACTGTCAACTTGTTTTCTTTTTGGTCTGTTCGAAGGTACCGCTTGTTCTTTAGTTTTAGTTTTTGAAGAAGTAGCTGTTTCAGTGGGTAATTCAGAATTTTTCGGCAGCAGATATTTCAGTAGCAGTAGAAACACTACTTCCTTTGTTAAAGTTCTATCTTTAACCAAATGTCCATAATTAACTTTATAATATTTGTATTCTGAAAAAGAAAAAAACAATTAAAGATTAGTTTTACGTAAATTTTAAATAAATATATTTTTATTACATTTTATCAAATTAAAATGTCTCAAACTTACTATACTTGTGTAATGTGGTAAACACAATTCTAATATACACGTACATATGTATCAGAACTAACACTGTTCACTGTTTTCAAAATATTTAAAATTTCAAGCTAAAAGCAAAAGGCATGGAATCATCGACTTCTGAAATTTTTATAAGTTGCCATCTAACCTTTAACAGCGTTTGATGTCGAGCTTCATTAACGAATTTTTGATACATTTTTATTATTGAGACTTTCTCAGTATTCTAGGAAATAAATTAATACTCTGGGGAAAATTTCGTTTTGCGATATCATTAAGTTCTGAGAAATGTGATACAACAATGTCTGTCAATGCGTTTTGTGGCTAAGTATTTGTAACATGACATAACAATAACATATAAAATGCGTACATGATCGCGATGTGTTATATTTGCGAGAAAATGTAACATTTGCGCTGCACTAATTAGGTTTTTCAATTTTTTTTCTGATCTCCTACTAACTTCCCACGGAACACTGGTGTCCCGCGGAACACAGTTTGGGAAACCCTGTTCAGGACAATGGCGGGTTCCACGAGGTCGATATATGCGCACAGGTCCGTCATTTGTTGAGGAAAAAGCACTCTCTTCAGAGAAAATAACATTTTGTCAATTACGATTCATGTTTTCATCGGCATATGCTAAACTATAAACTCTATGCATATTAATCCGTTACTGGCGGTGTGATTCAGCGCAATTTAAGAGAAATCTGTATGTTTGTGATCTCCAGAATTGGAAAATGACGATCCACAATCAAGTAATTCCTAAGGGAGTCGCCCCATATGAGAATACTAATCTCCATGAGATCACCTCCGAGCTCTGTGGGTCTCGCAAGTTAAATGTCAATGGCAGTGGACCCAGTGGTAAATAGGGTGGCATATTGGTAGCCCAACAGCGCATTAAGATGAAAGTCCCCAGTTCTCCCCCGTCTCCCAATTCCATTCAACGTAACAATTAAAGTAATCCTCATAAATATTTTAAGAATACATGTCCGTGTACTTTTATATTTTTGTTCATGCATAAAATCATTTCCATACATAAAGTCTTCAAACACCGTAGTTTTAGTTTGTAGTTTGTTATTGAACACAATCAAATTTTTCCCGAGGAAATCAACCATTGGCTTCATTATTCAACATTCAGTCAAAAACCAAATATTCTACAAAAAAATTACAGTGAATCATGATAAAAACATTTATAGAGTTAATAATTTGTATTGTAAATATGCAATATACTTTATTGTAATGAATTGTATTGTAGTTACCAAATAAATAATTGTGATATGATAAAACAGCAGAATACTGTTTACTGAATTCATCAAAAATATATAAGATGTGTATCGAAACAGCTCTCTTGATTTTAATAAAAGTATTGTGTATGTAAATGATAAATTGTGTATTTTTCCCATTACCATTAATGAATTCAATCAAGAATATTCATGTACCATTCAAAATTTATCCTTTTATACTTTTAGAACACAATGCTTACTACATGAAAATGTTATATGCACTTATTTGGTTGAAACTCGGTAAATGTATTTGCATTTCTTACAAAGAAGTAGCATTTGTGTATGTTTGTGTTGCTACGAATAGAAATGAGGAGGATATTTTATAACCTTTATTTAAAATGCAACTCAATTTTGATAACGTGTTCGCTATAGAAATATAATCTAGTGTATTCTAGAGTAAAGTATGTTTTTGGACGATGGTCTTGGGTGACTGTCTTTTTTTACGCTTTGTAATACCCCCTTTTTATTCCTGAGTACTAAAATTTGATCAATTGACTTTGCATTTAGGGTCAACATATGCTGCTAGCGATGTTTCTTTCACACGCAGTGAAACCAATGACGAAAAAGTGCTTTCTTTAAATTTCATTTTCACAATCTTTACTCTTGCACAACGGTCGTAACGATAAAAATATAAAAGTTCATTATAATATTGTATTGTATACCTTCACATACTTCACATTCTTTAAGACTTTCATACATTTGTAGAAATACCTTACTACATATAGACGAAACACGTACCTGAATACGTATATGATGAACTCCCTCATGCATCTAACACATAAGATATGCATGTTGCCACGCCAAAGCAGTAAACGCCATGTTGTTTATGCCGTCGTCAAGACGAAGTATCAGAAACTCGAGATCCAAGACCAACATAATACGCACCATCCCCAAGAGAGTCTCTACATACGACGCAAGAGAGTCTCTACATTGTAAACATTAGAAGACTCCATGAGACACACGGGCCACACGGACCAGCAAGCGTATGTCGCCTATTTGTTAGGAAACTTCGAGAACACGGGTCAGTTTATTAAGAAGCTTCGAGAAAATGTTCAATAGACGAACCTCGACCCAGTGTTGCGTCGCTAACGTCGTCAGCTATTAAAGTTTAGTTTATAGCAACGGCGGTGAAATCAGTACGACGGGTTTTCTTGCTGAGTGAACATCGGGTCCGATAATAACCTCAACCAAGAAATCCAGCTCTGCGAAATCGTCCGATCTGTGACCGAATTAATTCTATCTTCAAAAGCCACGAGACTCTCTTACGGTCTGCAGCAGAATTAATCATATCTCCAAAAGGCCACGAAGCGCCCTCTTACGATCAGCGGCGGAACTAATTCCACCATCCGAGGACACGAGGTGCCATCTTACGATACCACGCAGAGGCTCAACCAACAGCGCCATCACGTGCCGAAATACCGTACGTCAACGCTATCATCTAGCTACATCCGGATTTATCACCAGCGATGCCATCTTGTGACGAGGAAGAGAACTTCATTAACCTCGCAACCAGCTTACCCAACGTCGTGAGTCGAACGAGAAAAAAGGCACAAATTCAACAAACTTTCATTTCCCTGTTGTTGTCACCCTGGTGTAATTTATTGTTTGCTTACGATTCAATTATTTGTTCACATTGATCCTGCATAACAAACGTTGTCCTGTTTAACCTTTGAGTATTTATTTTGAAAAAGAAGAATCTTATTGCGAAGCAATCTCTGCATCGAGACTTGTGAAGCAATAAAAATCTTCCCCGACACATTCTTTTTATATCGTTTGTATGAGCTTTATATGATAAGAGAATAATTTTATCAAGTTAAAAATCTGAATTCAAATTACTGATTCAAAAACATGCCTTTTATCTATCGTGGATCCTCTATATAAATACATTAATTTTACATTAATAAAATAATAAATAACAAATCTTTTTAAAACCAAGCTGTTATGTAAGCGATGTACTAAAACAAATAAGATAAGGTGAGGTTTTTTAAAAGTAATACAATGTCTAAAGCTAATAACTCCATACATATCTCACATTAGTAGCTCCTAATAAAGATCAACGTACTTACTATCTATAACACTGAAAATGATTTAATGTTTTTTGCTGAATTATTAGTTTTCAAAAAGCTTGTCCCGTGAAATGTTTATAAAAGTGGATACCAATAAATTTCATTGGACAGTGACGGGTTGGTAAGTAAGTACTAAACGAAGTATGAATTTTATTTACAATTCGCGAAACAAAATTTTCGAAACAAATAATTCAACATAAAATATTAAGTCATTTTCAGCGATAAAGATAGTAAGTACTTTTATTTTTACTAGGTCCTACTTATTTGAAATATGTGTGTAAGCATTAGTATTAGACATTGCATTACTTTTCTAGAAAAACTTAAATTACTTTCTTTGTTTTAGTACATCCCTTAAATAAAACTTTGTTTTTAAAAAGTTTTTTCATTCATTATTTTATTTTTTATTTTAGTATCAGAATTTGTTTATTTATTTTCCATAATAATTAATCCCTTCCCATGTAACACCACCTTAATGAAACACTGTCCACGCGAGAGGCGAAGGTTTGCTCTTACCAATTAAGCTGAGAGCTATACCAGCGGTAGTGTAGCTACCAGTAGGGCCTCCCAAACCGGACAGGTATCTGCCGAGGTACCAGACAAAGTGTGTTCCACAACGCCCTATTTTCCCCAACCGATCTCTCTTCCCTACCACCTGTTGCCTTGTAGGAAGGGGAGGGATCACCAAAGGCTAAGGGAAGAAAAACCCCGACAGAAAACCTAACAGCAGGTCTGCAGGCTGCGAGGGAAACCAGCAGAATCGGATAATAGTTTGATATCCCGTTTATCTTAAATTAATTTACCTTCAAACCTCAAGATTGGTCTCGGAACGATAAAGCTAAACGGATACGAAACAGGCGAATGAATATAGATATGGATTTTGGCGCATGGAACGTTAGGACGTTGAAGAAGGAAGGAAGACTTAAAGTGCTACTGCAGCGTGTTAAAGAATACAAAGTTGAAGTTGCTGGCAGTTCAGGAGACATGCTGAAACGGGAAGGAAATATGGGAAACAAGGCAATATACAATTTATAATAGTGGTAAAGAGAAGAATATGAATACGGGAGGAGTGGCTTTTGTAGTGAAACGATCCTTAAAGGAATGTATACTGGATTTTAGATCAATCAGTGAAGGGCTACGTTACATTAGAATAAAAACCCAATTTTTTAATATTTCGGTGATAAATGTGCATGCCCCTACAGAAGAAAAGGTCGAACTAGTTAAAGACTCATTCTATGAAGAGATGGGTAAAATATTTGAAGATCTACCATCTTATGTCAAATTATTTGTGGGCGACTATAATGCACAGGTGGGACGGGAAGAAAGCTATGTGGGAACGATTAGAAGGCATAGTCTATACGAGAAATTTAACGATAATGTGCTTAGGATTATTGGTTTTGCTACAACTCACAATATGGTTAGTAGCTCAACATGCTTCCCACATAAAGAGGCACATAAAAGAACATGGCGAACACCTGAAGGTGGATTCTATAGCCAAGAAAATCTTGATTGGAAGAGAGAGAGCTTCATGTGTAATGGATGTCGGAAACCGAAGGGGAGCAGATTGTGGGTCAGATCGTTACCTTGTCCAGCTGAAATTCAAATGTCGTATTCTACACATACGAAGGGAGATATACAATATGTGTAGAAAAAATGACATAGCAAAACTCGAAGTGAAAGGTATACGCTCGAAATTTGAAGAAGCGATGGACCTGCAGCTGTCTCAAGTGTGGACACAGCAGCAGCAACAACAAGGAGGAACATTGGGAAGTGGTTAAGAACAGTATGAAAAAAGCAGAAGAACGGACACTGGGCTTCGAACAACGGAAAGACAAGAATGAATGGTTTGATGAGGAATGTGGAGCATCCATTCAAGAAAGGAAAAAAGCATACAATAATTTTCTTTGTAGACCAACCAGAACAAAGAAACAGGAACTTGACGAAAGGAATAGAGAAGTTAGCAAACTCTGCAGAGGAAAGAAACGAACTTGGTTAAGGGAGAGAATGGAAAGGATAGAGTGTAATCTAAAGGAATAAAAAATTACAGATGCGTACAAGGAAGTTCGATTTCAGGGCCGATCAGAAATTGTAAAAGGTAAAGACGAGAACTTGTGCTGTGGCAAGGAAAACGTCTCGAAAACATGGACAGGGTACTTTGAAAATCTCCTTAATTAAGGGAATGATAACATACAGATCCCAGAAGCAATGGGAAGAATAACAGCAAATGATGATGATAGGGAAACACCGGTACCCACATTGGACTAGGTCCAACTAGCTATTAAAGCGTTAAATAACAGGAAGTCCCCAGGATATGATGCCATATCCTCAGAGCTTATACAAAACTGCTGTCAAAATGGTGAAGGAAATTCATAATTTAAATGTTTTCATATGGACAAATGAAAAGTTGCCAAAAGAGTGGAACAAAAGTGTGATATGCCTTATACATGAAACGTCTGGTGACAAATTAATCTGTAAAATTGATAGAGGCATTGCATTGCTCAGTAATGCATACAAAATCTACACATCTATCCTTAAGAGAAGGTTGAAACCTTATGCAGAAGAAAAGTTTTGGAGAATATCAAGCGGGCTTCAGAGGAGGCAGATTAACAACAGACCATAATTAAAATATTTAATCACGTTCTTAAACTGATAAAATGTATTTTTCAGAAAAGTAGCCAACAGGGTGCAAAGTGTAGAAAGAAAGTTTCCGAGACATGAGAGAGAATAATTTTTCCAAATTTAACGTAAATCATCAGAAATGGTATATTACAAAAAAGCTATAAAAGCGGCGACGTTTGTTAGAAGCAACAGAGGGACCGACGAGCACTTACCACCCAAGTAGAGACTATAATGCGCAAACGATAGTAATCTTTTCCAAAATCTATTCCAAAAGAGAGCCCAGTGAAGGGCGGAGCTCTGGGAATATTATTTCCCAATACAATAATAAATAGTCTATTTCGAACGAAAAAAGGATCTCGCGGTGGCACAGCAGCAAATAGATTTCTAGAAGCTTCCACGAAGAAGTACCAATCAGATTAGTGGGGGGGATGAATGTAAACAAAGTAGATAGAAAAAATACCATGTTAAGAAGGGGAATATCACGTGACATTGTTAGTTGATAAAAAAGAGAGTTTTCAAGAAAAATGGCATTCATTCGGCAGTCAGTAAAGGGCATTCGGTAGTCAGTAAAAGGCATTCATTCGGAGATCAGTCAGATTCGGAGATTGAGATTCAGCATTTGGAGATCAATCAGTCAAAAAGATTCGGAGATCAGTCAGTCAGGCAATCGGCAATCAATCAGTCAATCAATCGGGAATCGATCAATCATCATCGGCCAGCCATCCATGATCGAGTTAGCAATGTGCGGTGTGCGATCAGAAGACTCATAAGTGAGATTTCGCGACGAGTAGAATCCATGGCTGAATTCGTGTTGAAGTGCGATCGATGACAGAACAATGAATCAGTCCAGCAATTGTCTTTGTTTCGGGTCAAAATTTTGAAGTTAGACTTCGGAGTAAGAATTTAAAAAAAACATCTCATAAAGTTTGTAGATGTCCCTTCGAGTGGACATGAACCAGGTGATGTTTTTCTGACAAGTGCGTTATGAGCAACAGACATAAAAATTGCATCATCAAAATTATGCGTGATCAACAATTCCGGTCAGTGAGTTCCCGGAAGCAGTTCGCGATAGGAGGAAAAGGAGACCTCAGCGCGGTTAAATAGCGAAGAAGTCAAGTAATCTGATGAACGGGATTCGAATTAGAGTGTTCATTGTCCATCACTGAAACCATTTGGTCATCTCCAAGTAAGCCATCATTCAAAAACATGAATAGGGTAAAAGAAAGTTGTGTTGCTAAGGCCACTAAAATGTAACTAGTGTATCAGGCCAAATGCGTAAATATAATAACAGTGTTGAAGTGTTATAAAAGAAAAGAACCTACACTCACGCAGAGCTTGGTGAGTAGAAACATATGACGGAATACATAAATCCGTGGCGCAGTAGGTGAAATTATGTATAGTTTCCAAAGATGTATTATGTAGAATCTTCAGTAAGCAGTGATTTTTTTATGTGAGTTAACCTAAAGAGCATATTAATTTATGTTAAGTGAAATAAATGCAATTGATGTCGTTTGAACACCAGATTGTTGTGTTTTCATTGCACGGAGTTCCCAGAGAAGTGAGGATTCAGGCCCCTACCCTTTAGGCTCTTAAGGTTATTCTTTTGATTATTAATTCTTTTTGTTAATTGTGGTAATTAGAGTTAATTAATTCATTAATCAGAAGAGCCTTCATCTAAATTTATTTGAGACCTCGAACAAAGACATGACTTTAGTATAATTGCTATTTAGATCCTCCAAATTGTTTATAACAAATTTCATAATTTTTTTATTTGTTTATAACTGTCAACACAAAACACAAAATATCTGCAAGAAGACAGCAAAACTCGACACAGCGCCAGCAGCAGCCTCCTGGAGCAGTTTTTTCACAAGAGTGAATATAAGAATCAATTAAAGAACGCTACTTATTGTTGAAGAGAATTAATCTGATTGGAGCTTCTAAAAAAATAAGATTTCATTGTCATTAATCTTTTTAGAGCTCAATACACATTTCATCAAATCCACATCTTTTTAGAATCAAATCCACATTTCCCCTGCTCTGCAATCCAATATTGCACCAAACGAGACGTGTAAGTCAAGTTCTTCCTCCACAGAGAAACACTAGGTCGTCTAATCAGATAAGATAAGGTATTGCAAACATTTCTACTTACAGTCGTAGATGAAAGAATAATTTCAACAAATACCTATACAAAGAAAAAATGCAGATTTTTGAATATTTTTCTACGGATTGACGAAATTTTGTTTCCAAATAATACTTTTATATAATGAATATAATAATTTCTGCGTATAAAATGAACTAATTTGAAGTGTATTGGGCCACCGAACTGCGTGGGAGACGTTGCTCAGGAGAACGAAACCCTACCACGAATGATACGATATATAAGTCACTGGTTCAATCCCAGGTGATTGTCGTGATGGACACATATGCTGTATGATATTGAGGTCAAGCCTACGCGACTATGCAGAGAATGAGGTTAACCGGCCGCGTGACGCAGGTGTAAGATTGCTATAAATAGTAGGCACAGAGAGACATAGGTCTCAGCTCTCTTAGATCTTCTCAGTCGACGCGACCCCGAATCGTAGGGCACGGAAGGCTCGAGGTTATCTCACCCCGCTAGCTGGAGAATTCGCTTTGCGGATCACACCAGAGTGAGTACCTCCCCCTTCCGGTCCCCTCATCTATCTACTTCGCCATCACGACGACCTATGGCCGAGCCAGAGCCGTCAGGCATCTGCCAGGTCGCCGCTAACCTCTGCCACTCTCTGCTGGAACGCCCCAAGTTCTCCTCATTGTGAGTATTAAAACGTACATCCACGCACTTGATGTTTCACTCGGAACAGGTCACCCCTTTCCCTTCCACCAACCCCTTTCGACCATCCTCCTCCCTTTTCCCCAATTCCCCTCCCCTTGCCTAGCGTCGCCCCCAGCCTGGCAGCCGCTCGACAGCGCTGATCTGAACGCTACGACAACTGGTGTCAGGCGTCGGGTTGTGTCCATTTTTTATTCAAAACCTTTGGAGATATAACCTGTACGACAATTTTTTTTCTCTCTCAAAACCTGTGAAAATATAACCTACTCCGAACTGGGTGTTTTTAGTCCGGGGTTCGTTTTCTTACGTTCTTTTCGAGAAATAAGTATCACGATAGGTGCAGTAATATTCGGGGGAAAGATAATTTCTTAATCTTTTTTGTGTTAAGTCACCGAGCTATCGAGGTGTTGAGCTGTTTCGTGAGAAGTTTTAATTCATACATTTATATAAGGTAAATAAGATTTGGGTATGTTTTTTCTTTTTCTCTCTTTATTAATGAATATGTTTAAACAGGGAGGCAGAAGTGTTCCTTTCGGAGCGCATATTACAGATATAGGCAGGAAAAAGTGGCCTTACCACACAGTAGTGAGATCGATATTTGGGATATCATATGAACAAATTTGGGAATTACAAAAAGAAATGGAGAAAGGGAAAGGTGAACACAAGGAAAATTCATCAGAACAATAGAGGTCAAGATTAGGAAGCTACCTTTAAAAATTATTACAAGACTAAAGCCAAGCGACGGGAAAACGAGGTCGGGGAAACATATAACAAGATAAGTAGGTTACCATCCACATACCAAATTCCAAGCAGTTCCGAGCCTGAAATGCCTCGAGTGTGTAAGTGTTTGTGTATCTGTGCTCTGACAAGACAATGCGAGGTATTTTTTCTGTGTTAAATCAATAAGTAACTATTTTGGGGATCAATATTTAATTTTGTGTGGGTAATTAGGGAGTGTGTACTGTATATTGAATAGGAGTTATTAGTATTCTATATGGATTTAAAATTTTCATGGGAAAAAGGGAGCAAAAACGGTAATATGATGGAATGGGGTAATTCTATCAATGTATTAGAAACAGAGAGATCAGAAGGGTCAGGATCTGTACAAGAAAAGCCGAGTCCGAACAGGATGAGCACACCAGCACCATGTTTCAGTAGTAACGTGATGCTCATCCCGAATTTTTCGGGAGATGATGAACTCTCAGTATATAGAGCGCGTGAAAATCATCAGTCATTTTAATGCATAGAGTGAAAGGCAAACGTTGGCAGCTGCGCGTCTCAGATTGAGCAGGACGGCCGGCAACTTTGTTGAGTGCAACCCACACCTTTGCGAGCATTACGAAATTTTCAGTTCTGGATTAAAAAATAGATTTTTACCTAAAGTATCGAGAGTAGCTTTAGAGAAAAAAATTTCAAGTTGTACTCAAAGGCAAACCGAGCCTATAGTGGAATATTCGACGAGATTGAGAACAATTTGTAGGCAATTACTTGGAACTTATGAAAACTTAGATAAGACTGCTGTTGAAGAGATTTTTGATAAAAGATTGTTGTCGCAGTTTTTAGCGGGATTGAAACCTGAGCTAGGACGTTTTGTTTCAGTACGGGGACCGGAAAATATCTTGCAAGCAGAGGCTTACGCATTTTTGGAAGAACAGCTGTTAAGAGGTTACTCCTAGCTGGGAGAGGCAAGTTACGTAGCAAATGTTAAGTCAGCGCGCACGCAGCGAGCGACTCGGACCACCCCCATCGCCACGCTCGGGAGGCGCATTCTCCAACAGTGCCTATCAGAGAGACACCGTAAGCAGAAATAAAACATTACGTTGTAATAGATGTGGGTTAGCGGGACACTACGCGACCAGCTGCCGTACGCAATTACAAGCATGCAGTATCTGTGCAAAGGACCACGCAGTAGCGAATTGCCCGTTTAAAATGTGTATACAATGCGGTGAAAAAGGACACCTTCCTCTGTCTTGTTCAAAAAACGTACAAACGCGGGTTGTGCACCAAGAAAACAAGTAGTTCTAGCTGTACAACCGATGGCAGGTCAGAAAATAAGGGTACACATATGGTGACAGAAATTCAACTTTTTAATTGATGCGGGAGCGGCAATGACAGTTTTGGACTCCGCTAAATTTTCACAAGATAAACGAAACTTGAAACAGTATTCGGACGTCGTGCGAAGCACGTCCGGGCATGTATTGAACGTGTGGGTTCAAAGTAGTGTAGAAATGACTATTCAAGGAAAAGTATACGAGCATGATATTTTGAATATTATTTATTCTTCTATCAGGATGAAACAAACAAATGCTGGGTCGTTTCCATCATCAAAACATGCGCAGTTTCGTTTCAGCTTTAATAATGCTAAGAGAAGAAACGCTACATCATTTCCATCCGAATTGAAGCTACAAGAACATCTGTCGTTCGTTCCAATCCACACCACAAATCAAACGTACCAAAGATGTTAGCTTTTTTCTGTACGGATCGACACAAAGATACTATGAATTCTTCGTTTAAAATGAAAATATAACTATTATCTTAAGTATGAACATACGACGTAAATGAGAAATCTTGTTGTTACACTCATGTTTCCACTAAATGTTGATATTATAAATTTTTATTGAGATTAATTTTACGCTTTTTCAGTATCATTGGAAATTGTTCATTAAATTCTTTATTATAATAAATGGCCTTTCCATATAACAAATTTTATGCACATACGGATTAAGTCAAACATAAAGTGGTTTTCTCACATTTTCACTATGTAATATTAGATGAAAAATCAAAATAAGTCCATAATAAAATTTGAATGACTGATTTCAACTACTTCATCACATTCATCTTAAGCGTATGAGAATAGGAATGACAAATTTTCGGTGTTTACATTAGTGATTTTAAGTGTACAAACAATTCTTAATGAAATAAAGTACGTTTGATCCTTACAATTAGCATCTTGGTAGAGTGCATATTTTTTTTTTATTCTATTAGTATTATAACTCGCAGCTAACTTTTTATCTTATCTAGGAATTTTTGCTGAATTTTTTGAATCCGCCTCTGCCTTAGGGCCCTTGATCGGAATTGATGGGATGGTCCCTTGCTTGCTTCCGGAGAGTAAATTAGTTTTTTTTCCCTCCACGTGGTCATACGCAGTTTGTACTGTTTTTTGACAATAAATTTATTTATTATTTATTTATTATTTGGTTTTTGCTCGTTGGTAATTTAATGATATAAACAATTATAAAAATGAGTAAGTATTGTTAATGAAAAATCCATGTGTTGTCGTATCCTTAAAGTGAGACTTTGGATGGCACATTTTACTTATTTATACTCCTATAGTTAAAAGTTGTGTCTAAAACTATTCTAGCATTTAAGGTTTTTTATACAATTGTCAGACATAGTTGAAAATTATGATAATCACCCTAAATTACGTAAGTTAAATAATAGAAATTAAGGACTCGATGAACTTGATATTTCAGTACTTAATATTCACCTTGCCATTCTTATGTCAATAAACTAATACAATAGCCCATCCATGTCAGTCATCCTTATCAGCCGAAATTATGACAATAGTTTCAGTTTTGTTTTTAATTGCTTATCACATAGATATCGCTATGAAACACCACAGCGAAGGTTATTCCAGACCCTTACGAATTATCTTTGGAAAGGAAGGCGAGGGGTAAAGTAAGTCTATAGAAACATTATTTATGGCTGGGAGTAGAATAATAATTCACTCTCCTCAGTCACTTTAATTACCTTTTCAGTTAGTCCTAGCACAAGTTGGTAAAAATGTAACCAGTAATCTCACATATCTAAGTGACGGCTCACTTTTCTGGATGAATAGATGAAAACTTGAATCACATTCCTTAGACATCTCGTTACTGTGATAACCACAGATTATATTACGTACAGACGGATCATTCGTGAATTGCGACTAGTAGCGCTCCACCACCAAGGTGTCGAACTAACTAGCCCTCACCACCCGTACAAGTGGTTGCTCGCGTAATGACGGATTGAAGCAAGCACGTGGTCTTCAAGTGGCGGATGTGGCGACAGCGATTAACTGTACGCGAGCTCTGTTTGGTGTTGATTTGCGTGTGATTTAGTTCGATTCACACTTTTAGAATTGCTTTTTCTGAGTTTGCACTGCAGGTTAATTGTTTGTAGGCTGCTGGAGAATATGACACCGGGTATTCGATTAAAATTATGGGATGTACTGCATTGCAGAAATACGCCTTCAACCGGTTTTCCACAATTTCAATTTCCTCTTGATGAGGAAAGGTAAGTTATAATTATAATGCTTCTGTAATTGTAATAGATTTAAGTGTTATGCAATTCATTAGCTTTGAATATCAGATTTGCCAGTGATATTTCTATTCAAAGTGGTTATGTACAAACAAAATTCCTGTTATCGAGTTTTCCGTGAAATTTTTGCTAATTTATATACCACTATATTTTTTTCTTAAAATGAATTACACGAATAATTGTGTCAGTGTTGTTTTGAACATTAAAGGTAATTGATCACGATGTTTTGTGAATATGAGAATTATTTCTGCATATTAATATTTACTTTCTTTTCTATCACATATCCTTTATTGTCACAGCAAGTGTAATAGTTTGTATTAGTAATAAAATGTTTTACCTTATGCTACTTTAATTTTGATAGTACCTTTAAATTGTTTTTTTTTCTTATAGGTGCAAAGTGAGAGTACTGAGGAAGGATTCTAGAAGAAAAAAGAAATATACATGTAGAAGTCATTTCTCAATAGAAACTCACTCTGATACTTTCAAAAGGAGGTTGCATAGGTACGCAGTCTCATCAATAGAGTATAACACTAATCATGAAATGGATACGTTGGAACTAGACTTTTCGAGAAGATATGAATCATATTTCCATTTCATATTTATTCTGATATGAATCATATTTCCATTTCATTCAATTGATTGAATATTTTGTAGTAAACATAATGAAATGCTAACACAATAATATGCACCGCTGTTCTTTGAGGAGGTGCCTCATATTAAATAACTGTATTTCTGTTGTTGGTGGTGAGTTTCACGTGAAAGTACTTCATTTGCCAATACCAGTGTCTGTTGGTGAACCTGAAATGACATCAACTCCTGAAGTGCAGCGTTCTTCACCAACTAGTTATGAAACTCAAGGTTCCTGTTTTAATAGCATAAGAAGAACACGATGAATAAATTCTCTGGTATGGCAAGAAATTGTTGGTTTATCAAAATTTTGTATTGATGCAAACATTGAATCGAGACGCCCTTGAATTAATCTTTGGTATGTTGGGGCAAAATGAGAGTTTGATCATGCTGATTGCATGCAATTAATTACATATTACATGCATCGCAATCCACTAATTCTGCGAAAGATACCGCCATAATTTTAAATCCAATGCATACATCCAGGGTGAGACCAGAATTTACGTATAGATAATGACATGGCAGTGAAAAAGTATATTATGACATTATTTTCTAGGATATATATATTTTTTTCTTTAAAAGAACAAATATTTCAATAGCGGAGTTTCGTAGAAAGTGTTACGAAATATTATGTACATTTTAAAGATCACTTGGTTGTCTCTCCTTGACTCCTTTTAACTTGAAACTTTCATATTAAATACTTGCAAAATGTACCTTAGATACTTTTCAAATAATTTTGGGGATTATACTACTTCTGTATAGTGAGTGTTAATTATCCAATATACATGTGTCAAAACCTTTTATGAAAGAGCATACTACTGAAAGGAAAAAAAACTAATCTAATGTCATTATTAGTAATAATTAAAAATGTATTCGTATTTGTTTCAATAATATTAATACATATGAAGTAACACATTGTAAAAGATTTTAAATAGAGTCAGCGTTGATCTGTGGTTAGAGCGCTGATATGCTGGCTGGATGGCCTGGGTTCGATTCCCGGTGAGGTGGGGATTTTTCATCATACCTCAACTCCCAGATCTACTCAGCCTGTTGTAAAATAAATACCAGGGTCCATCCTGGGTCAAACCGGTCGGAGCGAGAAGCTGACCATATCTCCTCCTTCTAGTGNTTTATATATAAATATATATGATTGCATCCATACAAATATTACATAAAAGGGAGGGTGTAGGTTCTAGGGAGTATTCTTTCTATTTCGTCTCTTGTGACTTCCAAACATTCTCTCCATTTTCCAATTCCTGGATGTAGTTAAAATAAATCAGAAATGCTTATTATTTTAAGAAAAATTATTATAAAAGCCCGCAGGGATGCAATGGGAGCAAATACGAGAAAAGGGAGGGAGGTTGCGAGCAGTTTTGACGATAGTTCTCGACCTTCCGCGTGGCGTTGGGGTGCAGCTAAGGTAACCGTTAGACTTATGGCAGTGAACTATCTGTACCTTCTATTATCTGTGCGTGATAACAGACTATATTACTCGGGCAATGTTATGAATTTCCGACAATGGGCTATATTTTATTATATGCATATCTTCAAATGTTATAATGTATATTATCGACTATAACATTAATTTCTTCAAAAAGACAACGATTTCTATCAGATGTCATCCAATTTTTGGACTGTCTACATGATTGAATCAAATTTCTTTAATTTAGGCAAGTTTAAAAATCAAATACAATGTAGCTTCCTCAATAACACAGGCACTTACACACAAAAAAGGAAAATTGGTCGTTTCCAAAGTCTAAACCTATGTATATTTAAGTAACGTGACGCACTTATTCCGAATCAGAATTCTAATTGCTCCTTTACCCCCCAGTTTTTTATCCGTATTTTCGGTATTTGAGGATGGTTTCTCGCGATTTAAAAAGAGATGGAGAGTGATGGAGCAATTCTAGGTCCGGATTCGGGTTCAGCGCATCAAAATACATAAGGACACATAGATCTAGTCTTTGGAACATACCAATTTTTATTTTTTTGCTTGCCTGTGAATTCTTTATTCTGTGTGCAAAACTATCTTACTATAATCATATAAATAGCATTTGTCTCTGTATCCTTTTCTGCTTGTCCCGGGGTTTTCTCAGGTTTCTCAATGAGCACTTCGATCCAAATTGATTAGTTGGTCCCGTGCTTGCTTCCAGAGAATAAATAAACTCAATAAAAGTCCTTATCTGACGACCTGCAATGTATACTTAATTTTTAGTACATTTTTTACATTAAATGACGTGATATAACGATTTTAAATATAATAGTGGACGTTAAGAAAATAAATTAGCTTATTTTCGTCCATGTTCGTACACAAACGGTGCGATCTACTGTGTTTCTTGGAGTTTTTTTTCATATATTCCAAACCTTCTCGAGGGTACAAAGTTCAAATTCGCAATAAGCAACCTCAGAAACAAACCGGAACAAAAATCAGGCTTCTCCAAAACATTCCAGGCAGCCGCTATGCTACTATAATTTCGAGCACTGAAAGATTGTACTATTCTATCTTGACACGTCAACGCAATAGAATATACCAAACAACCATTTACAAGATCAAGTCTAGATCAGAAGGTGTCGACAAAGTTTGTTAAACAATTGGTATTGCTTTTTTGACAATAAAGTTTATTTATTTATACTGTAATTCGAAATGACTAACAACAGTAGCACTTTCTAGCGCGAAACCGTCAAACCTCAGCGTCTCTAGAATTGGGAACATTTTTCAACCCTTTGAACCCTCTTTATACGATTCATTTCTTACAGACAATTTGTGTTCCATTGAAGTGTATGTGATATGGATGACGTCACGTTTGACGTCAACTGCGTGTACAGAAAATGAACAATCGGAAAAAAGCGTTTTACGCGTAATTGGACGAGATATGGATGAGTTGTTTGACAACGCAACGGGTAGGACCCTCTCCAACTACCGCCAAATTCGATTTTTGCTGTTTCGAATTTGACTAGTGTGATTTCGCTTCTGTTGCTTTCCTCTCTTTTCCTTGACCCTTGTTTGGATTTTTTGGTATTCTCTTTCGATTTTACTATTGACCGGCTTTAGAACTTCGTATAAGATTTCTGTGAGTAATTTTGCTTTCGATTGAGGACTTTCTTTTGGATATTCGTCGAAATTTGCTTTGGACTTAGATTAAGAACTTTCTATTGGATTTTTTGCAACTTTTGCTTTTGACTTTGGTTTATGGTTAGGACTAATGGATCGACGAACAGCAGTTTGTGAAGCAACAACTACCGCGGTGATGACTGCAGCCATCTTATTAGCAAATAAAAGACCCCGTCCGGCCATTTGGGCGAGATTGTGGCTACAGAGCTGGGAAGAGGAGCCAGGAATGCTCACGATGATACAGGAAGAAGTCCGCGTCGAGGATCCTACCCTATAAAAAATTTTCTTAGAATGTCTAATGACGATTTTCAGGAAGTTTTAAGCTTCATTAAAAGTGACAATGAGAAAGATAATACAGAAATGCGGTGCACTGTTTCTGCAGATAAAAGGTACGCATACCTTTTTTCACTGCAATTGAATTTTTCTATGATTTTTTGAGTGATTGTTATTTGAATTATGTTTCTTAATAATTTATGTACAAATTTCTATATTTGGCACGACATAAATTCCTGGATACAATGGTAAGTTTGTTTTTTCAGATTAGCTCTAACTCTTGAGATTTTTGGCCACCTGGGAAATATTTAGATCTCTAGTGATACACGAGAGCACTATAAATGGAATAGTACTCGAGGTGTGCAGAGCTATTTACTAACATCTCCAACCTCTTCATGACATCAGATGACATTGACGTATGTTTAAAACTTGTTTCACGTAGAAAAGATAGTGATACATTTTTATTTTAGTGTCCGCAGTTCATAGAAGAATGAAAGAAAATTGCCGACAAGTTCCTGGAAATGTGGCATTACCCCATGTGTATGAGAGCATTCGACGGCAAGCACATTTGATGCTTAGGGCACCAATATCTTCTGGATATTATTTTTTTTATTACAAGGACACTCACTCTGCAATTTTATTCGCAATAGTAGGCATCGAGTGTAGCTTTCTTTAAATGGATGTTCGGGTGAACGGAAGAGGGAGGGGTGTTCAAACACTGCTCCTTCTGCCGGAGCATGAAAAATTTAGGTTTTCCACCTACAAGTAAACTTCGTGGTACCAACCAAATTATGAAGTACCATATTGTGGCAGATGATGCTTTTGCTCTATCAGGCATACGAATCCTTACACAAATGAAAAATTTAATTTAAATTATCGTTTATCTAAAGCAAGGAGAGTGACAGAGAACGCTTTTGGCATTTTCGCCAATACATTCAGCGTGCTCCTAACATTAATTTACAACCAAATAAAGTGGACATAAAAGTTTCAGCTACAGTGATATTACACAATGTTCTCGCATCTAAAAATAGGTCAATATAAATGGATTCTTCAGGTATTTTTAGCCATATTGTACTTAATATTTCACGCGCTTAATATTGCAATAAAAATATCTATAATTTGTTGCAGATGACAAAGAGGAGAACACTCCCAATTTAAATTCAGAACAAGTGCACAGAAGTACACTAGCTCCACAAGAAATGATAAAATATTATGTGAATCCTTTAAGGACAACTCTGAAATATATAACAACACAAATTAACAACACAAACTATCTAATTACTTTCTAATTACACAGAGTGTGTAAGGAAAGTATTGTAATCGGTCGAAAAAAAATTGAGATCTCTTCGGATCTTTGCGAGTTGGAGAATCCAGAGGAGTCTATTTTCCAATTTTGGCGATGATGTCCAATGTCATATGTAAGTATATGTGTGTGCATATGTGTGTATGTATATATGCATGTATGTAAATCGCCATTGACACACAACATCCTGGTCAATGCTGCTCCCAAGCCCGGATAAAAGAGGGGGAGTCATCTGATTATGAATTCTGTCAAAACGTTTTGCCGGATTCAACCATAATCACTTGGCTTACAATACGATTGGACTGCAAACCAGTAACACTATAAAGATCATCATAAATAATTCTTTTGCAACAAATCATCTCAACTATCCAAAATGCATTTTGAAAAGATACAGGATATTATAGCCCAGGCGGGTAGGACTTCTAGTTCGGAATCCCGCACTGCTCTTCAGTCGTCAGACCCAGAGTTAGTTTGCCTCATGAATTCTGGGGGAGGCAAAAATGCATCCACAAAACTGCTGAGAACTAGAAATATAAAATCATAATGTAAACACCCGTTAAAAGAGGGCCGAAAGCTGAAACTTGCAACCTGGAACGTCAGGACCTTGCCTGACTCGACAAGGGCGTCATCAACACACCTACCAAGACGCTCGGCACAAGTAACTAAAAAACTCAGTAGATACAACCTAGATATTGCTGCGCCGCAGGATACCCACGAGAGGAAGTGGACAATTAGAAGAGAAAGACCGGGGTTACACCTACTTTTGGTGAGGTTGCAAAGAGGAAGATGAAGCAAATAACTTTGGTGTCGCTATTTGCGTAGACTAGTCTGGTGAAAAAATGCGTGGTAGGTGACCCGCTCTTTATCAATGATCTACTGATGCTCATCCAAATCAATGGAGAAAATCAATTCTCTCCTCTGCTGTTTTGCCCCTCCACTCACTAGCAGTAATGAAACCAAAGAAACTTTCTACCAAAAATTGAGGACAAGTCAACAACATACCTGCAAAACGTAAACTAATCATTACTGGCGACTTAAATGCACGAGTGGGCCAAAACTTTAACACTTGAAATAATATACTTGGAAAACATGGTATCGGAAAAGGAAACTCAAATGGGCATCTGTTACTCCAGTTCTGCACAGAAAAAGAACTGTCCATTGTTAATACAACATTCTATTTGAAGCATAAATTCTAAACAAACTGGCAAAATCCTGGATCCAATGAATGGGACATGATCGATTACTTCATTATACGAGCTAAAGATTTGAATGATGTTCTAAGATGCAGAGTTATGAGAGGAGCTGAATGTAGCATAGACCATCGAATGATGAGAGGAAAAATCAAATGAATTCTAAAGAAATAGAAATCTCAAAAGAAAAAGAACGCCGTGACGTATGACTTATCTGCATTAAAGGACGAATCTTTCAGAGTTATATTTGAAAACCAATTGCGATCACTGGACAACACAACTGTGTAATAAAATGCCAATGTAGATAGAGAATGGCAAATCTTCAGAAATAAATACCTAAATGCTGCAAAAACAACACTGCCAAAGAAAAACAGCGAGAGGAGAGACTGGTTTGACTAAAATTCAAACATCATTCACACCATATTAAAAGAGAAGAAAGAGGTCCATACTCAGTATCTGAGCTATCCCATTGATAGTAATAAAAGACACTTCCAAAAAATTCCGGAAAAACTGTCAACAACAACTACGACTCTTAAAGAACGAATGGTGGATCAATAAAACCAAGGAAATGCAGTAGTATATGAACATAAATGACACCTACAACATGTAGAAATGTATTAGATCCGTCATAGGACCAGTAAAAAAACAACAATCCTAATAGAAAACCACAAAGGTGAACATAGAAATCTCNAGGCGCATGAGCGCGCAAAGCTCAAGGTCCCGGGTTCGATCCCCGGTCCCGTCTCCCATTTTCATTCGACGTAACATGTTTAATCACAAAGGTGAAGTTCTCCTTAACCAAGACGAACGTCTTCAACGCTGGAAAGATCACTTTAAAAATGTGTTCAATCAGCATCACGTCCACTCTCAATATGTATTTTGAATGCGACGGCAATCTTAACACCAACTGTCCATCAACGCTAGAAATAGAAAAGGCGATATCTGAAATGAAAAAACGTAAATCTGCAGAAGGAGACACTATTAGCGCAGAAATGCTGAAAGCTGGGAAACAAACAACAGTGCACAATCTCTCAGCACTCTACTCAAACATCTGGATAGAAAAGAAAATCCCTCAAGAATGGAAAAACTCACGTATAGTGCCCATTCATAAAAATGGCAACAGAATGAAATACGACAAGTATCGTGGATTTTCTCTGCTCTCCATCGCAGATAAAGTTCTCTCAATAATAATATACAACCGCTTAACACCACGCATAGACGGTACTCTGAGAGACTCGCAGCGTGGATTCCGAAATAGTAGATCAACTATCGATTTGATCTTTTCTATCCAACAGATCATAGAGAAAACAATCGAGCAAAATTCCAAATTAAGCGTCGCATTTATCGACATCATTAAAGCTCTCGACTCATTCAACCGTGAAATCCTATTCAGCATATTAGAGCGAGTTAAATACCCACCGACCATCCTGACAATACTCAAATCAATGCAAGAAGGAACATCAGCAACTGTAAGAATTGAAAATTCCGAAGCACTTCCGTTCAGTGTCGAGACAGGAGTCCGGTAAGGTTGCGTTTTGGCCCCGATGCTCTTCCTTATATACATCCATGTCATAGTCGAAAACGTCGCTCAAAAATGCCCACATGGAACCAACATCATTTACCAAAGCGACTACAATATTTTCTCTAGAAAAGGCCTGAAATCAAAAACAAAAATAAAACACAAAAAATTCATGACCTCATGTTTGCAGACGACTGTACTCTCGTAGCTGACTCTTCTGAAGGACTCCAAGAACTTCTAAACACCTTCACCGAAACTGTCCGTAAACTTGGACTACAAGTCAGCAAAGAGAAGACAAAATGTACGTTCATTAACTGTCCACACGCGGTCATTACCATTGTTAACACACCTATTAAAACAGTGAGTGCATTCAAATACCTAGGCAGCCAAATAACTTTCAATGGAACAGACAACTCCGACGTACACAACAGAATTAATGCAGCAAGCAGAGCATTTGGAAGACTACCAAACAGTGTGGAAACCTCATGATATGTCGTTATCCACAAAGCTTAAAATATATGAGACCATAGTGCTTATCTGTCTCCTGTACGCATCACAAACATGAACACTCCTTCAAAGCCATAAGAAAAATCTGAACGCATTCGACCTCCGATGTCTTCGGTCTACATTGAGCATAAATTGGGAAGACAAAATACAAAATGAAAGCGTTCTTGAGAAAGCAAACATGCTCACAATTGAAGATATCATAAGAACAAGGCGTCTAAGATGAACTGGACGTGTCAGTAGAATGGAAGAACCTAGACTGCCCCAAAAAATTGCGTTCTCAAAACTTACAATAGGCAAAGGGCCCAGCAAAAGCAAAAAAAGCGCTGATCAGACACAGTAAAAGAAGACTTGAAACACTTAAATGTTAACCTTCACAATTGGAGGTACCTTGCTGCAAACAGAAATGAATTGAGGGAGAAAATCATAGAATTAGTGACAGAAAAACATAAACAAAGTATGGAGATCAGAAAAGCAAGAAGAATAGTGAGACGCCAAGAAGAAGATATGTACACTTGGAAATGTCCTTTCTGCCCATTTACTCGAGATGGTAGACGAGTAATGGACTATGTCCAATCACACGTAAAACAAGCCCATAAGTCTTCCCCTGAAACAACAAACTCAACAATAACAGAAACAAATAGAAGAAGAAGACAAATAACTGTGCTTCCAAATATAAAATGCATTGAATATGACTTTGAAGTCAAGTCCGGATCTGGTCTAAACAGCCACATGCAACACAGACATCCAGAAGTCCAAGACAACAGCATCAGACCAGTCAGAATATATCCAAAAAACAGGCAGCAACTTTCCCAAACGTCGCGAGCAACTCCCACACATCCATCACCGACGTCGCAATCTTCACTTTCAACGAGTGAATGGGTGTGGACCAGATGCGGAAAAAGCTGCATATCTAAAGCAGGCATGGCTTGCCATACCCGAAGTGTCAAATGCACGGATGCGAGATGATGAGGAAGCATCGACATCGATGGAACTCCTGAATCATGTATGTATGTTAAGGATTTTTCCCCCGATAACTCACGAACAAATTGATGTATCGAAACCAAACTTGAGAATTGACTTTAAATGCATTGGGAATAGAAGCCTATTTCTGGACAAATCATTCCGACTTCATTTACACACCGCGCTCCACTTCCGGTTTCTTAGTATTCAAAATTTTGAAAATATACATAAAAGCATTTTGATTGGTCAGTGAATTCTGTGTACAGATTGCTAAACCGCAATCCATCGTTTTTTAGTTACAGCGAAAATTTATTACGCAAACTAGTGGTGCAAAACAATTGCTCATACTTTCTCATGTACGTGTTTCCATGTGTAACAGAGTGACACAACATATCGTAAAAGTGTTATGTAAGTTTCGTTGTAGACAGAAATTGATGTCTGCAGTACGTTTGCTGTCCTCCTAAGTATTTTATCGTTATATCATTCACTTCAGTTTACGAAAAGTGCATTCTACGTCTGCTTGGTTCATTGACACTGCTAAATATTACTCAAGCTTCTTGAAACAATACACTAATGTGTAAGTGTAGCAGAGATAAATTATTTTACTGCGTCTATATCAAACTTTCAAGCGAAATACCGCTAATGCGGATATAATGCATACATATTGTACTTTACGTACCGAAAATTGAAGCGAAAGCGTTGGAGCAGTTTTTGAGAAACATTCCAAAGAGAAGTTTGACCTTTATGCGAAGTACCCTTTGTTTTAAAGTAAAAAACAATGTATCGACGAGTAATTTCTACCGTAAATACGAAATGCGAATTAAATTGATCCATCCATTTACTCAAAATCGCTGAGCACAGACGGACGGTCGGACGGACGCTGTGCCAAAAACCACTTTTTCGGAATCAGAGATGGTCAAAATGAATATTTCCATCGAAATCTCGCTTTCGAATTTTTTCACGATTACAACACTTTCTATATACTAAGTATATGAGAAAGTAAAATGGCGTAATAACATTATTAAGTTTTAAGTAATACTTTTGTTTATTATAATATTTATTATTATTCTTATTTGTCTACCATGAAGGGTTGTTTCTTAGTAGAAATTATTATTTATAGATGGAATTAATGAAGTTTATTGACGTAATAAAAAATTAAACTAATTTTGTTTGATAATAAATATAAGATTGGAGAGACAGAGTCAACTTTCGACTGCATTGCAGTCACTTTTAGTAGTTTATAATTACAGCTCTGTATATTTACAATCTAAGCTACAGTGAATTACAGAAAGAGAGGGGGGAATTAGAGACATAAAAAGGAGCATAGTCACACACACAATCAAGCAGGACATTGCATCAGAAGCCAGATGACTTTCATAAATCACCCAGAAAACAAATCACTGAACTCAAACAGATAGTCACAAAAAGATCTTATTATTCGAGAAGTTGACAAAGGCAACGCCTTGGTAGGGTTGCTCGCGGTAGATTACAAACAGATCACGTCTTCATTGACACAAATTAAATTACTTGNGATGTAGCGAAGTCGTTATCAAGAGTCCAAGCGTTCCGATGTTCAGTAGTTCCAGTAGAGATATCCTTGGTCGAAAGCGCGTAGTCGTTATCCAGAGTCCAAGCGTGCCGGTGTTCCGTTGTTCCAGTAGAGATATCCTTGGTGCGTAGGCGGTGTCGTCGTCGTTAGTGGATATGGCTCGTAGGCTGCAATGACTAGTAGTATTCTCCAGGCTCGCTCCGTCTCCTCTTCTGCTAAGGGCTGTGAAGATGCCCTATATATACTCGCCGCACGGGAGGCGGCGGTGGCGGTATTCCCGCCAGCCGATGGCGACGGTGGCGGTAGTCATGCGCGATGAGCTGCCGCGCCGGTAGCGCGGTGGGGAAGGAGGGGCTCCTCCTTCGCCTGTTCCACTTGTGAGCGCTCGGCACGATGTCAGCCGGGGCGGCCCGAGCTGCCCCAATAGCTGATGCGACCGCGGCAAATACGAGTTGTTGGTACGCATACCACATCCTTCCCTCCTATTTGCTGCGGTATGGATGGTGCCGGTGCCGCAGTCTGGTACTCCTCCTGAGTACTCATTCCTGCGTTGGTTGCTCTGTGGTAGCTGCTGCGGAAGAGGTGGCGGCTGACCGTCTTTTCGCTGCTTGCAGCCGCTGGAGGTAGGCTGCTTTCCTCGTGTGATGTGGATGGTTGTGGTTCCCATACTGAAGAGTCCTGTAAAGGAGGTGAATAAATTAACTTACTCAAAGCTCTTTGTCGTATGTCCTGGGGAACTTGAGCGCGATCCACTTCATGGTCGGTAGACCTTCCCCTAATTTGGTACTGATGCCTTCGTACTGCCCTGAAGATGGTGCGTACTAAGTTGATCCTTGATCCTACTTTGTCCGTTACTACTCCAGGTGCCCATTTAGGATTATCCTTAAAAGTCCTTATGAATACTTTGCATCCGATTGCGTACTTCCCAATGGACTCGTGCATTTGCTCTTCTGTAGGCGTCATCAATGATAACAACGACCTAGGTTGCCTTCCGTGAAGAAGCTGGGCGGGGCTCCTTCCTGATGCGCCCGGCGTCGCTCGGTATATGGACAGCATGCCGAGCAGCGCCTCTTCTTTTGGTATGCCGGTGTCCCTTGCTTTCTTCATTGCCTGCTTGAAAGTCTGGACCAGCCTCTCCGCTTCTCCGTTGGACTGTGGGTGGAACGGAGGCGCCAACGCATGTTGGATCCCATTCCTATGACAGAAATCTGAAAACTGGGTTGAAGTGAATTGTGTGCCGTTATCTGATACTATTATCTTGGGCAAGCCTTCTATCGCGAAGATGCGTTGTAAGGCCGTTATTGTAGAGGATGTGTTGGCCGTCCTAATAGCTGTGATGTACGGGAAATTTGATACCGCGTCGACTACGATTAGCCACCTTTCTCCCAGAAATGGACCCACGTAGTCGACGTGAAGTCTTTCCCAAGGCTCGTTTGGCGCCGGCCAACTGCTCCACTGGCCGGGGGATGCTGCCTGGTTTACCTGGCACGCATTACAACTTCGTACCCTTGCTTCGATGTCGCGATCTATTCCGGGCCAATAACAATGTTGTCTAGCTAGCTGCTTCGGACGCATTATGCCCCAATGTCCCTGGTGCAGTAACTCTAACACAGGCTCTCTTAACAACTTTGGAATTACCATTCTGTTCCCTAATGCTGTATTGAGCAACAGTACTTTATTAACTACTGTTAACCTGTCTAAGTTTGTGCCATGTATTAAGGCTGGTGTGCGTCTTGACCGAAGCTGGCCAACCGTTTTGGACGAAGTCCCTTACTTGATGTAATATTGCGTCGCTTCCGGTGGCAGAAGCTATTGCTGTTGTTTTGACCGGAAAACTGGTTAATCCTTCTTCGTCTAACGCGTCCAATAGTTTGCTAGCTTCGTCGGCTCTCGAGCTAATTGAGCTTATGTCGTGAACCGAAAATCCTAATTTCTGGAAACTATCCAGACCTAGTATATTATTAGCGTCTAACCTGTCGACCACGACCATTAGTAGTCTGGCTTTAACAGACTTGTAAGTCACTGGCACCATAATTTCTCCTTTTATCCGAATCTCTTGTTTACCAAATGGGAGCTGCAGCTCTCCAATTTTGAGGTTGACTATTATCTTGTTTTCTTGAGTAGGTGTTACTACCGCGTTGATAGGGCGGGATTCCACCGTTGCCACTTCCATAGGTTCCGTGACAGACGTATGCTTGCTGCGACATACTTCGGCAATGTGCCCCTTCTTCCTGCACTTCCGGCACACCGACCTCAAGAACCGGCAGTCACTGTGTTCGTGAGAACGAAAGCAGTTTCTGCACGATGGCAGTTTGTTACGGATGTAACCCTTACTGCTAGTTCGATTCCCGTTGGACTTTTGTCCACTGGGCGCAGCTGGTTGGATCCTCGCTTCCCTAGTTGTGCGAGCTTGGATGTTGAAGGTTTCAATCTTTGCCGTCATTTGCGCCGCCGTTGATCTGGTCACTTCGAATGTCGTGGCCAACCTTTGAATCTCTTCCAGGCTAGGGTCGCTGTGATGCAGTGCTTCTAACCTGATTTTCTCTTCTGGTGTGAACATCACTATTACGTGTCGAATTAGGGATTCGACGTACAGAGCTTGGCAGCTCGTCGAGTTGCATGTGAATTTGCACTGCTTAGCGATTCCTCTGAGCTCTGTAATCCACTCCGCATGAGTTTGGCCAATCTTCAAACGACATGAAAAAAATCTGAATCTCGCCGCTACGACATGTAATTGCTGACTATAATGCCTGTCTAGCCTGTTTTTTAATTCGCCGTATGGTATTTGTGTGAGATCCATCTCTGGGCTGAGCTTCCTGAGCAGGGCGCGCGTAGTGTTCCCCACGTTAGCAAATAGAAACGCTCTTTTACGAGTCTCGTCTTCCACTCCGTGATATACGAAGTGTTGGTCCAACTTCAGACTATATTCTCTCCACTGCTCCGTCGCTTAGTTGAATTGTTCGAACGGAGGCAGACTCGGAAGTGACGGTGATGTCCGTTGTAACGCTGCTAGCGCTACCGTGATTGCTTCCCACTGTTTCTGCTGCTGATGTTGCAGGGTGGCGATCACTTGCTCTAGCTGCTCCATGGAATCCAGATATCAGTACTTTTATCCTCGTCACCAGTTAACTTGTTGTGTCCCGTAAGGGAAAGNGGTAGATAATACCAGAGGCGTAGCAAAGTCGTTATCGAGAGTCCAAGCGTTCCAATATTCCGTAGTTCCTGTAGAGATATCCTGGGTCGAAAGCGGTGTAGTCGTCGTTAGTAGATATGGCTCGTAGGCTGCAATGACTCGTAGTACTCTCCGGGCTCGCTCCGTCTCCTCTTCGACTAAGGGCTGTAAAGACGCCCTATATATACCCGCCGCCTGGGTGGCGGCGGTGGCGGCGTTCCCGCCAGACGGTGGCGACGGTGGCGGTGGTCATTTCGCGATGAGCTGCCGCGCCGGTAGCGCGGTGGGGAAGGAGGGGCTCCTCCTTCGCCTGTTCCACTTGTGAGCGCTCGGCACGATGTCAGCCGGGGCGGCCCGAGCTGCCCCGATAGCTGATGCGACCGCGGCAAATACGAGTTGGTGGTACGCATACCACACTTGACTACCACAAGATCCCGCAACCACTCATCTGAACAATGTCAAGAAAGTCATTAATGACTCTAAAGTCATTATTCTTAATCCTAGACACATGTTACCATCTAATCCATTCTCCCTAAGTTATATGAACTTCCAAATCTTCACAAGGAAAACTTCACCACCAGACCGGTAATCTCCTATACTAATACTTAATCGCACAGACTATCTCACATATTATTTGTAGTCTTTAATAAACAACTTTTATTTAAATCACTAAACTACATTCTTAATTCACAGAACTTATTAAAAATCAAAAACACACGCATACCATCAATTGATTCACTTGTTTCTTTCTATACGAGTAACTTTTTTCCAGAGTACCAATTTCTGAAAGCATACAAATTCTCGAAAATCTAATAGATAAGAAAACAACTTGTAATGCTCAGGTACGCAGAGGACTTTCCACTCGTATATCAGCATGGGTAGATATCTACTTTGAACAGATGGGTTCATTTTAAAAACAAATCTCCGGTCATAAACAATCTCAGTTCTCATAGCCTCCTATTAGCCGAAATATTTGTGGATGATCTAGAAAACCAAATTTTTTATTCACAACATCCACTTTTAGAAAACTTGATCTATTGGTGCCGATACGTTGATGACTTAATAGCACTATGGACAGGAACACTCCGACAGTTAGAACAATTTACACAAATTTTTAATACCAGACTGTAGCATTAAATTTACAACAAATTGAAGATAAAACACTGAACTTCCGTGACGTAAGTATCTCTATGAGCAACATCCACCTTTCATTCAATATTTACAGTAAACCCATTCACTCCAACACAGTCATTCATCTGTCTTTAGCACATAAAGTAAAAAAAAGATAGTAAAAAAACACGCAGCCTTTCACTCCATTGCCATTTAACACCCCTCTCTCTATATACAACATTCTCAAATAAATTGTAACCGTCATATAGTTAGCCACAGCTAAAGAGTTCAGCGAAAAAAAAAATCCAGAAACTCAACATTCAATCGTACATCACTTACACCTATTTCTCATGACCGTACATCATTCATAAGTATTCTTATCTCTGCAACATTTCACAGAGAATAGCAAACAATATCGATAGAAATACAAATCTCATCGTTACACTCAAAGCAAACATTTAATTGTGGAATCAACTTTTTTATTGATCTGTATTTCAAATAATGTCATTATACAGGTCATCTGTGAAAAATCAAAGATTCTACTCGAATCGCTGAGAACAGCGGCATTAAATGCTACAATGCTGAGACTGACGCATTGTATGTCGGGCAGACAGAAAGATTTAATACACGCATAAAAAACATGTGTATGAATGGACACAAAATAACAACTCTTTACATTTTTCCTCACATCTAATAGAATTAGGATACTCATTCGACCGCAAAACAACACATCAGTACCAGAAATAGAACAAATTTTATTACAGATCGAAATTCGAACAATCACATGTTCAGAAGCAAATCAATAATAAGTCTTATTCTTAACGAACAAACCAATTTTGAAATTTCTCAGTTGTTAAATCTTTTCCACTTTTATTAGAATTACTCTTTCACAGTCTTCCTCACCTCATGGTGTCCACATATCACTTATAAACTAAGTAAGTGTCCGGTGATGACATAATGAAACACATCCGTTCATAAAAACATACCTTTCAAATTGTGAACATTATTTTTCTTTAAAATTGATTTTCAGATTTTACATCTTATCAGTACACTTATTGTTGTTAAAATTACCAAAAGGATTGAAAGAGTGAATCACTTTTATCTTGGAATGCGTATGTTAAAGTGGGAAATTCATGTATTGTGAATAATTCCAAGGGAATATAAAAAAAATGACAAAACTGAGGGAAGTGGGTTGGGCAAATTATTACGAATTACTTTTAAAATCAAGGAGCTAAATTTATCAATTTTAGTCAGTTTGAGAAATGACATCTAAAAGAGAAAAAAAGTATTGAATAACAATTTCTTGTTAATTGAATCTATTAGACACGAACAAATTTTAATATTATAGTAACACGCAATCTGAGTGAAGCGTTCAGGTAATTCTTTGTCATATGAAGTTACGCTAAAATTACCTCACAAAATAGTCACTCCTCCATTTATGTCATTGACAAAAGCTACTGGGTAGACAATGAAGAACACACTTGCGTGATATCTTTTCCTGTTAGTCAAGAGCATTGGTTATCACAAAATTGCAGTAACAGCGCGGCGTCGAGCAGACTTTGTGTCCTGTCCAATTATGTCTCCTCATCGGCAAGTCCATGAGAATGCGCTGTTGGGCTCTTCGCAGAGCAAACTTCCTTAGTAGATAAAGCCGGTCGAACGGATGAGCTGATGTGGCGACGGCAGTCGATTCCAACTTCTGACCGTTGCTCGTCTTTTTCTCACTCAAGTCTGTCCACTCTCGGTAGTTCTATCTTTCCTGCTATCTAACCGTTGCTCCTTTCTATCTCTCTACTGCTGACTACTGACCCTACTGATCACTACTCTTCTCTGTTACAGCTCTTTCTTTACCACTTCTGCTGTCATTCTTCTCGAACTCACCACTGTCCCTACTGTACCCGCTGACGGCCCTTAAATACTGAAACGAGCTCGGGCGCGAGTATCTACAGTGGCTCGCCGCCTCGTCTCGGTTGCTGGTCACGCTCACTGGTTTCGTGCGCCTGCCGAACGCGCGGTTCAAAATATCATTTATCGTTTAAATTATTATTGGCCGAGCTAATATTAGGCTATATATTGTTATGAAACTACTCAATCAGATATAATCTGGGTGCTCAAGTAAGTCGAGTACCATTACAGGAAAAACTACGAACAATACAACACAAAAAACATGGTAAAACTGATTTAATTAATTAATTGCACTTGATTACTCCCCAGGGAATTTATTAATTTATCATTGAGTTCGTCTTTTTTTTAAGTAAGTGAGTCCACATACGGAGTTCCTTAATGATAGGAAAACGCTTCTTCGAAAAAAAAACACAAAACTTGACTTAATTATTTATAATTTAAACATCATCATGCCATGCAACCCCCACAAAGCAATACCCCAAAAATTCACACGTGTTACAGACAATTGCATCATTCCTACTCTTCTTAAACAAAGATATTATTTACTAACAATTTCATAAAGATGGAAAATTTAATTACATTGGTCTAAAACATTTTGACTGTCGCTCATCATTATGAAGGCCTTGGTAAATTTATATAATTGAACAAATGTCCTGAGCGAAGGCCACTGCATTATTTTCCTTCGTAGCACTTCGTTTTTGTTGTCGCTGCCACTTGATAACGTCTACTAACTGGACAGCCCCAGTTTAAACAGATTACCTTCGTGAAGGGATGGTCAGATCATTCTAAAGGCACCTTGGTTCGAGTCCAGCCGGTTGTAGAACGCCCCGTGTCAGCAGCAGCAGTCCGTCGGTCTGCTTAGCCTGCTCCAGTCATCGTTCCCCCGCGATTCAGAAGTCCGTTCACCGACCGGTTACTCGCTGTGCGGCTATGGTAGCCGGCACTTGTCACCATAACGAGCGAAGCGTCAAATTTTCTCAAAACCTGATTTTAGGTTGACTTTTCAGAACTCTCGAAATAAAATCTTTGAATCTCCAACAATTACATTGAAATTGAGAATTTCAAAAGTTACTAAGACAAATCTTAGAAAGCGTCGAATATTCAGAAATTCCGACGACGCTGCTGAATTTCTCAGCGTAAGTCTCGAAATAACAAAAACTTATAGTGCTCGAAACGTCTCATAGTCCTCAAAAAATCTCATAATAATCTGATCGCAAGAAAAATCTTCAAATCCATTCTAAAAAATCTCAGAGTCCATTAAAAAATCTCATAATAATCTGCTCTCAAAATGATAAACGTTTCTTGTCTCTGAATGATGAAAAAAAATGTTTTTGGAGCCTCTCGGTTACCCATTTTATACCTTCTGTTCCCACTTCGGACCCCCGAAGTGCTCTCACGTGACATAATTTCAAAAACCATGTGACTGTATCTAACCAGTCACCATGATTTCTCCCTCCCTTCGTCAATGTTATGACTGGCTAAACTATCCCCTACCAGTTCCTGTTTTCAGCCAATCCCCGTGCTCCTTTTTTCGCAAAATTTCCCCACTTCAACATTTATCTCTGACTCCACCGGCTTCTTCCTAATTTTGAATCTAACGTCTTTTTCTAGAACAGAATATCAAAGTCTCGAAAGTTCCAGAACCTTTTGACAGTTGATCATTGTCTTCAAAGCGTCTCTTGCTTCGTCATCTGCGACTCTCGCAGCCCCTGGTCGGTGCTTTGTGACCATGCCGCCGTCTCTAGACAATTGTTCTGCCCCATTTATACAAGTGGGTCATATTTTCGCACCCACGCGGTCACGGTATACAACCGATCCTTTTTTCCCTATAAATCTTTAAAAGGGAGGCTACCTCTCTCCCCTTCTCCAACATGTGTTACTTTAAAATCCCAAAGCTTTGTTACACGCCGCCAAACAAAAACCATAAACCCAGTGTCCCTTCTCAACGGTCGTCTGCCATCGCCGCGGTGCGTCGCCAAAGTTTGTTTACGAACTTTGCTCGCTTCTGAAATATTTTAATTGATTTTAATACCCATTTTGGTTTGATTTTGATTGAGAATTATACGATTCTTACTTATATTTATATATAAAATAAGAATATAGTGTAACTATATTCTATAGAATGACCAATAAATAGTTTAAGATTTCTCGTAATGTGGTCGAGTTTAGACACATTTTTCATTTAATTTGAAGGAAGTCAATAGAGTAATCATAAAAATAATTAACATTTATAAAAAATATAATGACGTACAGATCATCTTGAAAGGATGAAAGGACTCAAGAGTAACTTATTTCTTAAATGACCTCAGCATTATGTGCTGCGTGTCAGACAGACGTTTTCGCTCTTTAAGTAGTTTTCCCTTGATCAAGTCAGGCTGGAGCTGGTATTTCATTGTCTCTGAAGAAGGCGGTGTCCACACGTTCCGGGAAGATATTTTCCGGATTTTGGCAAACCCCTGCCAGGTAGAGCCTAGTGGTGCAAAACCATTGCACATACGTTTCTCAGTCTGCATTATTGAGTAACAGTAAAAAGTTCTATAAAGAGTGGTGTTATTTTTGTCATAGTCCTCTATACTTTGGTCGTCTTCTTTGTGCTACTCTATTTGAATTTATTGTTAAAGAAATCTTATAACTACCATTGACATATAAGCTGCCTGGAATTTGTAAATTCCGTCACATGGGTTTTGGAGGAGGTTAGCTTAGTATGATAGATATTCTATTCCAAATCATAAATGAATTATTTATTAGGCTATTATTCATAAGAGCTAAAGCAAAGAGACAATCAAATTAAATTCAATGCGAATTAGAATAGTAAAATTCTGTCAAGTAAAAGTAAATCGGCTATGAGAAAGTAATAAGGTACAAATCTAAGTTTTCTTGTCGGGATATTTCCGTTAAAATCGAATGTTTTACTGTTCAAATTCAACGTATATGACAAAATTAACTTTTTTGTCGGACTCAAAGTCACTAGATGATTACTATCTTTTATTTGAGATTGAAAGTAAAATAAATATTGAGAATATTATTTCAAGACATTTAGAGATTTCTCAATCTCACAAATATCGTAAAAGTGTTACAGAAGTGTAATTTCGTCGTCGGTAGAAGCTGATGTATCTACAGTGCGTTTTCTGTCCTATATATTTTATCTGTATCATATCTTTCATTTCAGTCACCAGAAGTGTCTTCTAACTTTCCTTGGTCCATTTACACTGCTGCATAATATTTATGCTTCTCAAAACTGTAAGTTGGTAAGTGCAGTTGACAGAAATTGTCTGCAGCTTAACTTTCTATATACTGTGTATGTGAGAGTGTAGAAGGCTTGCTGGCTGTGTACGTGAGAGCGCAAAGGGCCACTTATAATCCATGTTTGCAAAGGGCCGTGTCTGCAAAGGATCGTTCACCGTTATGGCATAATCATCACCAACCGTGTGTTCTGCAAATGAACTTCTTAAAAAGACGTTATATTGTTGCGCTTGCACGTAATCATTAACGATAACGAGACCAGCGTAGAGGCAAAGTAAGACCATAGGTTTTTGTAAAATGGTCCTATGTCTCTGTGGTCCAGAGGGTCCGGATCCCCACTATTCTCCTAACATATTATACTAGAAATAAAACAATTCCGTGGTTTCATTGATGTACATGATTGTTGATTTATTGTTTGTCAATAATTGAGTTGGCGCTATGTTTATATTAGTGGAAAACCTTTGAAAAATAAATAAATAATGCGAGTCTTTGTAAGAGATTATTTCATTCTCACCTCAGACCGCGGCCCACCCCCGGTCAAAATCCTGGTTACGTTCTAGCTTTGACAACGTTGAAGCAACGTTGATACGAGTGTTAATTTTTACTTGGGCAGTGACATATAATTAATTTTTAACTCTTTTATATGATTATTCGAGGTATTTCCATTAAAAGCATATCACAGATTGTTTAAATAAGTAGAAATTGCTATTTAAGTTTCTAGCTGAAAATTGATAGCGAGCAAAGGTGGAGAGAAAAATTCGCTCCTTCATTGGATCAGATATTTAAGGTAGTTACGAAAAATAAAAGAAGCTTGGGAAAAGATTCAAAAAGAGACAGAGCAGACGAAAGAGTTCCGAAGGGAAGGGGGTAGAAGCTTGAGTTGAGGACGAGCGCCCAGGATGCGATTGGTGAGGGGGTTGAGGGAGATTGAGGGGTTATGAGGCTCGCTGACTCCCTCCGGGCGCTTCTCACTAAATCCCGAAGCTCGTAAAGATAGTGGCGCAACGCAGTCTTTAGCAGAGTCGTTGCCCATTGTAAGTGCCGCTGATAGCGGTGCTCAGATGGGAAACGTGGTTAGAAGAGCCTCGAAATTGTTTACTACGCGTAATGAAAGGGAGGTGATGATTCGTTGAGATGGGGAGCGAGGATGAGTTCAAGGATGTACTTTGCCCAAACCTACAGCATACGTCAGTGACGTGTCTGCACGAGGGCATATCAGGTCGTTTTTTCACGCAGCAGGTCCCCGAAGGACTTCAACTGAAAAAATGACTTCCCTACAATGATCGCTTTGTTCCCGGTAGCCGCGCCGTTTTAACATAAGACAAAACTCAGTGTCTGACGGAAAAGGAGTACCTGTCATCCCTTGCGGAGTTACCTTTTACAGCATCATCATCAACAAGTGATGAAAACTCTGCTGACATTATTTTAACCCCATATATTATTTATGTATTTTGTGGAAGTGATTCTTCTCCTTCACAAAATGTACCTGTAACATCAATATTCATTTCTACAAGTTCTTATGACGCTGCTGGTTCAATTTGTGACATTGCACCTATTGTGTCAGAAAAAGAACCTGGTACATCCAGGGTCACAGTAGAAGAAGTTGATGATCTGAACCCACTTAACGAAGTAGCATCGCCTACCCTCCACAAAGTGCATTACATCATCTGCAGCTAAAAGGAAGAAAAAATTGTGATTATCGTGCACTACTGCTCTTCAGAATACAGCCAATGTTTTGGAGGGGATCGAGCACACAGGATAATGATTTTTGTGCCTCATATGGGTCATTTCAGCCATAATCGGACTACAATTTCCCCGATCCATTCATATTTTGGTAATAATTTTTCTGGGGGCTTAGAATATTTTATAAGTAAGGAAAATAATGTTTATTAGGTTTTTATTAATCTGGTTTTGCTTAAATTATTATTTTGTCGATTATCCTTCAGCGTAAAAAGCACAGAACCGCGAGTTAAAAAATCGTGAAAATTTCGATCAAACCCACTTGGAAATAGAAACCCACTTAATCTACTGATTGTAGACACTTCATTTTATAGAAAAGTAACCCTCAGACACATAAGATGGCGAAATACGTTTAGAACTTCAACAACAATATCAAAATATCATATTTTCGTTAAAAAATTATTTACCAAATAAACTTTCTCAGAATTTAATGAAATTTTTGCAGTTAAAATTTTTGCAGTTAAACCAATGTTTGATGTGGGAAATTCACAACTTTCAAAGTTATGGTAATTTAAATTTAAAATTTTGATTTTTACGTATTTGATTTCCTTGGTAACTCATCACGACTTGAAAACCAATAAATAAATTATAAACAAACATTATGATTTTAAAACTTTATTACACAAAAGATACAAGATGAGTCTAGTTTCAAGTCTTCAATTTTGGTTTCAAAAAATGCTCCGAGATAGGGCATCCGCACCTCACGACCTTGACGACTTGCGTTCACTATACTTTTATTTACCTGTATTTACAACGATCGGCAACAGTTGAACCATTAGAAGAAAAGAGAACATCAGGTGTATGATTTTAGGTTATTGTGATGTATTGTACATGTAACTGGTAACTTGTAGCTGGTATTGCTGTTACCATGGAATTACCTAGGAGAACGTGTTCACTAGGATGTCACAATTCTACGTGTTCTGCTGAAGATAAATTTAAACATGTGAATACATTTTCTGAAATAGATCTTTATTTAATTCATTGTAGAAGTGAAATTACTGTAGAATTAGAAACAATCTGTTTAAGTCATGAACGCCGGTTTTTAACTGTTTCGGGAAAACAATTTAAATGTTGCGATCCGTTTGATAAATATGTTTATCCGATAAAAACATCACTAAGGGCTATATCAAAGGATACTGAGGGGAAGTGTCACACACAATTCCCCATGATTTTAGAAGGAAATAAAATTTGTACCGTGTGCCGAAAAGAACTTAACGATTGTTACATTTCTGACGAGGCGAGTGAATTAAATGTCACATCGCTTGTGTCTCTCAGCCTGCTACTGAACCTGTTACTGATCCACCTCTCAGTTATGACTCAGATATTGAAGAATTAACATCTGCAGCGTCGGTATTATCTATTACAGAGTCAAATGAGTCTAAACAATTTTTTTATATTGAATTATAAACAAGCACTTTGTTTTTTTAAACTTTATTACACAAATGATATGAGTCTAGTTTCAAGTCTTCAATTTTTGTTTCAAAACATCTTTTAACTTTGAATTCTTTTAAACTTTAGTTCATCCTTTTTCGTTTTGTAGCTAATCTGCGATAAAAATAAAATATTCATTAATTAAAATTAATATTCACATAATGACATATCCAGAATTATTCATACCTAGTTCCAATTTTTGATATTGGGAAGTGTGACCAATTCTCATTGTAACTTTCCATTATATTAAATATGCTCCCGTCTTCTGATGTTGAGTGAATTTTCATGAGAGGAAATCCTTCTTAATGAGATATACAAGCGTGGAACCCTCTGATTCCTTTCACAGGAACAGCATAACGAAACATCTGGTTTTGATTAATTCATCTCTGTGCCAGGGACCCTAATTAATAAAGCATCTCTGTGACAGAGACCCTGGTGTATGGATTCGACGTATTTTTTGATGCTGAGAACGATACCGATGTCCCCAGAAAGATCCATCATGTCAATTTTTAGTTATCGCCGAATTACATCAGCAGGTTTTAATGAAAAATTGGCAATTTTACAAGTAACGTGGAGGTGCCCTTGTTGCAAAAACACGAAGGAAAGCCCCCCAGGGGACTTACATCTAGTAAGTACGTGTTTGGCAAGCACGGGGCCCCGAGGTGAGTCTGGCATTACTTCCACTTACTTGTGTGGCGCTCCTTCTTTCCTGACCTTCCTTGGTCACCTCTTGTTCTTTTCGATCCTGACGCTATTAGGGCCAGGGTATCTTTCATTTTCCTCTTTCTTCCTCTTTTTTATGATATTTGTAATGTTTCGATACATGTTATATTTGAGTTTTGAGTTGTAATTCAGGAGAGTTTTTAGTGGGTATGGTTGAGTCATTCGGCGAGTCCCACACGCGGGGAGAGTCATGTTGGCTCTCCTTAGTGCGTAACTGCATTTTCCCTACATGTACAGAATTTTAGGGCACTAGACCTCGATGTCCACGAGCCGTAAAACCCCACAAAAAAACGAAGTAAAGCTAATAGAACATAATTTGTACTAGAATTGATTAAAATTTTAAATAAAATTATCCGGGGTTCCCAACTGTAGAAGTTTAATGTTTGATGGAAACTCCGCACAAAGTGTAATAAGTCGGATAATCCTGTAACTTTGCCAGATGATAGAACAGAATACGCCAAGTAAAGTATCTTATAAAGGCGGAAGAACCTTAACACTCATTGTTTGATAAATTTAGCATAAATTTCTCTTATTCAAAGATATATATTGTGTCAATAAACGCGGGGCAGGCTGACTTTAGTTTCCATCAGATTTTGCTTTCTCACTTCTGTAGGATCTGAATATTCTTGGGTTATTTGCTTAGAAAATTATTTTTTTATTGTTATTTGTCACTTTACCCTCTAGAACGCGTTACATGTAAAATTGGCTTTTTAAAAATTAAAACCGGTTGAGGTAATTCGGTGATAACTAAAATTTGACGCGATGGATCTTTCTGGGGACATCGGCATTGTTCTTAGCATCAAAAAATACGTCGAATCCATATACCCGGGACTCTGGTACAGAGAATTTTTTGTGGAGATGTATTTATTCAACCAAAATAAATTTTTTAAATAACAAAAACTATGTACAAATAAAAATCTAATTGTTTTCTCCTCCCTCTTGGTCGTAGACCAAAGCCAGAATCATAAGTTCCTCTTCTCTTGTTGCTCACCCAGAACTCCAATAAGTTCGTGAGAGACTATCGGCACTCGCCGTTCAATGTCTTTACTCTTCATGTGTCCGTCTGCTTGATGTCAGACCCAGGGGTGGTCTATACTGCAGTAGGTGCAACCGCGCAACACTGGAAACGGTGAGTCAAGTCTTAGCAGAGTGCCCCTCATACGCGTAGGAGCGTTCTGATTACCTCTCAGGAAAAATAGAACGCTGACTGGCGAGGACCTAAGCAGTTTGCTTGGCACAGCTCGTGAGCACCATGATCTCGTCATGACGACTGCGGTGGAAGACAAAAGAAGGCTTATTTACGAGACCCAGGACTTGACGGAAATGACATATCCTCTAACAACATTCGCTCACCAGTTGCCACATAGAGGATCAAACGAAACTCAAGAGAGGTGAATGCGACACGGATCTCGTTGAGGTCCTAAAATATCCACTACATTATCAGTCATAATGCATGTTAGGTAAAGTAATGCATGTAGATGTATGATAGGGACTAGGGACGGGAACGTCTCGTCTCACGAGAAACAGCTAAGCGGCGGTTCACAACACTTGCACACAATACACAAACATTATCTCTAACGTAATCTCTAACATTATCTCTAACGTTGCACACAATACACAAACAAACGTATTAGTTGTAAATATTAAGCTAAGGCTTCATTTGATAGATGAGTGACCCTCTAGTCTTGATAGTAGTTCACCTATGTATTAAGGGGCAAGACGGGTTAGTCACAAAATACACACATTGGCCCAGGAAGCATTCAACGGCTTGCGCACGTTCGCCATTAGATCTATGCGCAGCGGTGGCAGTATAGGCAGCGACCATTTTTTTCCATTGACTTCGTCTCTTGACCAATGTAACCACACCGCACAGGCCCAGATGCGGTGTAGGTTTTGGGAGAAGCGGAATTCAACAGTGGGGAGGAGCGGTAGAGATGTGACGACTACCGATCCCCACATAAACACCAATATTCCTATGGTAGTTTTACCGCTGCTTCCAGAGCAGTTTCCCGGACAAATAAACCAACACGTAATAACAATAATTAATAATTTAATACAAATTAAATTGAATTCTGAATATTTATAAAATCGGAAAAACCCTCAAAATTATAAATACAAGTAAAACATTCTTATTACAAAGTTAATGCTGTCAGAAAGCATTAATTAAATATATATAAATTCAGTTGCTGAGTATTACCTCGGAAAATCCACCTAGGTTATCTGAAGATCCAAAATTACTGATTAGCTTTCTTGAATAAAAAACTGGTAAAAGTTACATCACTCGCAACTAGTAGCAAGAGTTTCTCTAGATTACCGCGGCAATCTCTTACAGTGGTCTAACGACCAATACTAGTTAGGTCACATCTCATGTAACCTGCGGACTCAACCCACATCTACAAGTCCCTGAAAATCCTCAGTCCTTCCAATATATACGGAAGAGGATGTAACGTGACCAGTAGGCAACTACGCCTTGTCGATGCCACAGCGTGCTCCCTTGTTCTTCCAATAGCTGTCCTGGGAACGAAATGACCTCACCGAGAGTAGTGCACAGCCGTCGACCCAAGCCAGGAACCCGTACATGCCTTTCCTTCAGTCGGTCATTGTCTCTGCATACCTTACTCATAAACATAATAACAGTCGTTCCCTCTGTATTTTGCCGACATTCTTCAATGGGGCCCCGCCTAGACCCACATGACGAGAAAGTCTACTTTCACAGAAATAGTATCATACAAACATATAGACTAGCTCCATTCACACGCTACAGCTCCTCCTCTGCGGCATGCGGCGAAACTCTTGAATGGTGCTCCTACTCAGTCTCCAAGAAGTGAAAGGTTGCGTTCTAAAAAATAACATAATAAATGGAGAGGGTAGCGCGGTTCCCACCCTGCATAAGCAAAAGCACACCATAAGCAAAACAAGGCTTCTCATCTTTATTGTTCTATTCATGTTCACTGCCTCGTATCCGCATTACGCCACCATTGTGGTGTTACCAGTCCCTTGCCCCGAGGTTTGTGCAACTCTACTATCGTAGCATTCTCTTTATTTCTGTTATCTTTTGCACATATTCATAAAAAATATCAAACGTCTCCTTGGTCTCAATTAAGGTCCATAGCTTGTCCGTATTCAATGTGTCTAAATTCCTGTATTTTTAAGATATATTGCACGCTCTTGTACATATACCTGCTTCTGATCTTTTGAGCACAGAAATCTATGGGCATTATTCCAGTTAGGACTTTTAATACCTGAGTTGGTGCTCTGCTGTAGCACCCATGTATTTGTTTTAAACATGTTCGCACGTACTGCTCGCTATTTATTTTTTTAATTTATATATACACGTTTTTTCTCCCCATACTTCACTCCCATAAACTATTTTTGGTCGTATTGCTCCCAAGTATAAGATTTTTAAATCCAACCGTGATATATTGAAATCCATGATGACCACTCGGATTATGCTACATTAGAACTTTTCCACCCTTTGCCGGACATGTAACAAATGATCATAGAATAGTAGTCGTTGATCAATAATAAGTGCCAAGTATTTATGCTTCAATAATTGTAATCGTTTCCCATTCATCTTTAGTATTATGTCTCGCCTATTTTGTTTCGGATGTGCTAGCCATATTACTCTGATCTTTGCTTCTGACAATTGCAAACTTCGTTTGCCATCCATTTCTATGCATATATCTATTGCCTTCTGTGAGTTCTCCTCTATTTGTTTCCGCGAAGTGCCCCGTACCACCAACACCAGATTGTCAGGAAATGCCACAAATTTAAGTCCAGTTCTATCCAGCATCCATAATAAACTGTTAAATACTATATTCAGGAACAATGGACCAATCGAGAATCCTTGCGGACATCCTTTGTTGACTCCTGTACAGTTGTTTCACCTCCTATTTCCAGCATCATGTAGCGATCTGTAAAATACGAGTTTACGTTATTCAGAGAGTATTGAGGTGTAATATTTTCTTCCAATGTTTCGATAATATCGGTCCAACGTGTATGATCAATTGCTCCTGATATATCCATAAATACGGAGGTGCAGTATTTCTCCTCTCTTTCCTTAATCATTTTATTAAAGAGAGAAGAGCATCTATTGTACTCCTTCCTGGCGTAAAACCGAATTGCTGTTTATGCATTTCCCCATTATCATACAAATACTGCTGTATTGTCTTTGTGGTGATAAGATCGGACACTTTTCCATTTGTTGGGAGCAAAGAAATTGGTTCGTATGACTTGGGTTGACTTGCTTGCTTATCCTTTCCCTTCAAGAAGAGTTTGGTCTCTGCTATCTTCCAACACATAGGGTAGAAAAGGTGTTGTATGCATTTATTATACCTCCTCGACAATGTATTATATACCTTGTATTTCATTTGTGTATTACAATGTGTTCTGCACCATTTCATGCGATATCAAGTCATATCTCGTCGCTTTTCCTCGTTTCAACCGTTGAATTGCCTCCATCAATTCCTGTGGTGTTATCTTTTATCCTCCAACTCTACCTCCTTGAATTCCCACTCCTATTTCCGATCAGTGTCATATATCGAAGTCAACATATATTCTCCCATGGCACGCCAACTATAGGTGTCGTATCGTATCAGTGCTAAGCATATATGGTATACCCTAAATTGATTTTTCCTGTAACTTTTGCACAATCTGTTCCTAGCTTTCCTTTTTTTGCTTTAATCACCGCATATCAAAAGTTATGTCGCCTATTTCTATATTCTTGCCGATAACATTCTATATCCTCACTTCGCCGACGTGCTCTTCGCAAAGCATGAAGTTATTTCGGTCTTCTTTCGTGTTATTCCACCAATTCTCCTGTCTCCCCTTTTGTGTTGTTCGTTGTTTCACATGTTTGCGCAATCTATTTGATACGCATCTATTTTCTCCTCTAATGTTGACATTTTCGACATCTCTTGTTCTAATTTCTCTTTCATTTGCCCACCATTCTTGTTTAAACGCTGCAAATCAATTTGTCGGTATAATGTGTCTTGTGAAAAGGGTTGGTTTTCCTTCTGCTTTGGTTCTATAGCAATATGTATTGTTTTATGATCACTCATTAGGCCTTGTATCACTTTCTATTCACTGACACTTTTCGTCATTTATTTATTAATGTTACATCAATTGCTGACTTTCCATTGTGTCCAACATATGTTATTTTACCGTGTCCATTTAATGCAATTAAATTGTTCCTGTTTATTAAGTTTTCTAATAATTTTCGTCATCGTGTTGTTCTCCGATCCCTTAACATTTTCGTTCGTGCTTTTGCATCGAAATTTATTATTACATTGAACTGTTTGTACTACATCAATATCCTCTCAATGTGCTCCAAATCTATTTGCAGATTCTTTGTAAATTGACAATAACTGATTATTATCAACATGTATACTTCATTTTTTTATAATACTGCCTCTCAATGAGTTATTAAATATTGACCTATAGTAAATACATTGCCTTTCCCTGTCACCACTATTGCACTCCATGGATTTTCGTCACATATCACTATAAGAAACTGGTAAATGCATCATTATCCCCTCATAAACGTCTTTTAGGCACCCTATTTTATAACCTCCTCTTGTCATAAATTCTCCCGTTTCTAAAGATGATACTTTCACACGCTGCAGATTTTGCTATAATAGCTTAAACAAACTTGGTTCTGTCCTGTATCATCTTCCCCCTTTTCTAATACTCATTGCATAATCTACTTACCGGATTGTGTTTATAATCTAGTCCCCTTTCCTTGCCAGCAATACACACTTTCTGCTCCGTTTTTGTAGTTGTGGCCTTTACATCCACAATGCCCACATATTTCATCTTTCCTGCGACATCGTGATGCCATATGTCCGTAATGGTGACATTTCTAACAACGCAACCGTTCGAGTTCTTCATGCACCTTGTGGCTTGTCACAACCATATATACCCTACCTTCCGCCATTACTTTCCGAAAATACTTGCCATCTATTTCCATGATCCAATTTTCTGTTCTATTCGTCTGCGCTTTTTGTCTATACAATATACGCATTTTCTTCCTAGCCCCCTCCACAAAATCATCTGGAAATTTTCTCTGTATAAACTCCCGCATCCGCTCTGTGTCTCCCTTTTTACATGGTAAGCCTAGCACCTGCAGACGCGGGAATGTCCTATCTCCCGAACACTTATATTCTCTATATTACATATAACTTTTTCAAGTTTCATTTCCTCAACATCTGGTATTACCACTATCAATTACCCAGACTGCATTTCTCGTGTTGCTGTTCTTATAACGCTCACTTCTTTTTGCGACATCTCCTTCTGCAACTTGTCCTTTACGTTTTGCTACCCTGTTCCCTAATGTATTATAGCTTCACCTTTGTGTCTTTGTCCTGGCGGTTTTTTCACCACACCTGCATACGTTTGCTTTTGTTCATCAATTATTTGTAATATCCCCGTTTTCATTTTTTATTCCCTCTTACACCATCTCTACAAAACCTTGTGTATGGTACTCCATTTGGTTCCCTTCCTTACAATATTTCTCCAGTTCCCTACAAATCTTTTCCTCCACAATCTTATCCATGTCTTCCGCTTGTCGCATTAATTGTCTATGTAGTTCCTCTTTTAGCTCTTCCTCATGTGATCTATTTTCTTCCGTATTCTGTCATTTATGTGCATCACAATTATTCTTCAGTCTTCTGTATTCTTGTATCCGCTCCATCTATTGTCTTATTTATCTTCTATAAGTTTTCTCTCATTATCTCCTGCTTACGTAACTCCTCATTCATCTCTTGTAACCGCATTACCGCCTTTCATATACCAATTACCTCTGTTCCTATTACTTTCTGAATACTCTGATTCATGCGGGCAAATGAGTCCCCCTTAAATATCTCATCTAACTTTCCCACCTGTTTTCGCAGCTTGTCCAAATCTACCGCTCTCTGTTCCGCTCCTGATGCATTCCCACCACTCTCACTATAGAGTAGCACCCGAGGCGAAGTGTTGTCACCACATCGAGGGGAAGCGAGATCCCGTGCTGGACGAACGCATCCCGTGGCTTCTCCGCCATGATGGATGTAACTGGCCTCCGACACTCTAGGCAGATAATCACTTCTGGAGCAAGCTTCGGCAGAATTCAGTTCCCCTCTTCATTTAGGGCCGAGTTACTCACCAGATATGAACCCGCCCACGGGAAATCATGATCACAGCGTGCTCCAGCTGCGAGTATGGGAGGACAATGGGGGATCCCAGCAACACCAACTCTCGCAAACAGTTACACTGATCGCGCTTCCGGTTGAGGGGACAATTGGTTTCCTGCTCCCAGGGCAGGCCATCTCGACTTCTAGTCTTTGTTGCTCTCAGACGTGAGTAGAGAATCGGCGTGAGCGCTCGTTGTTGCCATTCCACCCCACACTAAGACACAGTAGGCAGCTCGAAATTGTGGGAGGGGATACAGTGCCATAACCCCTGTCTCATTTAACCAGTATTGTAACAACTGCATTTCTATATCCGGCACCGGAGGCGGACGCAGAGGCGACGGGTGCGATTGTGGCGGTAGGAAACGTAGTGACCGTTGCAGTAATGGTGGCAGCGGAAACGACAGCGGCAAATGAGGTTGGACATAGTGGGGGCGGTCACAACGGACATCACATCGTCCATGGTGGGGACTGCCATGGCAGTCAATCTCGTGGTGGCTGCGTATGGTAGTACGTCAGCAGTGACTGTAGCGGCTGTGGTGGTGGTCGTAGCGGAAGCGGCGGTGACTGAATGACTTTGGCGCACCTGTCACTTTCACAGTGGTCAGAAGTGACATTTGTCACTGATGTGTCAGCCAAAACTAAGCTAATTTATATGGTGGTAGCGGCGGCTGCAGTAGAGGTGACTGAGCAACTGTCAATTGATATTTGTAATCTAAGTGACTGGAGCCGTCGAATTAATGTTGGCTTGGCGGAAGTGAGTCCCCGCAACGTTTCAGGGGCGGCAACCACCACGGCGGTCATGATATCTGTCTCCCCGGTTGCACCGGCGGTGCTGGTAGCAGAAGCGGTGGCAGTGACGACGGGGATCCTTGGTGTTGACTCATCAGAACAAGCTGCATTGCAGGTGGCGGTTAGGTGGGACTGGGCTGGTCGGGCATGAGCGCGACCGATGCCTTTTTCTTCGTGATGCCCCGAACTTCACTTCCGGGTTTCGTCACCACTCTTGGTCACGGACAAAGCGTCGTAGAGTATAGCGATCTCGTTGCTTGGGTTGCTTAACTAAAAATATAACTAACACAAGCACAGGACGGGTTTGCACACACGCTCCCATACGCGTGGCATCAAATCCACACTTAGCTGTAGAAGACCCGCAATTACACCGCTCCGCTATCGGGGCTAGATGGTGAGGGCTCAACGTATGACCTATCCACTAGTTGAAAACAATAATTTAAAAGTGATTATCGCGGACACTGAACTTCCGTTTAGCGTGCAGCAGTACACAAGAAATTACTTTTACAAAGATCTTAATTTATTATCATCATTCAAATTCAAAAAAAATGTCCTTCTCCAAATCAAGGGTGCGAGTTATTAATTAATTACAGCCTCTTTGACGAATTTTTCAAGTTTCGTGAAAAGTTGACAATTTGACACGGATATAATACTTAAATTGTAGTCTATTATGTAAAAATACATTTGCGGCAATATATTCTAATTTAGTTTGTTTGTAGACGTAATAATCTCAACTCAATACTACATGAACAAAACGACCCCCTCTTTAACAGACGACCTTTAATATAAAATTTAAATTAACCTTTAATATAAACTTTAAAAAACATTCCCTTAAAATACATATTTATACTTTAAAATGTAAAAACGTTCCGACCCATGTCACCATGTTGAGTTGACATGGCACTACTGACCTCACATAGTTTCTGAAAGTTTTTAAGAATAATCGAACCTGATGATGTCCAGAAACATGGGTCGAAACGTTGTTGTTAATGTTTAATAGATCGTAAAACTTAAAAGACAGATCTAAGCCGTCTCAAATTTTCATGACATTTACAAATTCATAAACGTTCTTGTTAAAAGTGCAGTAGCAAACTGTTTATGAACACGTGGTGAATTATAAACAAACATACACCGGAATCAAGTACGGGACCTTCCCATCAATTCCGATCAAGTTCTCAAGGGCAAAGGCGGATTTAATATTTATAAAAGAAATTCTTTAATAAATACATACTGCACTTCACTCATTATTCCAAAATCAATTCTAGATGTAATGTGCATTAAGAATTTGAGACAATTAAAACAAAAGTATTAATGATTTTAAGGCTCATGGAAAATCTGCCATTACCTGAAGGAAACCCAGAGAAAAGCCCAGGCAAGGATGGGGTTATAGAGATAATGTATAGAACCGTACCATGATAGCGTACAGTTAGAAAGAAACTATTATACAGGAATTTAAAACAATATGTGTCAAAAAATGAATTTAAATAGTATCCAGAGTACAATAATTATAGCGTGATAAAGTATAAGATAAATTAATATCTCTTACATTATCCGAAGTCATAAGGAAATCAATATTTATTAGGAAACTGAAACTTTCATTAACATCTTTTATTAAAATCAGTAAGTTCGTCATATTATACGAACAATAGCGCGTTAAAACGCTTTTAACCACCGATTTGAAGAGATTAAATTAATTTATATATTTAAATTTTTGGAAGGGAATTATTCAGAATTATTCCTGAATGATAAGGACCTTTTTTCAAAGTAGTTGACACGTCAGGAAGATGCATATCGTCTTTATTACGAGCGTTCGTGAGCTAGACTATTTCTTTTGAAGTAGTGAGATTTTAATTGTTCAGACTTAACAAACACGGCTACTATACTCTATATAAAAGTTCACATTAATTTCAGGGTTGAGATTTACATATAATTCGTACTATTCTCCTCCAGTTTCTAAAAGTTTGAATTCTCTGAGCGGATTGACACCATAAGATGCTTTATCGTAAATGAGAATAAACTTTTGCAAAATACACGCAACGAGAAACGTGTTGACTAAAATTCGGAATGCATAGCACAGTTTGCTAAGTTTGAAATTCAGATTATACATGTATCAATTCCACTTGAGGTCGTCATAAATATGAAGCCCTAAAAATTTTGTTATCTTGACAGTTATTATTTGAGTTCCGTTTATCGAAAGGAGTGTAGTAGGAAGAGATTTCGTTACACTATTGAGAGAGACAAGATACAACTTTTTGCGCATTTACCTGTTTACTTATTAGATTTGTGTCATCATCAAAGAAAACCTTTTTCCAATCGGGCGTGGACGATGACATATCATTTACGTACAATAAAAATAGGATAGGACCTAAAATTGAGACTTGAGGAACTCGGCAAGTAAGTAGCTTCATTTCTGAAAGGTAATGTTGACATACTTCATTTTCAACATAGAAAATTTCACCTTGCTGATGCCTACCTTTCAAGTAGGACGTTAGCCATTGATGTGCCAATTCACGAATGCCGTATGAATGTGGTTTTGAGACAAGAATTTCGTGATTGTTAATATCGAATGATTTCAATAAATCAAGAAGAATACCTTGTGTATTATCTCTACAGTCAAGAGAATTGGTTACATCATTAAAAAAAGAAAATATGGCGCTGTTAGTTGAAAGGGATTTTCTGAAACCATGCAGATCGTTTGGGAGAATATTATTATGCGACAGGAAGTCTAAAAGTCTCTTACAGAAGAATTTTTCCAGGATTTTTGAGAAAGTAGGCAATAGGGACATAAGTCGATAGTTTCCAACATCACGTATATTTTCTTTCTTGTGTATTGATTTCACTTTAGTTTTCTTAAATATTTCAGGAATTACACCTTCTAATAAGGAAGTGTTGAAAATATGAATGAGTGGATTTAATATGACCGGAGACAAATATTTTACTATAAATTCAGGTATATCATCTGTTCCTGCTGAAGATTTATTTTTTATTGAACTGATGACACTCATAACTTCAGTAGCGTTAGTTTCGGAAGTAAGTATACTATGCGGTAAGTCTATGGATGTATTTGGTGGATATTGGTTTTGAGTTATTTATTTCAATATTTAAACTATTTTTCAGAAATAAGAATTAAACAGATTTGCGATGTCCCTTGGATTTGATACAATTTTGCCATTATCTAGTAGGGAAATGATTCTTTGTCTATTTGCTGAAGGGAATGTCAAATTTTCAAGAATATTCCACATGGTTTTTGTCCGGTTGATTAATTTTAGTATCTGCCTGTCAGGCCCTATGACGTATAGTGTGGGACCATAGTGAGTACTATCTCTGAGCGTAGTGAGTTATTGAACCCTAGACAGTCAACGAGGCAAAAGAATATGATGTCCGAGCACATACTGACATTTCACGCGAAAGGACCGGCAACCTCGGAAGCCTTGATCAATAATTGATCGGTTCAGATGATGCGATATATTCAGAGGTACATTTTTTTTCTTCTCACCTCACTTATTACAAAATACAAATCTTTTGAAAAACAAACATTCATTTTAAAGAATATTTCACGTCGATTATTTGTCTTCAAAAAGCTTGTCGCACAAATTGTAAAGAAAATAAATATTGCGGCAAGTACTTACTTATCAACCGATCACTGTCCTATGAAATTAATTGGTATTTACTTTAATGAACATTTTGCGCCGCACGAGGTTTTTGAAGAGAAATAATTATATATAAAATAATAAATCATTTTCAGCGATAAAGATAGAGATTACGTTTATTTTTATTAGGGTCTACTATCGTGAAATAATTATGTAGGAATTAGCATATGGCATTGCATTACTTTAATACAAACCTAAATTTATTTTGTTCGTTTTAGTACACGGCGTAAATAAAAGCTTGTTTTAAAAAAGGTTTTTTATTTATTGTTTTATACTTTCAAGAATTAGAATTTGTTCAATTATTTGTCTTACCTTTTTTGTAGGTAATTTTATAATCTATAAAATCTATTCTAAATATTTTTACGATAGATCGTAACGCTGAAGAGATATTTTCGAAAAAATGTTTTTCGTGACTTTTGATCTTGAATAAAATTTTTAGCACAAGTGGGATAGATGAAAACTTTTGATATTTCATTTAAAGGTTAAGTTTATAGCAAATTTCATCTCAATGCGAATTGCGGAATGTCTATTTTTCTTGGACTAAGTGTAGAAGGTAGCCAACCGACTTCCGATAAATTTTACAGACTGGTAGGAAGAGATGAGTTAGTGACATCTCAATGGCAATACAACTCAGTAACGATTCAACTTATTTATCTGAGCGGCGGAGGGTCAAGCTGTTGTGATGTAGGTGGTAGACCGCAGGGTTGGACAAGGAAAATGGCAAAAGCTTACAGACCGTCAACGTGTGGCTCTCCTAAACAATATCAAGAAACATACGAGTTATATCACTAGACGTGCAACACCATATTCATATTTCCTTCACGGTAGTAAAAGTTAATATAGAACATAAATATATTTTTAAACATATTGATTTGTCTGTACTAAGAACAAGACTCATTCGTTGATTCAAATATGTAAACCTGACAATAATTGTTCTAACTATTAACTTATTTCTTGCTTTGGATATTAGAAATGCCGATAAATAGATTTGAGTGCGGGTGGTCCCAGCTACAAGAGCCCCCCACGTAGCCTGAAAGACCCTTGTCACTCCTTAGTACAGTTAGGTTTATTCCAACCCCAGGGCCTCGCTAAAGGACACCAAAGATTGGATCTTAGCCTTCCTGATATCCTTTAGGCTCGGGAAATATGAACCTAGGTGACGGTATCTGGTTTGGGCAAGAGCTTCGCACAAACAGAGTACGTGCGCGGAGGTCTCCACCTCCATGCCGCATCTCGTTCACATTTGATCCTGACTGATACCCGTAATGTGTAAATGTCTCCGTAGGGTATTATGGCCTGTTAGTAGAACTACTACTTTCCTTATACGACTCCTACCTAACATTAGTAGGACCTTCCTATATTCTTGGTTTGGTCCAACAATTAACTCGCGGGCCTGCCTAGCTATATTCTGTGACTTCCAGATGGTGAGGTGTTGCTGGTGTGTCCAAATAACAATCTCCAGCCTCACTTTTCGTGGAGATATTCAAAACAAGGGTTCCGGGTCAACAAAGTGTCCCTTAGATTCCATCTTTACCAGTTAGTCCGCCTTCTTATTTCCCCTAATTCCTATATGCCCAGGAACCCACCAGGACTGGGTTTCGTTCACAGAGATTGTCTAACATCCGTTGTTATTACCATACAAGTTTGGATCTTGTTCTATAGGCACATAGTGCCCTTAATGGTGCATGATTGTCGATGCATGAATTAATGAATCCACTGAGCCCTGACATATTTTGTACATGATTATCGCAGACCAGTATAGCAAATACTTCTGCCTGAAAAATTATGGTGTTTAAATTAAAGAAAGGTGGAGTCTTCTACTAGACTCCCAGATCCCGGCACAAGTTCCCGCTCCCGTCCGGGAGCTATCCATAAACCAAACGTCGACCCCAGCCTCGAGACTAGTCCCGACTCCCGTGACCCAATCCTCTCGTGGAGATCACCACGGAGAATTTGTCATCCAAATTGTATCCCATACGGTCTCCAATCATTTCTGACAAGGGTCTTGCTACCTGGAGCCTTGTCAGGATTGATGTGTGTCCTTTAAGTGGATTCTTAAAGTATCAGCCACCGAGTGACTGTAGACAGTATACGCCCATGCTTGCCAGCTTCCTAATTTATAAGTGCAGAACAGGTAGGCATACAAGTCCTCCATGTCACTGAGCGGAGTAGTGACCAGGTTATTCCTACGTAAGCTAGTCTTTGCTTGCTATTTAGCCTGGTCATTGCCGTCCCCATCCCAGAGACAGGTCACTAGACCATTGACGCGAAAATGATCATAGGCGTATGACAGCAACATAGAGCCAATGGACCACTTTTGGTCCTAGTCCTCATTTCCTTCCAATTATAATGTTGGTTATAATTAATGTGTTTTGTCCAACTGAACCTGGCATCCAAGTTCACCCCGAGATATCAGACCGAATTTGATCTGACTAACATTTTCCCTAAAAAAGAGGGTTCCGACAGACCATCGAGCCTCCGTCTCCTCGTGAAAACAACTAGTTCCGTCTTGTCAGGGTTGATTGACAAGGATATTTTGGCACCATTTCTCCACCCTACCTAAGGAGCCCTGCATGAGCTCCGTAACAGTACTAGGAAAATTGCCCGCGACAATGAAGCTGATATCGTCAGCATACTCAACTCATAGGTTCCCCCAACATTGAGTCTGATAAGTAAGTCGTCCACCACCAGACACCACAGAGTTGGTGACAATATTCCACCCTGTGGACACCCCCTGTCTATGATAGCCCTCAACATTAATTACGTGAGGGATAGAAGAACTTGGTGGCCCTGCAAGGAACCCATAATCCAGTATGATAGTGTTGGACTAACTCTTCTTTTGATAAACTGGTTGGCAGTGCCCTTATTTATGACATGATTGTATTAAGGACGCACAAAGTCTTTTACAGTTCGTATTATCACATAACGTTTCGGGGATGTATGTTCCCCATCTTCAGATGTATTCTTCTTCTTAATATAATTGCAAAACTTCCTTCTTGTGAATCACATCGCGTACCAAATATTTTCTATAAAAAATATATATAAAAATATCCAGTTTAACATATCTCTGAATTTTCAGTATAATTGTTTTAAGTATGTGACTTCAATATGTGATAAAGTACAAACCTGAAACTTTCATAAGATGCATGTGTATTATTGGTTAAAAGTTATTAAAATATCTCATGAAACTCTTGTTTCATGTTTCGTCTGGTTGTGGGTCCTTCAGTCGTAGTCTGTTGCGCGGTATTGGAAGTTGTCCTCTAGCTCTGACCAAACGATGTAATGTGTGGCACAAGTTGTCTTCATGGTATGACGTGACTTCGTGGTGGGGAAAAAAATTAGGTAATGGATTGTCTTTATTTAAGTCTTTTTATTATATTTCATATTGTGTCATATTTTGAAGTGAATATGTTTGACTCAACTTGTGTATTCATAACTTTGTTAATTTTAATATTAATTGATTCTGCTATGATTCTTTTTTGTTTATTACGTTCATAATCTTCAATAGTTGTATTTTCAAAGTCCATCTTAAGGCCTGTTGTCCCAATGTGTATATTTATACCACCCTCTTTGTTTTTATGTATATTATTTTTGTGTTCACGTATTCTAGTCATTAGTTTACGTTTTGACTGTACAATATAATTGAGGTCACAATTTGTACATGGAATTTTATATATTATACTAGTCATTTCATTTTTTTCTATCTTGTCCATGTGTGCTTTAGCAAAGGGGTGTTTATTATTAATTGTGTGTATTGTCTTAATGTTGTAATTTTTCCAGGTGTTTCTAATTTTCCTGGTTAGTCCTAGAACGAAGGGTACAGCAATCATGTTACTCATATTATTAGGTATAAAGACCCATTTTAGCCTGTCGCCACAGGGAATGAACATATTCCATGGTAAAGCATGCTAAGTAAATCCTAACAAGATGTGGTAAGATCCTCCCCACTCTTTTGAAGTAGTGCAGGGAAGTCTCCGTCCACACCTGGGTTTTTGAAAAGTGCAAAGGATGATGTTGCCTATTTCGCTCTATTATAGATAATGATCTCCGCCACGTCATTCCAATCTTTCCTATCGGGTACGCGGGATCCTATTGATTCCACCCAATGTTCGTGATTGTTGCTCCAGGAAAGTGAGTGTACAACAACAGGCTTAGAGTTTCCCCCTCAGTTGATGTAAATTCTCCGGAGGGAACCGCCAAAGTACCGAGCCTGACCTTACTGTCCTTAGTAAGTATTCTATGAAGTCTACCTGCTTCATGCCAGTTCTGAATATCATCGCGGAACTGCCTCCAGGATTTCCTGGAAACCTTCCTGACTTCTGCCCTGTATTCCCTCTAAAACTCTTGAAAGGTGTGATCCCTTAGGGTCCTGTGTCTCTTCGGGTCCTCCTCCTAAGTTATTTCAGGTAGCTGTCCTCTTTCTCCTCTCCGCGACTGAGCAGTTCATCTCATAACAAGTAACTAGAGTCACATAAGTAACCCCGAGCTTCAGCTCTCTTTTCTTGCTATACCTATACAAAGCACCATTTTCCAGTCCTCTCCTCAAGACCTCCCTGTCCGAGACCCGGACCGTCTGGGATTTCTATAGGATTCACTCTTCAAAGAGCCCTTTATGTTAAACACGATGTGTCTTTGGTCATAAACTCTCCATCCGGAGGTATTTAGAACATCGTTTTGGAGCATCAATCTCCCCAGAAGAACATTGCTGTTCTCTGGGGGTTCTGGCACCCAAACATTGGCTCTTTTGTGGGTAAGGAGTTTGTCCAGACCCACGATTGCTAGCTGGCTCCCTCCCAAGGTTTCATGGATGGCGCGGAACTGGAAAGCCAAGCTTTGGTCACTTGGGTCGCGCAGACTATAACTGCTGCTCCCTTCGACAAGTAGCTGTCTTGGAAGTGGGACTTGATGGTCCCCTGTACAGGGCGCTAATCAATGAGTTTCCTCACCTCCATCTCCACCAACTCCACCTGCTTCCGACTTGTCTCAATCTGTTCGACCCAGAGAATCTCTCCGGTTTATTTAAGTTTTTATTGCTACAAGAATCCATAAGATTCCCACGAGAAGCAAGGGAAGTCTAATGTCCACCTAGGCAGAGCCCCGCATGCCTAGGTAAGGCTATTATACAAGGGAGGTCGCCAAGTATCCCAGGGCTCCGTTTGCGACATATCTCCCATGTGCCATGCACCACATCGGCACGGATCTCTTTACACCTTAGGGATGGGTTAGGGTAAGTTAGAAATCAAAGGATGGGTTAAGAAAGAAAGGTCGTTGTGGAATACTCTTAGTCTGGAGCCTTTGTTGATACCTGCCCGGCTTGGGAGACCCTGCCAGTAGCTATGCTACCGCCGGCATCGCCTCAACTTCATTGACCCACTCAAACCCTCTCCATCCGTACGGACAGTGCTACATTAAGGTGGTATTCCCTGAGAAGATATTCGTCCACCACCACAAGAAAATAAAAATTCCATAACAATCCATGCCGTTTGGAAATTTCAAAAAAAAATGTTATTTTTACCTATATTTTGCTATACAAGAGCAACAACCCGTCAAGAAGTTCATGGCTGTATTATTTATTCTCCGCGTTGATGAATGAGCAAGTCAATTGATCAGTCACAACGGCGTAGTATGTACACAAATTACGAAAATCTAAATTCAAAGAAGTCCTCAAATTCTTATCTTTTAAATTATTTTCTCTAACAAAACGAAAAGTGCTTCCAGAATAAAATCAAAATTATGAAATAAATACATCTTCATCCCTTTGATAGTTAAATCAAAATTCAATTATTCAAATGTTAGAGATACCAAAGAAACATAACATAAGGGAAAGTCTGTTAGATTTATATTATGTTTTTCACCACTGTTAAGAAAATAAAATCTTCAAATCCATTCCCTTTTTTGCGCAATTTGGACAATTGTTTCAAAAATAACAATAAAAGGTAAGAAGAAACTCTCTCACACCATAAGAGTACAAACAATTATTTAATGTTTGAATAAAATTTATTTAAAAACCACGTGTATAGGGACACATTTTATGTAAGGGATTTTATGTAACAAATGATTTTAAAAGAGACATTTTTATTACAAAAATAACGTTTACTACTGATTGGCACATTGGTGATCATTGTCTCGGTTTGAAATATGTTGGAAACTGAATATAGGATTTTGAATTCGTACTTTGTGACAAATTTCTACTAACTCACTTCTCAATTACTATTTGTAAATACAAAACCAAATAAACGTTATGTAATGTTAATTTGCCTTTGTAATATTTTACTAGATACACAACATTTTCATCCATGTCGTATGGGTATTTTTTATTTAATTGCATGTCAAGAATAGTTTCTAAAACATAATATTAAAGCACGCTTAAACCATGATTATACATACTGATAATAAACTCAAAATCATTGACCACACTACCTATTAAATAATAATTTAAATAATATAGATACTTGTGAATAATTCATACTATCTATTACTTACAAGGTAAGAGTACATGCCCCTGTTCTTGATATTTTACCCCTCCCCCGGTCGTACGTGTGTTCCTACGGTTGCTCCCTCCAACGATTTTGGGTCTGCACCCTTTTGGGAGTCCCAGTCCAACCCTGTCCAGAGTCCATAGAAATGTATTATGCTCTCTTGCTAATAACCCAGGGAAAATAGGAAAAATGTGAAGTTCGGAAAAAATTCGCGTGGAGATAAAATTTGGTATTCACGTAAAAGTCATCATTTTAGATGAAATATTAAAAGTCCTCATCGATGCCACTTTTTCTAAAACCTTTATTCAAGGTCAAGGGTCCCAAAAAACTGTTTTCGTAAATATTTCTCCAGCTATTCGTTTTATTATAAAACAGTTGTTATAAATTCTATAGATACCTATTTTTGACTACACGAAGTTCTTATTTGTTTTCTCCTCCGAAGTATAATTTGCGAGCTTGAGCGGTTTAAAAGTGATTAATATTGCGTTATGCCCACAAAGCGCACGTGCGAAAACACGCGAGTTAAGTTCTGCTACTCGCCAGAGGCAATGAAAACACTCGAAGATTACTTGAATACAAATTTATTCCACTTATGTTCAGTAGAGGGATGAATCCCTCTTGGAGTCAGGACTTGAAGTGTCGTCTGTTACAAGTTCTAGGAGTATTTGTACAAGTTACCCAGGTGTTTCTTTTTTTGCACATTAGTTCTCACATCTTACTTTCTAAAATTTACAATAACAACAGAAATGTAAATAATATGTTTTCAGTGTAAAGCATCGAAATAAGTTTGAAGCAGGATGTGATGCATGCAAATAGTTCGAAGCAGGATATGTGTTGCTTTCATTCTGAAAAGTGAAAGCTTCAGAAAGCGAACGTCTTGGTCGCAGCAGGTGGAGCGGTTGGTATTGTCACTGGATAGCGGATATAGTTATGTATGGACAAAAACCCCGTAAATTTAATACGCTCTTTTCTTCTCTTATTTAGGTGCGTACTTATAGCACTTGTATTGTAAATATCGAAGATTTTGTTGTGCAATTCATTGATAACTTTTAGAATTTGCATATGTATATTTATAGCTGTGGCTTCCAGTAATAACCAGGTAAGTGTACTTTGTTTTCTCGAGGTTTGGAGATTAAAGTTTCCAAAACGTTTTTGACGTTTAACTTTGATGTAACGTGCCATTATAATACTTCATTGTGAAGATAAAAGAAAAAAAGTTTTTCATAATAAACCGAAAAAGTACAAATGTTTTTCACCATAAAAATTGAATAAAAATGGTTACCTGGTTACCTTAATTTCATCGAGTTTTGATTATTTTACCCTATTTATCTAAATTCTTAAGTTTGTACCCATGTTTAACAAGCAAGCAACTTCCTTATTCCTAAACATTTTGTATTGAAGTTACCTGTATATTTCTATTAAATGTACACTTAACTGGTTATAACTGGGTTTTTTTCAGAGTGTATTCGTTAATTTTCACTCCTCAATTAAAGAAGATAGTATGTTTTGTATCGTTTAGATGAATACGAATGAAATTTAGCAAAAACAAATATTTTTGACAGATTATCTGTATTCTTTTCAAAAAGTGCAGTTACCTGGTTACTACTAGAAAACACAGATAAATATCTTTTAATGAAAAAATATAATATATTTGATGGTTGTGATTGTAATACTATATTTCCAAACAATGTCAAAGGAAAATAATTTTAGAAATAAACAAGAAAGTATGAAGAATAATTAAGATTTTTTTTATAAAATATTTTCAGAACTTTTTAATTTACGTAAACAACCCGAGTTCTACAAGGAAACGCAGTATGGCATTGTTTCGTTCTATCACGTAATTTGCATCGCGTGGGTGTGGTAAATGTTGGTTCTGGTGTGACATTTACATTAAAATTATTCAAAAATCGTACTCCTCTACCACATCACTTACGAGGTAGAGTAATCAACGCATTTTTAACGTGATACCTCCTAAAGGCATGATCCTCGGTTTCGTATCAAAGAAAGATTCGTTTTTGCTGATTTACGTGCAAACATTTAAAGATTAATCATTTCCAAATTCCATAGAAAAAATAATATTTTCACCATTTTCCTCTGTGTTCAAACCATTAATTGCAAAAGAAGATAAACAAAACAATAAACACCGTATAGGATATCTCTTCAGTAGAAACGCTATAGCGCTAAAAAGTTGCCTCAAGTATAGAGTATAGAAATGGCACATAAAGAAAAATAATTGGATGACGTCTTCCAGTCGTGCATCGCACTAAAAGTTTGAAAAAATTTAAGATTTTTCGTACTTTTTAAAACTTTGAATAAGTATAATACATCAGAGAAAAACACAATAGTTTGTTTTCTTTAGTTCAAAGTACTAAAAACATAAATATAAGAAAAATTCACAGATATATAAAAATTAACTGGTCGCGCAACTGGGTTAAAAACGTATAGTATTATCAGCGTTTTGTTGTCTGGCATAAGGTAGGTTTTTGTTCCTGCAGAGACGATAGATTTTTTTTTCTTATGGCTTTAGGGCTCGTCAACGTCAAGGTCATTAGAGCCCTTGAGACGATAGAGATAGGGAAAAAATGGTTCATTGGATTTAAAAGAAACAACGACAAAGATTAAAAGAATCAAGTGGAGTATCCAGAATCGAGCTAATCAAGAATCACGGATATCCTCAGATCTAACTGAAGAACAGGATATGGATGACAGTGATTCAGATCCCTTAAGCCGTTCATCACACACTTCTGACGGTGATGATCCTAATTTTGAACCACAGCCTTCAACGTCTTTAGCAAAACCGCAGTGGCAAATGAGAGTTAAACTACCAGCTACTGCTGTAACTATGAGCGTTATGGTGAATCTAATCGTGCAACTGCTGCCATTGCATCTAGTGTACTACAAGATGTAGGATTGGTGACTGAAACGGAAAGCTCCTATGTAGTTGACAAAAGTTAAATTCCCTGGGAAAAAAGCTGTGTGCGAGCTGAACTGCAAAATAAACCTGCTGAAGACGTTTATGGTATTTATTTTGACGGTAGAAAGGACAACACATTATTTGTTGAAAAAGTCAGTAGGAAGCGTTTCCGCAGGAAAATACAGGAAGAGCATTATTCGTTAATTCAGGAGCATGGATCAAGTTACATAGGTTACATAACCCCATCTTCGAGTTCAGCAACTGACGTAACTAAAAGTACATCATCTTACCTATCCCAAGTTGGTTTGTCCTTGACAATTGAGAAGTGATTGGATGTGATGGTACCGTCACCAATACAGGATATAAAAATGGTGTAATTCATCAAATTGAGTTACATGTGGGAAGGTCCCTGCAGTGAAGTATGTGTCTTCTCCATTTTAACGAATTTCCTTTCCCACATTTGTTCCAGAATCTTGATGGCGTGACAACAGGGCCTAAATGTTTTTCTGGACAAATAGGGAAACAGTTGTCTGGCTGTGAAAAGCTACCCGTGGTTGACTTTAAAAGTATCGAATGTATAATTCCTGAAGAAGAAGAATAAGAAGAAGATACTATGTAAAGATCTGCAGTATTTATTAGACATATATTAATTATGGAAACGAAATTTAATACATATTTATTCAAGTTAAATTGATAAATTTTTTCAACAATGTATTTTCAATTAATATATTAAAATTAATACTAATAATTTTCCAAATTATTCATAGGGTGCCACGAATGTGGCGACATCTATGATATGCTTGCTTGCTTATAAAGCAACAGTGAGATATCTAAATCACTTTTTAACCTAAAATCTTGAAAATAATCTAGTTCTAGCATTTATTTCGGATATGAATATTTTTTGTCACTCGAACATTGCGAAATTAAACTTTTAACTTAAATCGGTTTTACCGTCGCTGATTATAAATAACGATGACTGAAATTTTAACCAATGAAAATTCAATGTTCCCTCATCAATTTGAACTATAAAAATAAAACATCGAAGGTGTATTTTGGTAAATCGAATTTCAATTTATTTTGCTTCTTTGACCTTTGTGAGGCCAAAAATAAACTTCGAATCATATTTTCAACACAATTAGGAAGCTTTGGCTTTCAAATGGAACAATCGTAATTTGTTCCATTTGTTCAATAGTGAATTGAACATACGTAATTTGTTTGCACCAAGTGCACACATTTCTTACACTTTCATGGCAAACTAACTTCGAGATGTCCTGAGTGCAAAAGGCGCTATGAAAGCTAAACAACGGCTTTTTATGTTTCTTTCACACCATTACAAACGTTCAAAACAATTTTTACCTGTTTTGGCGGAGGTCGGTCATTTTTTGGGAAATTATGGAAAGAATGACCCATATACGTTCCCCGTTCCTACCAGGAGGAGGTGGGGATTTTTCCACTATCTAGCTATATACATTCTCTATCTCCATTATCGTATTTACATTTCCTTCGAATGTCCTATAGAGCTCCTCCGAAGCAATATAATCTTCCCAATTCTTGTCACTGAGTATCCCATGTCTCTTCAGCGCTCCTATCCAATGCCCTCCTTCTGTGTCCAATATCCGACAATTATGCAATACATGGTTTACTGTCTCTTCTTCCTCGTCGCAAACACACCATTTACTCGCTGCCAAGTTTCGTTTATAAAGATATTCTTTGACGTTTTCGTGTCCAGTCAGGATTTGGTATATCGGCGATTTTGGTTGGAACCACTTCCTATTCTTAAATCCGTACTGAGACCGTAGATTAAATAATTGGATTATTTAATTACATTCTCAAATTTATAAATTACTTTAATCAGAAACCGTAGCCAGCAGAGGGTAAAATTTAGAAAGAACATTTCCAACACAGGCGCGAGAGAATATTTTTCTTAAAAGTAATAAAAATCTTTAGAAATTGTTTACTACAAAAGAGTAATAAAGCGGCCGCTATTGTTATAAATGAAAGAGGGACCAGCTCACTTCCCACACCGGAAGAAACCACATGTCCAAGTAGGTAGCAACATTTGGGAGTGCGAACCATATAATAAACAATTGTTAAAATCTTTTCTGAAAGAGAGACCAGTGAGGGACTGGTCTCAGGGAATATTATTTTCCCAGTGCACAAATAAAACACATGCAAATTGTTGAGTTCAAACGAACAAGGATCCTCGCGGTCGCACAGCTGCAAAAGAACCGAAAAATTTACGGAAGGTCGTCATAAAACCCATCTTTTGAAATAACCAGGGAGTGAAGCGTCGCGTAGTATCTTTGGAGGCATCCTCCGCAAAGGGATGCTAAAATTAGGCGAAAATTAAGATTTGAAGGGTCGCGGCAGGCTACTGCAAACGAATTCTGAAAGCAAGTCATAAAACCATAGTTCTCGGAGGGCGTAGGAGGCTGAGCGCAAGTCCCAGCATGACTCAGAAAGGAGGGGTTGCAAATGTTCGGACCCTCTGGACTGTCTGTAAACTATAAAACCCAGGCTATGTTTAAAAGAATAAGAGACGATTGCGCAGATGTTGCGAGAAAGTTATTGTTTGAAAATCCAAAATGGAGGGCATGCCCTACTTCAACGGGCGAGCTGAATCTTCGAAAGAAGCAAGACAAAATCCACGAATAAGAAAATGGAAGGGATGAGAGTTAAGCGTGCATTGGCAACACGACATTTTCAAAATGTTCTAGAAGGTTTCCATGACCTTCAATCACCAATCAAAATTGTAGTGGGGGAAAGTGCAGGCAATGCACATTGGAGAATTGAAATGTAAAGAAGGGGAGGTCACGTGAGGAATTTTTGCGCTAAAAGAGCGAGCGCAAGAGCATTCTAGATGATTCGAGTTAAAATTTTTCAACGGATGATTCGAGTTAAAAAATTTTCAACGGATGATTGGAGTTAAATTTTTCAGAAGAGGATTCGAGTCAAAATTTGCATCTTGAAATTATTTTGTTCAGAGTGCTACAAAATTCATTGAACATTCCGAGGTTTAGAAACTTATATTTTTGCTGACGAAATAATAGTACGCGAAGTCGAGTGTATTCGGTTCGCGATGAAAACTAGTTCAGTTCGGCAGCAAGAGAATCATACGTGCAGTGATTAATTGCATCATCAGAATAATAATCGATGATCATTGACAGTCCGTGAATCTACAGAGACTCTCGAAACAAGTTCGTGACATGGCAGACTAGTGATCACGCAGTGAGTAGACTTCTGCGAACAGAAATCATAAAAGACTGTTGAATAATCCGTCAAAGGATCATTTTGAATAATTGTATGCCGATACAAGGCAGCGTTCTTGTGTAGAACAAATTCCGTGGAATCACTCTCATTTAAGCCAGACGGCATTCTTTCAAATAATTAAGTGTCCACGAAGATATAAGCAAATGTCGCAATGAACGAATAGTAAAAATAAACTCAGGATGATTAACGGAGAGAATGGTAACACTGGAACAGTTCGCGGTAGCTGAGGAATGAGAGGTCAACGCTGCTAAGGAGCTACGAGGTCGAGTCTTTTGCTGAGCGGGAATCGAAGTGGAGTCTTCAACATCCACGCTACAAATCACTGAGATAACTTGATCATCTCCGAGAAGGATATCAATGACACGTTTGAAAAGTGTAAAAAGTAATGTATTTCTAAGGCCATTTAAATTGAGAAAAGTGTAATTAGGCCAAGTGATTAAATTTAAATGAAGTGTAGTAAGTGCAATGACCTTCCACGCACGCTGAATTTTGGTGAGTAACAATTTATGACGGACAAAGAGATCCGTAGCGCTGTAGGCGATACCATGTGTAGTCCCTTCAACATTTTTTTATGTATTTGTAATTAGTGAAAAGTGAGTAATTGTGTATGTCAATCGAACAAATATTTTTTTAGTGTGATAAATGTACTTAATAGCATTTGAATACCAAATTGATGTATTTTTATTGTACGTGTTCCCATAGAAGTGAGAATTCAGGCCCCACCCTTTAGGTCATTAGGATAATTAATAAACTAATTAATTCATCCTCTTCAAAATTTATTTGGGACCATAGAAAGATAGTGTGAAGAAATTTATTTATAAATTTTCAGTAAATTTGTTAATAACAATTTTGATAATTGTTATTATTATTAAAAATCATCTCGTAGGTTTTAATACCTCACATCAGAAATAAATCGATACCTTACTCTACCTTCTGTTGCCTTTTCCCATCCACAACACCCAACCAACTCGTTACTTATTCCGCTTTTCCATCCTTTCTTTGTCTTATCCAATTGCAAGTTCCCCAATTTCACAATATCTACTCACCTAATCTTCCCCCTAAGATAGTATTTATCAATTTCGATATCTATGGGCATAATTCCTAATAATACTTGTCTTCTTCCAGGACTTTATTTTGTCATTCGATTACCCCAGTATGGTCTGTACTTCCCACAATCCTTGAACTAGTTGTTCTTTTTTCCTGTTCTCTCTCCTGGTACATATTCCATCGTTCGTCTATGATACCAATCAACCTTTCCTCCGTCTTCTGAAAGTCCTGCTGTTTAACTAATCGTAAATTATTTGCTTCCAATTGTCTCCCAGGTTCTAATATTTGTTTATTTGCCCCTTGTAATGTCTCTATTTCCTTGATTTCTGCAGCTGCACGATGAAATGTTGGAAAAACTATATATAAGTTGGAATATAAGATTGTTTAAACTCTTTTTGAGTTTTTGGAAGTTTACACTCAGCGAAACTTGATATAACATTTAAATAATCTATAATTTGTTAACTAAAACAAAATGAGGAAAAATGTCAGATTTTTCAATTCTCTTTACATTTTGAGGGCGATGCGCGACCAAAAGACGTCATCCAATTATTTTTGTTTATGTGCCAGTTTTATTCTCTATACTAGATGCGACTTTTTGGCGCTATTGCGTTTCGAAAAAATATATATATTCGAACCACCCTACTGTTCAGGCTCGTATATATGTCCCCGTATCACCCTCGGAAGATGTTTATCTATAGTACGAAAAGAACATTTTTCTCTCTTCTTTTGAAGAACACGTTGTTGACTCCATTAGAAGTCGTTTTGAACAGTTGTATATTCATCACTTCGTTGCCGTGTACAAATGAAACCTACGAGTACTAGATAAGAAACGTCAATGCTCCAAAATTAAATTTGCGAGGTAAGCACGAAAGCTCAGAATTAGAATAAATCATTCTTTTGAAAAAATAATAAGAGCACTTTAAAATAATTCATTATTTCACGTAGCAAAAATAACGAATAAAAATGTATTTTATTTCATAAACATTGATTAAAAACAAGTTATTCATTTATTTTTAAAAATAAATAACGAATACAAATTTATTCTTTTATTCGATTAACATTTAATAACGAATAAAAAGTTATCACTTTATTTTACACACATTGAATGACGATAGTAAAACTATTCTTTTATTCGACTATCTTGAATAAAGAATAAAAAGTTATTCTTTCATTCGACTAAAATCCAATAGCGAATTAAAAGGTTTTCTTTCATTCAACCCAAATTGAAAAAAGAATAAAAAGTTATTATTTTATTCGACTAAAATTAAATGAATTAAATGTTATTCTTTTATTCGACTAAAATTGAATGACAAAAAAGTTACTCTTTATTTGATCAAAATTGAATGGTGAATAAAGAGTCATTCTTGTATTCGATTCACATGGAACGACCTAAATAAAGTTATTCGATTGTTCGACTAAAATTCAATGACGAGTAAAACGTTATTCTTTTGTTCAACCCACATTAAACGACGAAAAAAATATTTTATTCAATTCACATTGAATGACAAATAAAAAGTTATTCCTTTATTCGATTTACATGGAATGACGAATAAAAACTTATTCTTTTATTCGAATAAAATGGAATGACGAAAAAATGTTTATCTTTTATTTAACCCACATTTAATGACCAAAACTTTTTTCTTTTATTCGACTAAAATTGAATTTCGAAGAAAAAAATAATCCTATATTCAACCCACTTCAAATGTCAAATAAGTTATTATTTTGTTCGATTCACGTGTAATGACGAATAAAAATTTATTTTTTTATTTGTCTAAAATTAAGTGACGAAAAACTTTATTCTTTTTTTCGACTAAAATTAAATGAATAAAAAGTTAACCTTTTATTCAACGCACTTTGAATGAAGAATAAAAAGTTATTCTTGTATTTAATTAACATGGAATGACGAATAAAAGTTATGCTTGTATTCGATTCACATTGGATGACGAATATAAAGTTATTCTTCTTTTCGACTAAAATAGATTGATCAATAACAGCTTTTCTTTTATTTAACCCACATCAAATGACGAATAAAAATTCTTCTTGTATTCCATTCACATGGAATAAGGTATAAAAATTATTCTATTATTCGACTGAAATTGAATGGCGCATAAAAAGTTATTTTTTTATTCAACCCACTTTGAATGACGAATAAAAAGTTATTATTTTTTCCACTAAAATTGGATGACTTATGAAGAGTTATTCTTTTATTTTGTTCACATCAAATGACAAAAAAAAATAATATTCTTGTATACGATTCACATTGAATGTTGAACAAAAAGTAATTCTTTTATTCTACTAAAATTAAATGTAGAAATCTCCTAGATTGCGGTGAACCTCACCGCCAGGTAACAGATTAATCATGTTACGTCGAATGAAAATGGGAGACGGGACCGGGATTCGAACCCGGGACCTTGAGCTCTACGCGCTCATGCGCCTAGCAACTGCGCCATCCCGTTCGCCTCTCGGGCCCGTCTACCATTCTCATTCAACTTGTGAAACCCAAAGACCTCTGAGGTGGTCTCGTAGAGACTAGATTCCTCATCTGAGGCGACTCCCTTAGGAAGTACTTGGTTTGGGTATTATTTTCCATTTCTGGTTCACAAACATAGAAATCTCCNTAGTCTCTACGAGACCACCTCAGAGGTCTTTGGGTTTCACAAGTTGAATGAGAATGGTAGACGGGCCCGAGAGGCGAACGGGATGGCGCAGTTGGTAAGCGCATGAGCGCGTAGAGCTCAAGGTCCCGGGTTCGAATCCCGGTCCCGTCTCCCATTTTCATTCGACGTAACATGATTAAAATTAAATGGTTAATAAAAAGTTATTTTTTTCGACAAAAATTTAATGACGAATGAAAAAAATATTCTTGTATTTAACCCACATCGAATGACGAATAAAAAGTTATTTTTGTATACAATTCACATGGAATGACGAATAAAATGTTCTTTTATTCGGTTAAATATGAATAACGAATGAAAAGTTTTCTTATATTCCACCAACATTGAATGACAAATAAAAAGTTATTCTTGTATTCGATTCACGTGGAATGAGGAATGAAACTTTATTCACGTATTTGACTAAACTTGAATGAAGAATAAAAAGGTATTCTTTTATTTAACCCACAAGTTGATTGACGTTCTTAATATCGATCAGACTAACGGTTTCCACCGGGTATGATCTAGTGGAAGGTGATCTGAAATCAGTGGAACTGAGTTCAACAGCGAGCAATAGCTGGCAACGTTGTTTATGCACAAATTTATGAGGCCGGGACGAGCAAGGACTATATACTTATGTAACAATATACTATATTCTTATGTAGCTATAAAATAGTGCATAATATGGTGACAAATCGGAACCAAACATTAGATTTGTCATCACTCATTAAGATTCATGTTCTGGTCAATTGTGCCTAAGTGTATTCGTGATAATGGTGTGCTTTAAACGCAATTTTCTTTGTTAGTATGCTTGTCAGAGTTTCCAAACACTGAAAATTACAGTTCTACAGTATTAACGAGTATTATCAACTCTTGAGAAATGGATAATTCATGCTGTATATCGCATGTTGATCGAACTATGGAGACAGTTCTCATACGTCTATTTTGGTGTATCATTTGAAAAATCTTACAACCTACAAACAGCAGTGTAGTTTGTGAGAAGCATTTCGGAGAAAAATTAATGTACAGAACATACCACTAGGTTTCAAAACTAATCTTATTCATGCACTTAAAAAAATAACCTATTTCACGAATAGTCTGTCCTTGTCGTTACATTCGATTGCCGTTTTTAAGTATATAAAGCATGTTTTCAATTTGTTGTCAGTACTTAAAAAAATACTTCAACAATCCAACAAAATAACATGATTTATTAAAGGTATCGGTCAACATATCAAGAAAGCATTTGTTTCTGCTCCTCTTGATATCAGTTCAGCCGCGCTGATCGCCCGAAATCGAGCAGCCAACATCTGAACGGCGATCAACGCTGAACTCGTTCACGCGATCAACGGAGAAAACCAAAACATTGTAGATCCGAGGTTAAACTCAGTTCATGATATTGATCTCTGTTCTATGCTGCTGGTGAATCCGTCGAAAGGAAGAAATATAAAGAATGGTAAAGGGATCGCTGAATCATATTGCATGTGAAATGAGCGAAAGACTCACTTATCTGCAGCATGAAACCGACGCCAGATTTGGATTTCTTATAGATATTAAACTATTGTGTTACGGTCCTGATGACTGCGAATATTTTAAAAAATCTAAAGAATTTGAAGATTTCTATTGTCATAGTGTTGACAGAGAAAAGTATACGAAGAAATATTGGATGTGTGAGTGCTAGAATCCACAAGAAAAAACGTAAACATAAAGAAGTCAGAAGAGCTTCTTGAATTCACTGTTCAGTACGGGAATGAGAGCGTCTTTCCGAATCTGCGCATTTCAATTCAGATTATGCTTACGATTGCAATATCCATCACAGTTGCGAGCGATTTTTCAGTAAGTTAAAAATTATACTTTCATATTTAAGGGTTACAATGGGTCAAAAGGTTATGCGACCTAGTTTTGCTCTGTGTAGAGCGAGAAGAAATCGAGAAAACAGATTTCGAGAATGTTATAGATACATTTGCGTCGCAGAAGGCAAGGAACGTGCAATTTTAAGTTTAAAGCATTTTAAGAAAGTGCATTTTACGGACTATTTTTTGTTTTAAAAGGAAAAATATTTTTTTTTTAATTCATGATTTTTGTTTTTAATGTATATGTTTATTTTATATTTAGATAATTAACGAATGGGCGCAACTTCGATTCTCGCTCTAGACACCATTTATGATTGGTACGCCCCTGATTATTAATTAATTCATGGAAGCTAATTTTGACGGGGATTAACTCCGTAATCATAAAGCAGACATTTCTGAATATTTCATTTTAGATCGTTCAATATCGGGTGAGAATCAATAAAGTTGGCAACATCATCTAAATGGGACAATTCCTGTCGTGTTTCATGAGATGGGACTTAAATATTTTTTTTCCGTCTTTTTCTGCGAGTTTTATTTTGTTTATGCTATTTCATCTCAATGAAATATTTAAATAAACACCAATTGTTTTCCTTAATAATTAAAAACGGAAATAAATGTTAAGTATAACGAACTTATATTGTTCAGGTCATTAGTAACATTTACAACTTCACAACGTTGTTTCAATGACAAAAAGTAGCTTTGATTTTGCTAGACGTGAATAATTATCAATAGTGAACGAGTAATTTTTAAAAATAATTAGACACATAATATTTTTATCTACACTCTGGATTATTCCGAGAAATACATAGAAAGTATGGCATAATTTTGCTCTTGGATCAGAGACACCAGAGCAGTGGGTCAAACGACTCATGAATCATCTTCCTTTTGTGATGCCTTTGCTATCCTTGCGAGAACGCAACCAACATTACACCCATGTTGTGTCAAGTAGTTTACGTAATAGTCTGCGGGTTTAGGACACTCATAATTTATGTTGTGTTAATTCTTAAATAATTTTATATTAAATTATTTAATAAACATATGCCCAATGATATGTAATGAATATAAATATTGCGCAAGGACAATATATTTATTAACTATGCCAACATTTCGATAACGCACGTTATTCTCATCAGAGTTAAGTTTCCTTTATCAACAGATTATTTCATAGATTGCTCCCCCTGTGCAGTTATTTGTAACCAATTGCCATACATGAGGTTTCATGAGAATAATTACTTTCTGGGCAGAGGAGGTATTGTAATCTTATATTTTGATTTTGTTGTCTTTTATTTAAGAAAACAATTAAATTGAGATGTGGTTAGTTCAATAATAAGGTCGCTTAATTTGATCATTCTCTTTTTATCGTATGAAGTGGCTGGGGAGAGATGTTGGATAATCTCAACTCATAGTCTAATTTGTAAATAGTATTTTCCAATGTTAACATGAATCAGAGAATCTGACGACGACTAACAGAACTCCAGATAAAAATTAAGACGGCACGCGTGCTTTTTAAACTTCTTTTTAGTAGAGACCCTCGATTTGGCGAAAAATCATTTTTAATAAGTCTGCAACTCGAGGATTGAAAATAAGCAATTTAAGGTTTTATTCATTTCATATCCTTTGAAGCTCATGGTCTTTAAGTTACAATTTCCATGAACTCACGAGAGCAAATTGTGATTTGAAACGAACGTTTCTAAACCTCTACATCATGTATTAAATCCCTTTTGATCAGAAATTAAAGAGAGCTGTTTTCATTAGCGTAAATTAAATGGCGAAAAACATAAAGCGATAACGAAACATAGTGATAACATGCTCCTTCACATCATCGTATTCATTTCAGAACTCTTCCTCAGCACCTATGAAGACATGAGTTGGCGGTTCTCCATACCTGCTTGGAATAGATAATAGTGCGAGGAGGAGCGCTTCAATGACAAGCAATCAATATGAGGACGCGTAGTTGCCCAAGCGATTATCAACTATGCGTCCAATGAGACGAGTCCGCGCGCCCCTCCGTTCCATTCTGGGTCAATGCTTCGTCCCCGACTGTTGACTTACGAATCAGACTGTAGCAGAGTGCTCTAGTTCCCGATTCTCCCCCCTTCCCGAGCGCATCTCTCCACCACCCCGAACCCCACCCGTTCCACTCCAACCCCCTCCAACGCTTCCCCACGGTCTTGGCGAGACACGAATGCGGTTTTGTTTTCTCTTCGGAATAAATATCTGAGACAGAATTTGGCGATGTAGTTAGATAATGAAACCGTTCCTATTCATCATTATTCCTATTCAAAAGAAGGTAAAGAAAAATCTCTCAAATATATATCGTCTTAATACCGCAAGTCTCTTGAGTTACTGTGAATAAACCATTGATTTTCTATATAGCGTGGGATCTAACGAAAAAGTATTGTCTTTACGTTTTAGACGTACTTTCGTATAAACAGTATTTTTTAACACTAATCACTCACAAAAACTAATTCCAATAATTTTCTATGCTAAGTTAATTTATACATATTAAAATATTAATCATTAGCCAACATAGCACGGATCAGCTATATATAGAAAGAAGGGACGTTTCCAGCCCAGTTCATTGACGTGTAAGTAAAGCAAACGGGTGTGAGCGAAGAGAAGCAAAATGAACTCATCTCTTCGAAGATTACATCGATATAAACAATAAAATAACATACGCAATAACGCAGATAGGTGGAAGATACGAGTCATCCATTAATTACACAATATTTCACAATATTCAAATACATAAGTTAAAAGATACATGCAATTTGAAGAGAAAATTACTGAGTAGTCAACGTACTTCAAGTTTTATAATCTATTTCAAAAATACTTTTCGGAATAAACGCTGTATTTTTAGCAAGGGCTGAATGATAAAACTTGTTCATTTCATTTTTATTTGAGAAATAATAATCCAGTGGATGTAAATGATAAATACGGGAAAAACTACTAGCAAAATGTCGATAAAAATGTGTAAAATAAAAATTGGAAGATAAAATATAAATACAACTCAAGATAGTACAATTACAGGGTACACCAGAATTAATTGTAGGGAATAAATAAATGTAATATTTTAAAAGATGATTCCCTAGATGCAATAATTAGTTCTAAGTGTATGGCTCATTTTTCTTTGAACCGTAAAGACAATTCAACATTTATCAGTGAAATCCACACTACGAGGATACATTTCCGACATGGCAAAATTGCGAATGATTTCAATCTTGAAATCTAGTTTACCTCATCAGAAAATTATCATTATAGCGACAAGGATTAAAGAAATATATGTTAGAAAATTCTACTAGAGGTTTAAGAAATTATAAGGCAAAAATAAACATGAATCTGACTCAAAGAGACGCAATGTATCACACCTCATCATAATCATTATGAATCATCGAAGATTTGACAACAGGTGTATTCAAATGAGCATTAGAAAGAAAATTGGGAGTGTTTCTCGCATAGACTAAAGATAAACTATATAGAAAGCTCTGTCGTGATTTAGTAATTAAAAATCATTCGAGGGGTGTAAGTAAACAGTGGCACATTTTACGTTTCATAAAGTTGTAGTGGATGTGTATTTGGAGGAAAGAACTCTTACTTTTTAGAATGTATCAAATTGTTCAACAATTATCATAACAATTAGGAACTATCTTTTCAGCCTTAGAACATGAATAACTCGTTAGTTTAGTAATCAACTTTAAGGCTAAAAGCATTCACAATAAATTATAACATGGAACAGCCAGGATTATAGCCTTATATTTTCATTAAATATGTTGTGAAAGTTGTAATTTCGCTGTAAACGTTTATTGCCCTGAAGATAGTTAGGAAGAAAACCAGAACCTTGGTGACTTCAATGTAATCAAGTCCTGAAGAATGTTTCATAATTTAAATAAAAAATTAAAGTATATTTTGAAGTTAGTCGTGAAATTACATATATTGGAGGGAAAATATGAAACTATATATTAAATTTTGTTAAAGCAACAACTGCACTATCCATTTTCCCTAAGAAATGAGTAAGCAGTTGTAAAATAAAAGCAACGTAGTACACCGAGATCACTTGAGTGGGAATCTTGACAACAAAGTTGGGACGAAACGTTATCTTCGAAAAAATATTCAAATTTCAAAGTAAGTATACCCATGGTAAGTACAAAAATCGACAACCATGTGGACAAAAATGAATTCAAGAATTCTCACCGTAGGTTTCAATCCCTGTACCTCGTGGTCACTCACTGAACCACGAAGACAACATAATAGTGGGAGGAGAGAAAATGTTTATCTTTATAAGTCACAGACAAAATAAGTACATTGTCATTTAGCGTTAATGTCGAAGCTGAAATTGAATGTTCTCTGAGAGTAGAATTGTTTTCTGCAACAAATTGCATAATGATAGCAATAAACTTGTAATAGAAATATGATCTAACATAAAGTCTCGACTACAATTCTAACTACTTAGCACCTCGTTTGCACAACTAGGCGTATCTCACTCCTTGAAAATCGAATCACCGATTTTCCTGGGTATGTTTTTCGAAAAAACTGTTACAAAGATTCACGTAACGTTTTCTCATTTTAAAATAAACCTAGGAAGAATGATAAATATTGACTAATCGCAAATTTGTTCTAACTTTACCAATCTTGTGGGCATAAATCAACCCATTTCTCTCAGTGCGCGTCCCGCAAAGAGGAGACAGATTTATGAGTTCGATTCCTCGCTTCGTCAATCGACTCGACATGTTGCAATTCCACCCCTCCCTGTTCCTTTTCCCAACAACCTTCACTCGAATCGTACCTCATCCAAGGAGAAGGCATTCCATGAAGAAACAATCATGGTCGAGGATTTTGATTCGAGGTGTTGCTTTTTTTCGTTTCTGCTAATCATCCAAGAATTATCTTCCTGGTAACACTTTAATTAATTCTCAGAATTCCGAAAAATTTCCGAAACGCCATGGTAATGTAAATAATGTAAATTCTTATTCAATATTTGCCGAAGTTGAAGGACACTTGCAAATCGTGGTTACTGAAATACCTTCGCTTCTTCGGTTAATGTGACTCAAGCGGTACATGGTTTCTCCCATACTGAGCTTACCCGAACCTCATTTTTGTCTCGATTTGCATGCTTGCGGGACGTACTCTCGATCCCGCGCTGGTACGAGTCTGGTACGCGTGAGACAAAAGAGCGGCACAGAGTGCGCTGATGAGCGATCGATGGTTTGCAAGGCGCCGCGACGCTTCGACACGTGCATCCCCGTCTCCGGAAGCCGGGCGTCGCGAACCCCGTACCCTAGGGTCGGAAGACGTAGATGGTGCCCTTTGACACACGCTTCACTGCACTCTCACATCCGAACATTGTTTCTCGGGTGACTGTTGTCCAGTGATCTTGCTGCCCCTTTCAGCTGAGTATTCCCAAATCTTTCCCGACGGGAGTTGTCGCGGGGACGTGTTCATTTCCAGCGTCACTGAAGCAGTCCCGGCGTCCAAATGACGTTCGCGTTCCATCGGTCCAAGGCGTGTTCGCCCGCCACACGCAGGCACAGGACAAGGAGCGACTCAAGCAGACAGCATCACACCCCACCCCCTCTCGCTCGCCACTCCACCGGCAGACGCTGCGCTTGCGAAGCACCCTGTGTCTCCGCTGCCGCACTGGCTCTCACTCCGTTCCTAACCTTTTAAACCCCGCTCCCATCGTTTACGTCTGTACACATACGTCCGTACATAGGGCGAGGAGCGAGACGAAGGTGTGCACCCCGCTCCACCGGCCCCTCCCCCACCTTGCCTTCGCGCGCGCACTCCCTCCAGTCACCGCTGTCACCATGGCAACTCTCCTGGACCGCCACCCTCCGCGCCCCGAGCGGGCGTATATAAGCTCGTGACGCGACCGGTCGCGGATCTTCGTGGCTGCATCCGAGCGCCGCGTCGTGCTCCTCCTGAACTCCAGCGCCCGCCCGCCCTCCAGCTTTCCTCCAGCAGCCTTGCTCGCCGCTGCCTCGACGCCTCCACGCAAGCGGATGCTCCTCGATGCCTCAGGTGAGTCGCAGAGCGCAGTGTGCAGCAGACGTTCCACGCGTTTCCCGGACGCGAAATATGCTATTGTGAGTTCGCATGTCCTTGGGAAAGCGCTATTACACACGAAACTTCTACTTTCGTGAGAACAGACCAAAGAGTCGCTTTGCTTTTCATTTTCTGTTTGTTGCAATCGTCCATGCACTGTGTGCAACGGATACTTGCTGACTTTTATCGCTTGTGCAGTGCTTGACTAAGTGCACGCTCGGTAGCCATCGCGTCTACCGTCTTGTTCAGCCACCAGCTCTCCGCAGCGTCTCTGCACCACCGTCGCCATCGGTCTCCAGGCACAGGTGCGCGTCTCTCTGTACAAGAACGAGCTAGATCAGCTTTTTTTCATTTTCTAATGTGAAAAGTGTTCTTACCGCTCACGCTAGGCTAGAAAAATGAAATATCTAGTTCTTGTGTTCTTGTCACATACTTTTTGTGAAATTTAACATTAATGTTACTCATTACAGTAATCGAGTAACCATATTCACAATTATTTATCGTTGTGAAATATGCTGTGAAACTTAAGTCAAGACGTTTTGAAAGGTAGTGAGTTAGAAATGTTTTAAGCGGTGTGGAGAGATCTTACGTCATTTCACATCACTTGTTCACTCAACATATTTGCAGTAACATTTGGAAATGAAACTTGCCAATAATATATCAACAAGTCCATATTCGCAATAAATTGGCATTTTACCGCTTCTTTTTAGGAGCATGCCCTTGGTCAAAATCGAAGTTAGTTTTTACACAACTATCTCTAGGGAGTTCGCTCCGCAGTCGCCAGTACTTCCCTAAGTGATGTACAATACGCAATTCCCTGGAAAGCGATATAAACCGAAATAGTGACATAAACTAGATGTTCTAGTACTAGAGATCATGTGCCATGAGTTCGTCTTATCCTTGTGTTCTGGCGTCTTTAGAATGTTTTCCTCATCTGTTACCAGTGTGCTCGTGCCATCAGCAACTGGGGACCTCCCAGCCTCAACGATACTCTCTTATCCCCCTCTCTCCCTTTTAGCGGTCGCAAAAATCGTTATTTGGCGGAAGGATACGGTCACATAGACCATAATATCTCTATAGAATTCGCGATGCACAGCAGAATCCATACCCCTACCTCTCCCAATAACCTATAAGTCACCACTGCCGCCACCTCACCCGCCCCCTCCCCATTCATTTATCAACTTTTAGACAGAGTCCTCGACAAAAACCACTCGAACTAGAAACCATGGTATCCCCACCATATAAATCCAGTTTTGTTTCGTATCTCAACAAGTGTCACAGAACTGGTCGCAAAAAACTGTCTGCGATGCATTATTTTTAGGCGGTCGGTGTAAGCTCTAAATGTGGGACGAGAAGCCATGGAGAACTCAAGATAGACCAAATAATAGACGCCCCTGTCGGAACGACCGCGAAATAGTGTGGGCGATTGCGGAGCGCTCTTGCGGAAAAAGTCAGCACTCGTTGGGGTATTACCCCACCATTTCAACAGTCGTCCTTATGTGCGCTAGAAGGAATGCAAGAGCAACTAGAAATGGTAGATGTCGCTCGGTGACGAGTCGGGGGTGGGGGGGGATGGCGTGGCAGACAGCGCATCTGCGAACCCTTCCTGCCAGCTCTCTGCATTCGCTGCCTCACGACGGGCCCAACTGCTAAACGAGGTGCGCGAATTGCGAAGCGGGAGCACAGTTAACGGCAGGCATTAGAGGAAGAGGTTTCGTCCCAGATACGGCGGACGGCAGAACTGGTGGGAGGGAGGGTAGGAAGGGAAGAACGCGATCTGCGGCAGCGCTGATAGTGTCGCCTGTAAATTAGCATCTCACCCCGCCTCGCCTCGCGTCTCCGGCACAGGTGCGACGAAGTCATTAGGCGAAGACCTCTTTGTCTGTGATTGTGCATTTGCAATGAAAGGCTAACCGGGAATATTACCTTCGAAATAGGACTTTTTGTATAAATCTAGACGGACCTATCTAAATTTGCTGTGGAGTCAGCCGTATTGCAAATAGTCGTATCAGGAATAATAATTTCCCAACCTCTCGTAGAATTTAATTTTTTGATCCGTTAGAAACTTGAAATGAGTCTGTTGTTCCACAAAATTTTAATTTATTCACTTACGAGATCACAATTCTTTTAAAATATAATATATAATATATTCTAATCATGCGAGATTCGTTACTTTGGTAAAACTACATGGTGTTTATAGAATACTCATGACATCACGACATCAATTGCATCTCAAGGAAATTCTTGAGGTCACATTCAGTTCCCAATACGCACTAATCATTTGTTTTCTCGACTGGTTATCTTACCTTCATATTCATTATAATTGATATATTCTGAATCATTTTTAATCAAGGTCCATGAATTAAATTGTGAAGATGTAATTAAAACTTTTCAGGCCAAAATGAACCAAATGAAATGAATGGCACGACGAGCATCTTCCAAAGTTTGCCGACAATTGTCCGCCGCCGAAGGCATTTGACTGACCGCGGCGGCGGACAATCGTCGGCAGTCAAATGCTTTCGGCACTCTGTCGACATCCCTCCACGTTAGTGCGTACCTCCTCCGCTCACAGCGCTGCGTGCACTTAGTTGATTACTGTGCCAACAGATAGCCTCAGCCTCATCGCACCTCGTCCTCGAGGGTCGAAAACCTTAGTTCGTGAAGTCATTAGAGAGAACGTAAATTAGATTTGCCATTTGTAAAGCATGCTCATGAACATGCGAACATAATTGAAGTATTTTATCTAAGATTAAATGTTTCGAATTTTTTTTCAAGACCAACGAAAGAAGTTACACAGTAACCTAATATATTTTAATGAGACATGTTCTCTAGAAAGATAGGTATCTCAATGGTTCACGCAATCGGTTAATGGTTTATTTACTCATGAGTTTGCAAGAAGAGGAGGAGTGGATCACTTCATCACTTAACTGCGGGTCTTCAGTCAGAAATCTATTTCGGAGGTGCCCCAATTTCTCTCTAACAATTTATTGATGTCAAGTTTGATGTTATTTGTCCGTAAAGTTTTCAAATTTGTTTAATGAATTTAAATTATCAAAAAGTAAATTAACAATAATTTATATTAAGTTATTTCATTACAACTTATAAAATATTTTGGGAGGGCCCCGGGTCCCTCGAGTTACTGCTTCACAGAGGAGTAACATCAGTAATAGTGTAGTTTTTTTTTAATTTCTATCTTTAGTGTTGGCAGGTGTCATTGCGAGGACATGCAGGGTTGTTGAACCACCGCACTTAGCGTTAGAAATATCGATTTGTCATAATGAACAAACAGTAATTTTTTTCATATTAATCTTCATTTTCTTTAAAGATTTGATCATGTCACGATACATGAACATGAAAATTTCTAAACATTTTATTAAGTAAGAAATAGCTTTATTTCAATAAAGAGTTATGTATTAAGACTGCAATTGAACATGTGTCAGGAATAATAATTTACTAATACGCATACTTTGCTAGATTTATATAACTTCCATTCGGTTAGATTCAATTTGGTAAAAAAATCATTTTCGAAATCGGATCGTGTCTTATGAACCTTGACATATTCGAGATGATCGGCTGAATATAATTGTTTCTATAGATGATTCACTCAATACTTGAACGCTTTTGTCAATTATTGATGCAGTTCTCACACATATATCTCCCTTAACTCTCAGAATGTCGGTCAACCCCTAAAAGTATTCCTCCGGAATTTGTTGCCGTTATCAGACCCCGAAGCACCGTCAAGTTCACCTTGTACGATTGAGAACAGGCAAATATCTCTCCGTTAAACAAGCCTCTGTCTCCAAGGCCAGGGGGACACTCCCGTTCCTCACCGTTTCTGACTTCCGGCAGCTCACAGCTTCCTAGGGTCCGAGTCCTTCTCAACTGAACCCCACCCCGTCTTCTACAATGCAACCCGCTCCCTCCCTTTATACGCTCCCCCTTTCTAGCCGCCCGCCCGCGTACTTCTGTCTCGGCTCTCCTAGTTGTGCACCGGTCGCCCCTCGCCCGGCCAGCTGCAGGCAAGGGCGCGCGCCAGTGCCGCGCATGCGTCGAAGGAAGCTCTTGGAGAATAGTGCTCGAACAACCCTGAAAGACCCCGAATATCCTGCACCGGATCCTGTCGAAATTTACATAGTCGCTGTGATTTTCGCTGGTGTCTTGAGGAATAAGAACTAGCTGAAACCGTGCACGTAATTCGTACTCACGGTTGAAGAAGGAAAGATATGGAGACAGTTTGTAAAAACCAAACTACAAGTATACTCATTGTTACAGTTAACTTCAGACTTGTCGTACAATGCTTGACAAAATTCGCGTACGTCAGTTAACGAATTACACCTCCACCGTAAGCGCCAATCTGTGATCGCAATTCCATACATAAAGTACATAGGGTTAGTGATTGTTTACTTCAATATGCTCCCTTCCAATGCTTTCACGTGGCAAGTAGTGTTGACTGGTAAACAGATTCAAAACTGACGGCAAGCCGAATTTGTATTTTAAAGCAAACTATGAACGATACTGTTGGAGTGTAGGACTGCGCTAAGTCCAAAATCCAAAAGCGAATCTTCACTGTGGTACCTAATTTTGGCAATTCGTGAAGTGTAACGCGAGAAAACGGGATCGTTACAAAAATATGCCAATTGCATGCTATAATTTTTCGCAAGGATGGAAATGCGTGACGTGATTACAATAGCGACTTCCAGCTCCTATTTCATCGCTCCAAAACATTATTGCCTTTTGCTTCACTAGCCGTTGGGATCTCGTGAAGGTAATTGCGCTCCGCGCACTACATATTCATCGTGTGTCTATTCATTTCGCAATGCTGCATCAAACAAACTATGTGCATCAGTTCTCTGTTGGAATAAATGAATTATATTTCATATGTATTAGAAACTGATACATCTCCGTTGAGATGTGGAGTCGTAAGTTTTTTACTAGGGCATTTTTTATCTCAAAATTTGTTAACATATTTATTTGATACTCGAGGGATTCTTTCATCAGTTTTGGTTGTCGATGAAAATGACAATGCCACCAACAACGGAACTGAAAGTAATGAATGAAAATATTTAAAAATTTAAAGGTCATTAGTTACATTTCCTTCATCAAACATTTAGCAACAGATTGAGCAACGTTTGTCTTTGAAATCGGAAATCCCACACAAGAAGATTTCGTGTACTTTCTCCATCGGTTTTGGTGACAGTGAGCCGCTTTTGAATAGTCCAAGTCCCAATAGTCGTCTTGAATTCGCTAAGTATACGGACATTTACGTCTTGCACCCTTCTCTCATCAATGGAACTCCATAAGGAATACCGTAAAAGTGTAATACCCTGAAAGTTAGCGGGCATGTTCATTTTTCCTTCAGATTTCACGTAAGGGGTCATTCCTATTTAATATCACACGGTTTTGTGCTTTTTATCCTCCCCCCCCCCGTTATTTTGCCGCAAAATCGTGTCCCCTCCCTTTCAAATGTGACAAACCAATTTCAGGGATTATTGGTTGAGCATTATGCAATTATGAAACAGTAATATGCGATTTTTGCTGTTCAGTATTGTGTTTTAGTAACAAATGTATCCGCAAAATTATCGAAAATAATTCACGTCATACTTTGTCACCTTTTCGTCTTTCCCCAGTGCGTGAGGTCCCAAGGAAATTGTCTACGAATCATATACTCATCACGCGGTGCGCAGGGAAAAGAGGATGTACTTTCCACGAACGGACAAAACTTCCTAAGTCAAGATTCTGGACGAGATGTATTGAAAGGAAACTTGGTGCACAACTGCGAATTTAGAGTTCCTTATATTTTATACGCTTTGTTCGTTGTCACAGAGTAGTCTATATTGGATCCATGTCCTGACATAAACTACACTTTATCCATCCCCAGCATCTGATCTAGTACCCACCTACATCTAATGAGGTACGGAGCGGAGGTCTTTACGGAGGTCTCCAACTTCGAGTCACACACAAACGTGTTTGGTTGACATCAAGTGCATATCAATCACACCAGTGCAAAAAAAAAGAAATACAAATTTCGGATTTATTTTATAATAAACTCAATTATACTTTATTTTACTGTTTTGTCTCAATAGCTCTAACCATTTTTATTCCCCATATTAAATATGGTATTATGGTACGAAAATTGAATAAACATTATTTTATACACAGTATCATTATACGTTTACTTTATCTACACGAAATTTTCCTACAATTTTCAGAGAATTAAATCGCAGATTAAATGAAACTCGCACACTATTCAGCGGAACGTCTGTACTTATATTATGGGTAGGTAGTAGCACGACAATTCGCCATAAGCTTTCAATTTAACTGTGAACGGCCACAGTTCTTCCTTCGTCTTTGAGTTACGAACTCTGCGTCTGGGGAATACTCCATTCCCAGTCGGAAGCAATACGTGAGTGGTGGGACCCTCGTCTGGGGAGAATTGCGAACATCATCATCTCTCTCTATTAGCCTTTGTTTCTCGCTCTTCCACCTCCACCGTTCGGAAATAGCGTAAACCGAGTTGGATGGGTGTGTAATGAAAAGTATATTACAGTGCAGAACCAATGAAGGAAATGACTATTCAGGCATTTGGTGAAGAAAGTCACGCAGGATCATATGTATTCGCTTCGTTGGCCCATAATTTACCGTTAAAAATCGGGGATTATTTTTATTCCTAATTTTTTATAAGATAATAGTTTTTGAATTTGAAAAAATTTCGTTCATCATCTTTTGATTTTGAAATTTTAGATTTGAGGAAGATAACATTTTGTAGCGAGTGCGGTGCTGCGATCCTCGGCATTTGTGCAGATAAACGTAACCAGGAATTTGCCAGACACCAATATTTTTCAGGAATGTTCAAGATATTATATTTAAAGATCTGGCGAAAATTGTACTCTAGCTGGTAAAATATTAAAACTGTAGTCTGTTAGTAATCTTCAATTCCTAACATGAATTATGAAAATTTTCAATTCTTTACGTCTCCCCTGCTCTTTGGTATTAATTTCAATAAAGTTCACATAAAATTCACGTACAGTTAACTGTGTTCAGATTGTTCTAGCAAATGAGAAATATATGTAATATTCACGTACAGTTAACTCGCAGCTAACTTTTTATCTTATTTAGGAATTTTTGCTGAATTTTTTGAATCCGCCTCTGCCTTAGGGCCCTTGATCGGAATTGATGGGATGGTCCCTTGCTTGCTTCCGGAGAGTAAATTAGTTTTTTTTTCCCTCCACGTGGTCATACGCAGTTTGTACTGTTTTTTGACAATAAATTTATTTATTTATTATTTATGGCCAACCAGAGGTTAAATTTTTTAAGTTCAGGAATTTAAACACCCATTACATTTACTAAATCGCCATATATTGTTCTTTGGAGTCGTATTTCCAACTACCCTTCAGACCAGCGCAGTCCGACTGGTGGATTTCCGACTAGCGACCTGTTTTTAAGGTCCGCGAGTTCTTGTACATTTTACATTCAATTTTTCATCGACCGTTGGGGGAACAACTTAGTGTTATAAGTCCACACAGTAAAAATTAATATTTTACATGAGATGTCCGGAGAGAGAAAATAGAAAATTGTGTTCGGAACTGCCGCGTCATACATTACAATTTCATGCAAGTTGATGTATTTTGTCTTATTATGTACGCAGCCATACGCTAAATAATAAATACATTACAATATGAAAACACTTTATTATAATGCTAACTATTAAAAGTATTTTTAAGTAAAGAAATATACCATTTAATTTTTCCAGCTTGATGTATAAATTTGTTGACTCTCATCAAATCAAAATATGGCGTCACAAATGAATAAATATGACCCATTAGCTTTATTCGTCAAGCAACATTTTACCCAACCCCATCCCACGGCGGTTCGATCAATCAAAAGTGTAAAGAACATAAGTTGGACAGCGCTGTTTCAGACTCTTCCTATCTATGTTGGCTATTAAGTATTGACATGGACTAGATTAGACGGAATTACCAGCGAGATTAGATGTACAGAGAAACCATTTCATAAGTGATTGGTTTTAAATGATATCCTTCTTCTGCGCAAACTCTCCGCTGAACCTTCGTTTTTGTCAAAATGACCTCGAACCAACCGTCGCCATCAAAGTTTCAACTGCTGTTGCTAACGAGAGAAACTGGTACGTAGGTGCATTCTACCACAAAATTTGAAGTATTTAGTTCCTCAGTAGCGTAGAGAAACTAGTAATTGGCTACCGTAGTAAAAACTAAAATCGGTGCTGAACTCAGCAGAAACAAGATTTCTTCACAATAAGTGGCGCAGTCATAACAATTTTGATGTTTATGTGTTTAGATTAGTTTGTAATAATTTCTCTAGCTCATTTGTAGGACATTCAAATTATTTGATCGCAGTAGATGTCAATTTGAAAAAGTTAAGAAAGCACTTCAGTAAAGTATTTGGATTGATAAGTTGGTCTTCCGTAATTTATTCGTTAGAAATTCCTTAAATTTCTTGATTATGTGTTCTTCTGTCTTTCATTATTTAATTAGTTCGATTATTATCTATTAATCATGCGAATATAATGCGCTAATACGTATATAGTTCGTTTCGAATACATTTCGTGGATATGTTATTTTTAAACGGTAGTAGGTTCTTATTACATAGCTTTCCGGGAAATAATGAAATAAGTGACGAATGTCATTGTAAATTGACTAAGTTAGATTAATATTCTCGCAATCGAAACAATCTTCATAATTTTTCCCTTTGTCAGATCAGTTTTACCCTGTTCGTTTTAACGAGAATTTACAAAATACAAACCCAGTTCATGTGTTCCAGCATTACGTCGCTGATTCCATTATTACGCTGCTGATCACATTATTACAATACTAATTAAATTACATCATTTTTTATTTTAATTTCACGTGACCTTTGGTGTATTACTGAAAACTACAAAACAGTATAGATACTTATTAAGCCTGATTATGAGTCAATTGTAATAACATTCGCAATTTGAAGATAGATTACCTGTAGCTTCTCACGCGCATACCGTACGTCACTGCGGCAATCCCACCTCGGTCGCTCAATTCCGGAGAGATATAAGATGGCCACCAGGCAGAGATAAGAGCGATGAAAAACCGAGAGATGGCGAGAGCAATAAGTCGAATTAGAGGAAAGAGCTGAATGACAAATGACAGACCGCTTCCCACCACAGCCTGTTATCGGTCGCATTGCCCGTGCATCCCGTTCTCATTCCCGGACGTACCTGGAGACAGGTCGGTTGCTGGGCGTTCGGCCGCTGTGGCGGGCGCGCAGCCGGCGCGCCGCAGCCGCGAGCGTTCTCTGGCATCACCGACGGCGATTATCGCGACAACCGTGCTCGCGCATCGCGCCTCACAGATCAGCTCTCACTCCTCTCCCCATCTACCCTTTCACTCTCCACCAGCGCGACGACCAGTCGCACACCGGCGGACACGCGCTTTCCCCATCCTCAACCACGACTCCCCCACATCACCCTTTTCTTTTGCATCGTCCCCCTCTCCTCCTTCCTGGTGACACAAACTGCACACTTGTACATCCCCTATTGCCGCTGAGGTTTGTTACTGTAGTGATCATGAAGAGTTCCGAACCGTTGTGAAATGCCTCAAATAGAAAGAGCAATTAATTCGTAATTTTTATGTATGAGAATAATAGGACACTTCGGTTAAATAATGAAGAGCATTATTCACCATAACATGTAAATATATTTTCCTCTCTCACGAATTCAAAATAATTTATAAATGTCAATATAGTATTTTGATACATGAATGATAGCCGGAAAGGCTGGGAAATTTCAAAATCGGTTTACACAAGTAATGGTTGATCTTCTGCTTGTGAAACTGATTCCCACACCTTTTTAAAATGTAAACATTATTTACGAGTGTTACAAATACAGAAAACATAGCAACATTTTGAGCTTGCGGATGTTTCGTTCTCATGTGTTAGTAAACTGAGCGGTAACGATGAATTATACTTTGTCCATCGATTATTACATTCTCATTAATTTCTCTTTTACGTGAACAAATCTGTTCGTAAATCCTTTACTAACTACCTCATTACGTTTCCCACTCACAAATCACCAAATACGGATAATCATACGACTGCATGATTATCGCATGGAGGACAGTCATTATCCCAGTTTCGAAGTCTCTTGGATGGGAAGACCGTTACAGGCAGTGGCGGATCTATGGCAGGGGGGGAGGGGGCTAAGGAGACCATAGCCCCTCCCCCATTGGACCTGAACTCTAAACAGCTAAAGGCATTCTTTGTCACTTTAAACAATTAATAAATTTTATTTAAAAGACAATATTTATAAAATTTGTTGTAAAATCATGATTTTCAAACAGAATTGCTCCTCAGGTCCCTTCCCGGTTAGTCTTCCCCCTTTACAACAGTCTAGATTCGCCATTGGTTGCGGGCGAGTGCACTCTCGTCCAGCATTGAATGTCTCCATCTCTGGTTCTCTGGTTCTGGTACTCAATAACTGATGTACGTGAATCAAGGGGAGTTCACAACTGGAAACAAGGGAGGTGCGGTTTTACGAAATGAGTATTGAGGTGAACGTTTCTGAACAGTTAAATGTGGATTGGAGAAAAACTTAAATTATGAAGATAGGAATATAATTAATGAAGAATCACAAACTCAAATTTCTTAAGAGTTTCCTTTGGGAAGGAATGCTGTGTAAGTTGACTCAAAGCGTTAATTTCTTTATGCCAAGTGATCATTGATAGCTTTACCAATGAACGAAGCAAGTACGTGTGCTTCCGACGGTGTTACAGGTGCTCTTTATGCAACCGATACCGTTTTTACGTCTTTTACCGTGTTTCAGGTAATTGTGTTGGGAAACGTTGGGAATGATTTTTACGGACAAACATGTAATCACCATTACCTCTTATTAATGTTGCCATCTCACTAGCGTCTTGAATGTTGTTTCCTCTTCATCTACTCTTTAGCGTTTTATTACAATATTCCGTAGAAATGACTGGCCGCAAATGGAGGGCTGTTTTAATTGGAAGAAAGCTAAACGAAATTAAAAATTAGGAAGCGGTGAGTTTTTTTGAGAAAAAACATCGCAATAAACATCCTTCTTACCAACCGAGTGAAGCAAATGTTTGCGTTCTCTACGCAAGCGTCCCCCGCCCCTTGCGCAGCCAGTGTGCGAACCAACCATAAATCATTGAGCGCACGACGACGAAAGCGCGCTGTACCGAGTTCCGGTAAAACGGTCCCAATTTCCTGGAAACTCGCCGTCGGCGCTCAGTAGGCCAGGGTCCTCCCGGCTACCCCCCACCCCACCTTACTGGACTGTGCGAAGGGAGGCATATCGCCAGCAGCCGCTGGACCGACACCCTCCCGCCAACCCGCTTCGGAGGCTGTGGCCGTCGTATTGATCTGAGTGTGCTCTCCCCCGCACTCTCTCCCCCAGCGCTGCCCAACCACTGCCGGCCGCAGTCGTGGCGAGTGCCGTTGCCGCCTCAGGGCCTCGTGACCGACGGCGAATTGGGTCGGACTTCTCCCCCAGCCCACCCCTTTACACGATGCTTGTTCCCGAGCGCGCCAAACGCACCTCTGCTCATAATTACGGCGTTGATCGCCAACTTTTGCATTTTCGCGAGAATACTTGTCGCTGAGTGATGGATAAGTTCGACAAATTATGTCATGAATTGCTCGTCTCGAAATGCCCTAATGACTCATTTTGTTACTTTTAAAGAAAGAGAGCAAAATCCTAGAAAATGCTTCGTGCATTGTGAGAGAAGTCGCTGTAGGCAATTTGGAGATTTTGGACGATATAAAATTGAGAATAATTGGTAACTGCATGTACATAGAGCGTTTCTTTTCTGGTAAATTACTTCCTTTCAAACGAAAATAAAATACATTAAAAACGATTTTCGAATGACTCTTTTATAAATGTATAAAAGAGAGAATCATCATGTTATCCATCAATACATACAGAATAACCCAATTCTTAAACTCAACTAAAAACAAACGTTTTCGTAACATCATTGCCGTCCGAGGTACAAGCAACACAAGCATCAGCAGGGGGGAGTGTGGGATGGACATGTCATAAATTTCGATTAATTATCAAAATGATGTACCAATGTTTATAAGCAGTTTCCTTTGGCTGGACTACCAATAATTGCTATCTTGCCAACAATATAGATCTAATAACATAGTACATCCCATCTTTACTTGAACTAACATGTCTCAATTTCTGAATGGGTGGTAATATTATTTATAACCAGAGGCGGATGTAGACCGTAATTAAGTTTTGGGGGGCTAACCGGGGAGTGATTACAACATAAATTTTGTAAATATTATCTTTTTATAAAATACATCAACTCATCGAATAATTTATTATTCTCCGGTACCGGTTAACTCAAAAAGGTATCCCAAAGCACGAACATAATATTTTCTAGCCAGCCTCCATGCAACAACATGCCGCACCTGAGCAACGAAATTAACAACGCAAACATCGCTCTAAGACACCACCTGGAAGGCATAGACATCACATTCGTTGATCTACAATCCCACGTTTCTGCCTAGGACTGTAGCCGGCACGGCCTTCACCTGAGACCGTCAGGGAAACAATGTTTCGCTTCTCTCTTAGCCTTACCTCACTTCCTCCACCAGTCCCTTCGCCCACACAACAACTCAATCCTATTGCTTCCTCGTCACTTTCTCCATATTTCCCCACTCCCATCTCTTCTCCAGTCTCCGCCCATTATCTCACCTCTCCCGTCCAAATCCGTTTCACTTGCCCCATCTACGACTCTTTCCTCCCCCAAACACGGTTATAATTTGCGGTCCAGTGTTCAATGTGTTGTTCGAAGATGACAATTAAATTAAAATTCTCCTCAACCATCTGAACAGAGCATTGGCTTTCTGTTAATGACATCACAAGTTCTTTTATTCCAAATTATTCTTTAACTACCTTTTACTGTCGACAAAATTTCAAAGGTGATCATCCACACGGCGGTACATGTAACTACGTTAGAAATGACATTTTATCCTCCTCACTGTAAGGTTATGAGAAATTCTGCTTGGATAGTATTTTCGAACTCTCTTCAGTTCATTTGACCGATAAAGGCATTGTAGTTCTGTGTATTTACAGACCTCCTCCATGAGATCTTGAAATATTTTTTCGAAATTTCGAAATTGTATTAATTCGTCTAACACAGAAATATACAAAATGTATTGTTATCTGTGGCGATTTCAATATCGATTTCCTCAGTGAATCGGATTCCGCGCACAATCCCCAGAATCGGTTCAACAGTCTAATCAGTTCCTTTAATCTTGTTACTACGATAATCGACGCCACTCGCCTCTCTGGTTCGTCTCAAACATTGCTAGACCAGATATTTGTCAACAACAGTATACTTTTAAAGTATTTAACGCGGGGTACGGTTATCACTTTGCCCAAATATTGACTACTAAGGATAAATTAAAATCCTGTGCGATATTACTAGACAGTTTAACGAAGAAACTTAACAATTTTCAAAACATTTTTGCATCAGGAAATGAAGGACGTGTATAATTGTAAAAAGAACGATAAATTCAGCGTATATTTTTCAATATTCTTGCTGTATTGCAACTCTTGCTTTCCTATAAAACGCAAGTTAGTGGAAGTACACAATCACAATAGATGGATCATAAGAAATTCTTTCAAAAACAAGAAATACATCGCCTACTGCCTCCTCACAATGCGTTAATATCATAGAAGGCTAACCGTGTGTTGTGCTGTCGGCAACGCGGTTACGCTGTACCGCTTATACAAGTATTGCAGAGTTTAGTCCGCATTGAACACACCTAGCGTTGAGACCTTCTAACTGTAAATTTAGTATGCGAAAAATCTGGAGACACTTTCACGATATATGCCTTTCATCAATTCCAGTTTTATCTGTTGTTGGTTCACGACCATTGAGGGGGAGGGGCTATAGCCCCCTTAGCTTCCTCCATAGACCCCTCAAGTATATTGCGTGAAACATGTTCCAGAAAGTAAAAAGGTTTGTGTGCATAGAAATATTTTTGAGGAATCCATGGAAGGTACTTTAGAAGTGTAATTTACAAAAAAAAATATGATTTCTTATGAGTTCTAATATTCTTGGAAGATTTATTTAGTATTCAAAGTTTCGTATAGTTACATTTTTAAATCATTATCAATATTTTATAAACGAAAAATAAAAACCCTCATCAATACATGGATGATGTGGCTCAATATTCTCCCGTTATGTAAATGGACAACGTGCTTTTACTTATCAGCTCAACATGTAAACATTATATTTCTTGAGATGAATTTCAAAGGAAACAAGAAGGTCGAGAATAGGAACAAAATTTTGATTCCTATGAGGCGGCAAAATTGTTAGAACCAGTCCTGCATAACATTATGTCAATTTTCAATTACAGAAGGACTATTGAAACAAATTATCGTCGTCAAAAGTTTAAAATATCTATAAAAAAATATTTTTCTCTATTTACTAGTATTTTAAATTTATTTTAAATTAATCTTATACGTTTTATTGGTTTTGTTTCCTTAGATTTTGTGATGAATTACCTCTAAAAATATGATAGAAAATGAGGGAAAGAATCCTCCGTATTGGATTAAAACGATGTTGGAAAGACTTTATTGCATTGAGATAAATTATTAGAATTAATTAGTTTAAAAGAAATTAATGAGTTTCAATTTTCCAATATATATAGTTTTCCATGTGACTTCGGATGATGTAGGCGATGTTAATTCCGCTTATATTTGTGCTTTATCTCGCCATTGTTATAGTATTCTAGATACTAATAAAATTCCTTTTTTCATTCATGTTGTTTTGTATCATTTTTATTTATAATAGTTTATTTCTAAATGTACCCAACCTTGGCAGGGTTGAGTACATTATCTCTCTGTAGCCCCATACTGGCCTGGTTTTTCTTCGATTTTCCTCCTGATAGTAGTGGATTTTCCATAGGCGAAAATGTCATTAAAACTTTTGTTATCACTGATCTCGAATTAGTTTTGCTCATAATATTTACGATTCGTTTCACACACACACACACACATATATAT
>NNCF01126592.1:418345-439586 GCA_002313205.1 Laupala kohalensis | reverse complement strand
TATATATATATATATGTATGTTTTTTTTAATGGAGTCGCTTTATTGGTTATTAATTATATATGCAGACGGAAAATATGATTAATTCATTTTTCATCATTTCTAGCGTATATTTAAATTATTCTAAAACAACGACACAATTTTATGAATGAAAAATATATATTTTTGGTGGCAAAATCCACTTGATGACATTACTGAAATAGCCGCTCACTGGCCCTAGTGACCGGGGACTCGGGGATTCACGTGTCGTGTACATGTAGACCCGCGTAATCCTTAAGGAAGTGCGAGTTTAATGGTAAAATAATCTTCTGACCTGGGATCTGTCTAATACGATTTGGGCCTTGCGAAGCTAATATTTGAATAAATCCATCTAGAAGTTATAGGGGCTCTTAGAAATCTGGCCTCTGAAGGAATGATTTTTAAATAAACTCCTACATAATTTCTAATGCAATCGATTTAAAAACTATCACATGTGTCACAAATTTAATGTAGAAAAGAACAGTAACATTATTACTTTTCCGGAAAATTAAAAAAGTTATTCACTAAAACTTTTGCAAAAATGGAGAACTTGAGTCCTATTAGAAACCATTACTTATGTACATTGTTTCAATTTGAACGGTATAATGAATAATTTGGGGTTTTATTAAACAACAATTAATTAATTACTCTTATTATAATTTTTATGTAAACAGAGTAGATGACATTATTGAAAGTTTCATAAATACTTATGTGCTAGACCAAGGCCTGACACGCTCTTATTACCTATACGTGAAATGTGAATAATACTAACTTCCAAAATTCAAGAGGAAGTTGAGAATTGTGAATCTCTTTTGGCAAGAAGTATGAAGATTGGCACGTAGATTTCGGTTGAAGTGATAGTCACAATATGTTTGTATAGCTTGAGGAATGAATACTGACTCTTCAAATTCCTTCCAAGTGGAAGGTAATACATACGACATTCTTACGTTCACATACGGCATCATGGCCAGGGTTTTTCTCTGGTTCTCCTTTGGACAATTTCATCGGAATTTATGGGGATCCTCCTTGGAACATCTTCCTGAATTTATAATAACCAATGTGCGCACTCTAACGCTCATTTTACGATACTAATGACTCCACGATTAGTATGGAGTAGTGGAAAGTTCACAGAAATCTATTTTACGACAAAACTGCGATAAGATTTTAGACCAGTCGTTCCCAAACTTCTTCGGGTCGCAATCCCCTTGCTACCTACTTTACTAAAATAGTAACCCCAACTTTTGCCCTCTATTTTATTACATTGCTCATCTCCGCATTGTATCTAATAACAGAAATAAAATAAAACTTCATGCGATTTATATACTATAGACCGTTAAAAATCGAGTGTTGCAATGTTTGTGCTCACCCCACTTCAAGCACCTATACACGGTATGTTGAAGTAGTTTGATAAGAAGATTACGCTTTGCGTCTGCGTGTATAATCAATAAATGTATATTCGACCAAAATAAGCTAGCTATTTTCTTCTTTAAATGTCAATTTAATGTAAATAATGCATATGATGTGAGCAGCACTCACACGTTTTGTAATGTATTTGTAATTGTACTCGTAATGATGATACCAAACGGTGTGGAAACTTCGTGGGATATTGTAGCCGTGTTTTCATTAAACTAACATTTTGTGAAGGAAATAGTCTTCCTATTTTGGTCAAATTAAAATTTATTAGCTTGATACGCAGTTTGTCAAGAATGTTTGTCGATAGGTTGAATAATACATTCAACTCACAAACGTCCTTCAGTTGGTTAACAATGCTTTTAACAGATCTGTGCAAAGTTTTAATTTTGTGTATGATAATAATGACGCGTATTACAGAGGGTTTGAAAATTGATAGGACCTTGGGAAATCGTACATTATGAGATACTTTTACATAATATTCTCATATTTCAATTTTTGACCCGGAAATGTGAATCCTTCAGTTTCCTGGATCGCTGGATACGAAACCAATGTCAAAACGTAGATTTTAATTTCTACAACTTGCACTATAACTGTCCGTTTGATAAATACGACGTTCCTCCATGAAAATAAAAGCATGGCTAGTGACGAGTAGAACACTGTAAGTAATGGAACAGAGGTGGACAAAGATAATATGAAATTTAACTTCCTTAATCCGTTACTGTTAATTTCGTTAATCGTTAAAGTGTTAGTTTGCTGTTGGAAATTTAACCATTAAAAGTTAATTCAATTTTCTATATTTTAAATCAGTCAAATAGTCAAGGATTCTATAGATGATCAACGCCATAGTTCATTATAACATGGTATAGTGCAGTTAGGCGAGGCTGGGCTGGTTGGAAAAGGGAAATAAAAGCATAAGTTATATGCATTGAGTTACTTGTTTTATGTATTTGAAATAACAAGATAATAACCTCTTGCAAGATCATCTCGCATAAGATACATTTTTCTCTTCATGAACATTAACATATTAAATTTTTCATATGAGAGGGAGAACGTTTACCCCGCATAATATATTTTTCAATGCAAGCCGTCAAACGGTAGAATAATGCTTTTTTTCACGTAATATGCAATTAAGTTTCGTCGTAAAAACACTAAACGCAAATACATCAAGTTATTCTAGTAAATAATAATATTATTTTCTCTCTCTCTTTTTTTGTGTTAATTCTGTAGTTTTTGAATTTAAGATCAGTCTACGAGTTGGAGGGTGGGAATTGAAGTGAAGAGAAGGCCACCGTAAACCGCTAAATGATTGACCCGCTTTTTACTTTCTCATATGCGTAGTATATAGAAAGTATTGTAATCGTGAAGAAATTCGAAAACGAGATTATTTTAATACTCTTTGTATAGTATTTGTACAATATTTTCGAATGGAATCCCTGAATCCTATTGTGAACTAATTGCAAGGCCATGGCGTGTATCACATTATCTGAGTAAGTCATGTTCCCATGACGTAGCATGGTGCTCTTGAGGACTGTTGATTTCCAACTTCAGACCCTCTCTTGGACGTATAGCGACGTGGGAATCTGCGACCGTACTGGTCTGAACCGTGGTATTAGGCCCTAGACATCCATCAAGGCAAGAGTATGATATCTGAGCATTGACTGACATTTCACGTGGAAGGTCGGGTACTCCTGATTGCCTCATCAGACAACAAAATGACATCGTCATTTCAGACGAAACGAGATAAGATAAATTTCTGGTCAGACGCCACCCACTGTAAGGACAATGCTTAAAAAATATAATTAACTGACTTTAGTTAACGGAAGATAAATGTAACGGAAGTTAATAAAAGTGCTAATGGTTTTAGACGTAAAAGTTAAAAAGTTTCACAAGATTTAACTGTTAACGGATAACCGCTTCTCTGCACAGTTATGTATAGGTAATCCCATGCCGCTATTTTGGTTCCTAACTCAGTTAATGCATGTTGTGAGTTCCATGAAAACGCTTCGACAACAGCATTACTTCAAAGTGTGTTTTCAGAGAAAGGAAGCTCTTGTTGATACGAAATTTTGGTAAAAAACGAATGTTTTCTGATATTGGCATAGGTTTAAAAGAGAATTTAATTCGTGCTTGTTAACACATGCCCATAGGATAAAAACGCCAAATTATAACTCCATATGGCTGTTATATACTTGCCCGTATAGAGGAAACGGACGGTAGCGGACAGGATAGAAGCAGGACTTTGTAAGAATAGTAAAGCCTTACTGCTTTTTTGACATACTCCTGAGTAATCCGTTGCGTAACCTTAACTAAACTTGATCGGGAACCTAAGTTTTAGATAATGTAAATAAACACAACGAGGTCAGATTTTAGCGAGTAGGAATCGATGGTCTTTCCATAAGGTTCTCATTTCGATATTCGCCCGTCCTTTTCGTCTCCCCGATCGAAGGGAACGAGTCAGTGCGAATGTGGATGGACGGGTGGGCCAGCAAGGAACGACGCATCCTGTACCTCTCTCCTTCCATTTTCATAACTGTCAGAAAGAGCTCGGGACGACGATGTCACTCGCGACCTCGCGGCCTTCCAGCGACGTTTTGACAGGGTCTTAGCCCCACCATCGGGCTTGCCGACAACTCGGGAAGTTCGTCTTTCGGTCGCCCAGGTGGCGGTGGGGTGCCCGTTCGCGCGTTCCCGCTCCAGCGATCCACTCTCCCCACCACACCAGCTGCCGACTCCCGAGCGATCTCGTAGTCTGTGCTTTATTTCATTTCACCCTCCGTAAACTTATTCAAGTGTGGAACTGTGTTTTCAACGCAACTCGCTTTCGCAGACGGGACATGGAAGTTCCATTTTTCTTTTGTTAAAATAGAATTTAATATGTTTTAAATTTGCTCCCAGAATTAAACTTGTGGAATGGAAAGTACAGCATGAAGATAAGGTCCTCAACGAAATTTCGATTTCGTAAAACCCCGCGTTTTCTTTTTCGCTCATAGTGCTTTAAAAGTGTTATAAATATTTGTATGATCGCGTCTATAGATACCGACTTACAAACCGTGTTGCATTCTTCTTAACATTTTGTTGAGTTCCTATTCCAGGAAGAAATGGAGAATGCGTATATAAATTTCGTTAAGAAGACGCGTACAATAGATTTAAAGAAACTACTATTTATTTCATTTACAACTACTTATTCCTTTCAGAAGTAATGCTGAATTATAGTTTTTAGTCTTTTTCGTACGATACATTCACAATATAGGTATAATAGTAATTCATCACCAAGAAACAGTGGGCAATAAATACCCTCTGTTGACTAACACCCACCATACAGGATACATACTTTTACTCGAGTGACTTGTGTCACGGTTCACGAACTTGTAGTATACACCCATAGGAACAAACTAGCTTGAAATATAGAAGATTATACCACCATTCTGCCAGTGACGTGCATCAAGGACCAGTCACGGATGCTGCGATTTTCTAAAAATTGTTAGTTTCTTACTTCCTTTACTGTACTTTTTGTAAACTTTCATGTTGGTTTTTTAACGTACGTTATTACTCTTCATATTTTGTAAATACTTCGCTTCATTTAGTTTTAAAACTTTCGAAACAGACAAAAACTCTCACAAAATGGTTGGGTGCTATTGGCCCACGCGCGGGAGTTTTCATATCATGGCAAAAATTATCATAATTATTAAGAAAAAATAAAATAACTTATTCTTTCATTTATAATGTGAAAAAATAAGAAATTTGTATGCAACTTTAAGGTTTTATAAGATTTATAATCCTTATGATTATATTACTGCGCCCAGCTCCTTATTTTTTAGCATTATTATTAGCAGTCATACCTCACAACTAGTATTTTTAATTAATAAAGTTACGTTAAATCTTCTATGGAATTGTTTTCCATATAAACAGTATTTTCAGAAAATATGGATTTATAGTCAGGTGGGTGTTACTTGCTCACGACATCTTCCTAGCTTTCTTATGTGAGCGACTACGTCAGAATTTTGAATATTCTGCCTGATAAAAACACACGTAAAATTATTGAGGAACAATTCCAATATGAATGAATTTCATACGGAATAGAAGATAAAGGACGAATTCTTCGGAATATTTAGCTTACATTGTAGATTGGCTTAAGAAGCCGTGATTAAAAATAATATTTGATGGACTTGCTGGTTTAGCTGTATTTTCTGTATTCATCGATTCAGAGCCGCACTTCCCATTTTGCAAAAGTCAGATAATCGCATCTCCCTTATAACTGGCGTGAAAATGGAAGGAAAATCTTCTGATTCAAAATTACGCAGTTTCAATGAAATCAGGATTCAGCTCCTCGCGAGGTACCAGCTTTTCGGGTGACCGTTTGATAGAAAGAAGCTCGCCAGTTTGAGAGTCCGCAGAAGGTTTCTGTCTTGCAGAGTTTTCGGCCTCGTCACGCACCCTGTCGTCTGCTTGTGCCTCACGCTATGAGGAGGGGGTGCAATTTCCATTTGCTTTTCGTTTGTGCTTTGTAGCTGTTGTCATTCTATAACGAATATTCATTCCAACGCTATCTTTTATCTTTCGAATTTATTGTTGAATTCTTCTTTAAGTATCTCTCAACGTCTCATCGGCATTGGTGCGATCACCGATTTCTTTTCGCTCAAGATATGCCTTCTCGCAACAAAGGGAGCAACGACGAACTCCCCTTGAATAAGGACAGATACAGAGACAATACGAAGTTAATACGACATAGTAGGAATAATCTCTAACTGTTTCTTCCATTCTTGCGAACCGTAAAATTTCTCGCTTCTTTGAAATCCATTATACCATGAAACCTGTGTGATTTGGAATGCATGATAAACCTGAGTAGTAAATGATATGTTTGATAAATTTCAGGTTTTCTGTCAGAAAAACATTTCAGTACTTGAAATGTTGTAAATAGAGTTGTGTCGTAAACTCATCACTCATTTCCTCAGTTTGAATATTGAAGCTCTTATTGCTTTTACATGAAAGCTATTATAGAAGAGACAAGCATATCAGAGGACAAGATGCGGTCATCTGGGAAAATATGGTATCTTTCCATTTTACGTATTTGAACGCGGAATGTTCAAATTTGCTGAATCCTTGTTGCAGGTGTGTGTCATTTATTAGTCTGATAAAGAGTGAAAATTCTTTCAAATGTGAACACTAATTATATTCATTGCTAATAGCAACATCGTTATACAGGCATTAGACACATTGCTGCAACGCTCTTGGGCATTCTTTGATTTATCAACTGATAAAAGAAGTCACCCTCGCTGTAGCTTCGCTCGCATTTCCATGATGCAAAATTATTCAAAAATATTGCCAAGTCCTATCTATTTGCCCTGAAGCTGTTACGGCTTCCAGAGTTGCATCTGCAGGATTGCATTTGTATGGGTTACCACTTACTGCGCGGTGTTGTATATGGAGCATGTCCCGTTTTAAAAGCGCTTATGCGAACCCCATCCCAGCAGAAAATGCTTTTTCAGCTTTGTAGTCACTTTATGCGGCGCTGCTATACGCGGGCAGCCAGAGAGACCACATGACGAAAGAGTTGCGACCCACTGTGTCTCGGAAGCTTTTATGAGGCGGCTTGCGTATCACACAACCACCTTCTTCTAGCGACATGCATCATTGACAGCTGTGCTTTCGTTCGGAATTGTTTTGTTCCGTGCATAAAATTAATGCGAATGACCTATAGTTAATGTAATTGCATTTTGTCCCAGTTTGTGTGTTTTATGATGTACTCTCAAAACACATGATGCGATTTATTATTTAAATGTGAGGTCTACTCCAACTTCGCAGAAACACATTGTGGATGAAATAGTGAGCTTAAACGTCCCATTTAATTCTGAAACACTCAGTTTTCGAATTCGAATCAGTGCCGTCACAGAGTAGTAGGTACAAACCTGGATCTCCCCTTTCTCGCGAAATTTGTCACAATCTTTACTAAAAATAATAATTTTTCGAATTTCTTGTGTAATTGGGTTTGCAAGAACTCGATTAAACTGGATTACTTCATAAAACTGCGACACCAGTAATTCTCGAGCTATTGTACATTATGTCGAACTATTTTTTTAAACACACACTAGCTGGAATTATCAATTGAGAACATCTCATATGGCCAATTCTGCTATGTTATATTATACAATTTAAAACTCAAAATTGAAAGAAGGGTAGCAATTCCTTTTTAGGAAAATGGAAAATGTAATGAGTTGCATTGTGTCGATGGTGACAATTAAAATAAGTTTGAATAATAGTTTAGTTGAATATGAATTTAAAATGGTCGTAAAATACCATTATTTAAAAAAATAGAATACTAGAAGAAGAACACAGAAAAATATTAGAAGAAATAGTTGAAAGGTTTACCAAGCGCAATACAGTTTGTCCATAAAGCATGAGGAAGAACCTTATGGAGACGTAAGAACTTCCTTATCAAAATACTATATGCAGACATCGTTACGGTGCACTGCGCCTTGGGGTCGCATAGCATAGGGGTCGGCAGCGAAGATCGCGGCCGTTAGTGAGTACGAAAAGAAGACGAAAAAGAAAAAAGCGAGGGGCGCCAGGCGATCCGGCCGCCTTAGTCACCCTCGGATCTCGGCTCGGTTCCTCGTGACTCTTAAGTGTGCGTATCCTTTTCACGACGGACTCCCCTTTCCCATAGGGTGGTCGCGGAGAGGGCGCGAGTCTGGTCCCCTCCCTTCGCCCGGCGCCGTCGCGGCCATCTTGACGGACTCCGCGCTTGCGCGATGCACCTCGGCACTGAAGGGTGGCGTGCGGCGGCGGGGGTTGGTACGAGGAGGGGAAGAGCCAGCCCCTCCCTCACACCGTCCGTACGGCCGGCAGGCCGGCCGCTCTGCTGCGCGCGCTACCTCCACCGCCTTCGCCGCCAACGGTCGGTTGGTTGCCTGTCAACCGAAGGGGCGCACGAGACTTCACTCGCAACGGCGGTGGCGGCGGCGGTGTGTCGGCGCGGGACTGGACCGCCGTCATTGAGGTACGTGAGTGAAGCGACACAGCGATCAGAAGCCACCGTCGCCGCGTGGTCACGGCTCCGTGTGGGGAGGGCGCTGCGTCGAACCCTGGCTCGGTTGGATACTGTGACGTGGCCTAACCGGGTCCGAGGATCGGGTGAGATTTGAGGGAGGATTGAGGGGCATAGCACTATTCTCCTCAGCGTCGGGGTCTCCATAATTCGGTCTATGAAACCTGAAGTTTATCGTACCTGAGACAATAGTTTGGATGCGATAGTAAACGCACGAACCATCAAAATAGTCATATATAGTCCAGTCCCCACGTGGTGCAATACACTACGGATGAAGCGGCGACTCCTGATAAACGATAGTGACATTCCACCGCGATTTTTATTAGCTTTTACATTCCAGTTGATTTAAAATATACCATTCCTGTAATCTGCCCGTTAGTTAACGGTAGGATTCTTATAAGCTGTTTACTAGTCATGTGTAGAAGGCGTTTTATTTCAGGGAACATGGGACTTGAGGTAAGACTTGTCTGTATTTTATAACATCATAGTTTATTGGTAGAATCATTTGTTGTGAGTAGTTTGAAAAAATAGTGTAGTTTGTGAAAACTCTTTATTTTTTTGTATCTTTCATTATATTTTATGAATTCATCCGTGTTTCATATATTTCTTCCTCATTATGAATGAGACCTCTGGATTTACGTAGAGTTAGAGTTGGAATACCATGTACTTCACTCTTTTCCCTCCTCTGAAGTCTGCTCTTCTCCAGTGGTGGTTCAGTTAATGTCCCTCTTTAGGTGGGAGTTTTGTTATGGTAATGTTGGTATTACGCTGTTTCGGGTGCTGGGATAATATTCTGTTACACCCGGATACGAGCGCGGAGGTATTTGAGGGGAAAGTACCGCTTCTAATGCGCGCGGGGCGATGATAGAGGGGGACGGAGGTGGAGCGCAAACGTAATATTCCCCAGTATTACCCTGTCAGTCCAAACGGCGATGCGGGGAAGGGTTTTGGCATCACAGAGAAAGGGAAACGGACCTACCGCTGCTGGTGAAAATGAACACGTGACGCAGATAGGGCGGGGGTGCTGGCTCCAGGCGTGGTCCTGAGCCTTTCGCAAGGGAATCAGTGCAATTGCATCTCTTCACCTTCTTCACTTGCGGTAGAAACATGCAACTTTGTATGTTCTTTATAGAAGCAGGCTGGATTACAGTTCGTCGCTGGATTCGTGTGTAGATACATGCAGAAAAATAAACTTGCCATAAACGTTTTAGATTTTCTTCAGATGGGTCATTTTCCCTTAATTTGATAGTAATTTGTTGTGAAAGTTCAGTGATGAGATACACATTCTTTACGTACATCGGATGATATGCCTCACTAGAATAACGTCGGAGAATTTATCGTTTAAACACGCTTCTCTTTTCTGGTTAAAAAAATCTTTCTCAAGCAAACTGGAAATGCTCGTAAACAACTCTTTATTTAGTCACTGTATAACTTCCGAATACCTACTCGTCGAGAGGTTGTCGAGAAATAGTGTCGGGTCGGGATGAGCAGGAGGTCCCAGCTTCTAGTCCCGACCCGTCATCCTTTCACCTGCCTCTTGATGTTGCAGTTCTTCATCCTTTTCATATGAACTGTCCCATCCTGTCAGGATTTTGTATGTGTGTTTGTGTGTCAGTCGTTTTTCATTGTCAGTAACAGAAGAAATACTTAACGTGTTACAAGCAAACAGTTGAAAGGTCTAGAAGTGTTTCAGAACTAAAGATGTGGAGAAATAGCGTTTTTATTTTGTTCATTTCACTGGCATTTCACTGGTATTTCACTGGCATAAACGCTAATTAAAGAGACATTTGTACGGTTCTCGTTTGTGTTATATTTTATTCGATAACCAACGAATCTAATTATATCTCGAAACAAATGCTTTATCTGTTTTTGATGAATGCTTATTAGTCACACAATGCATATCCATTCGTTAAATGTTTTGTTCATATTACAACTAACTATTCCATGGAATATGAAAACAAGGACTTTGCGTTGACTTTACGAGTGTTAAGTATATGCTCACTGCGAAATACATACGGAAGCTTTTCGAAGCCACTAGAAATCTATACTCTCCCTCAGTCGATAGAATATATTTACTGAACGTGAAATTAAAATCATTATCTGCTGATCTTGGGAGGAATAACGAGAACAGAATAATTTGCACCAATTTCTTTACATTCGGAAACCTACATCCCAAGTAGCAATGAATTTTCAAAATGTTAGTGGGAAATTTATGTCGTCCGATGCTATTCGTTCTTTAGTGCACGTCGTGTAATTGTTATGCGATCTCGCATATTGGTTTTTTAATTAACAGCGGAATTAAATTGACATTTCTACAGAGCTCAGAGTCCGGTGAAATTGATTCTCTTTCAAGTTTGTTAACCCTTCAGTAGCCGCAATGACGAATGCGATGGTCGCATACACTTTACAGGTATGAATTTAAATGAACAAATCACAATTTTTAGCAATTTTATTAATAATTATCGACGTAGTTTTCTATTAATTCCATTTTTCATGTGTACGTGTCTTATAAAATCCACTTTGCAACAATTTTTGAATAATTGCCGGGTTGATTGCGCGGATCAAATTCTTTCACTGCCTCAGAATTCTCGATAACTGCAGGGCTTCCACACTTTCTGAACTGAGGCGATGCTTCACATTTCGATTATCTTAGCGCAGGCAGTGTTGTCAAAACTGAAGATTTCCTTGCGTGAGCGTATTGTCATCCGCATTACCGCCGGAGGATTAGAATAATTCTCATTAAATAAGTGACTCTTTCTTTAAGAATTTAAGAATAGTTCATTTGGCAAATTGGAGTACATATTTACCAAATTTAAAGGTGAAATTGAAATTGCTGCATTTTACACTGAGTTACGTTTTATGTTCGGGCTCTAAATGCGTCTTATTTTGTGTTATTTAACATAAACCTATTAGTCTTGTTTGCAAAATAAACGAATTGTTTCTTTTTCAAAGAATAAAAACTTATATTAATTAAAAAGACGTCTTGCATCTTTTTATTTACTATATTATAAAATGCAGTCAAACCTCCAAGTATTCTCGTTTCCATATTGTATTCGAAATTCTCCTTTCAAATTGCATTGTTGAGGCATTCCTGGACTTCCACATCAATGACTAACTTCTTATTTAAAAGATAGATATCAACAGGTCGAAATATTCTGTACTAAAAAAAAATGCTTCAGCGTTGTCTTTCAGAAACAAAGTCACTTACATGCAGAGTACCCCAAGGTTCAATTCTCGGTCCTATACTCTTTTTATTGTAAGTGAACGACATGTCATCATCCACATGATATTGCAACACGGTTCTTTTTGCTCATGACACTAATTTTCTATGTAAACACATCAAAGCTCAGAAAGTTTTGTCTAACCTTTCGACTTGGTTCCATGCAAATTGTCTCATTGTAAACACTGACAAAATAGTGTCTATGTCATTTCACAATAGTATCACCTTTACCCCATGTTTTACTTTCATAAACGGAACACAATTTAAAACTGTTACGAATACAAAATTCTTAAGTCTCCATATTCAAGACAACCACAAATGGAATTGTCACGTTGATAATCTTAATTCCCAATTAAGCAAATTGTGATACGCATTCCGAATCTTAGTTAACGTATTTAGTCCACATATTTCCCGTTGGGTATATTTGCAAACGTTTATTCTGTTGTATGTTACGGCATTACCTACTGGGGCAATTCCGGTCAGAGCATTCAAACTTTCAGAATTCAGAAGAGGATAGTTCGGATAATTTGTAAATCTCACCCCCGAAACTCTTGTAAACCTTTATTCAAGGAATTAAATATCTTAACATTTCCCTGCATTTATATTTATGAAACGGTCTTGTTTGTTAAGACCGAATTACTGAAGTGCTACTCTTCCTTCATACGAAACATTCTCGTTCACGGACACAATACCCGCAATAGTAATAATATTCATCGTCCTAAAGTGTCATCCACTCTTTGCCAAACAGGACCATATCATTCGGGAATCGTTCTATATAATTCCCTGCCCAAGAATATAAAAGAGATTATGAAATTGAATCTTTTCAAAACCGCGGTTAAAAACTACCTCCTGTACCAGTGCTTGTACAATGTAAAAGAATTTATTGATTTTAATAAAAGTTAAACCCGTCTTGTACTTTATCATGCCATGGCTGTAATACTTTTAAAATAATTTATAACAATTTCAAAAACTATTTTCTTGCATGATTGTTGTGTTTTATGAATCATATTAATTTAGTTTTATGTGTACTCGACTTTAGCGTGGTTGTGTACATTAATTCTGTAGCCCCATCGTGGCCCGGGTTTTTCTCCGGTTTTCCTTCGGGTAGAGGCGGATTTCTTATACAGGTTCTCTAGGCTTTGTCTAGGGGCGAGTTTATTGTAACAATAAATCGTGAATTTAGTGTTATTTCAAGTCTTATGATTTGTAAACTCTATAATCAGAATAATCTATAGTTCGATAATAATTTGTGCATGTAAAATAAATTTTTTGTGTTAAATTACAAACATATTGACATTCTATTAGTATTATAACTCGTAGCTAACTTTTTATCTTATCTAGGAATTTTTGCTTAATGTTTTGAATCCGCCTCTGCCTTAGGGCCCTTGATCGGAATAGATGGGATGGTCCCTTGCTTGCTCCCGGTGAGTAAATTAGTTTATTGTCCTCCACGTGGTCATACGCAGTTTGTACTGCTTTTTTGACAATAAATTTATATATTTATATCTAACTAATAAATACATCATTCTGACTATTTGGTATTTCCGCTGAGGATCAAAGGAAGTATGTACGATTAAATATAATTTTCCTGTATTGTTACATTATTTAAAACTGAAACTCGGCCTTATTATTCTCGGAGCTATATTTATTTGGCCGCGAACGATATAATTTGCGTATGATAATATATAATTAAAGCTTAATCATAACCATATTTTTATAATTCGGATTGGATCTCTGCATGCAGCGTAAGAGATCCGGTGATTATGTCTATTTAGTTTACTGCCATACGCCACATTGAAATAAATAACCTCTCACTATCCTCAATAATTTCCTTTCATTTCATCATCTCACAATTTTTTCTCAAAGTTAGATTAATTATCTTACAAAGAGGAAATTCCGTATCGAAATAAGACCATATTCTTTTCATCTTAGAGGGCATAAATATACATAAATTCTATGAAACTGTTTAATTAAATTTACTATACCGCGTCAAATAATAAAAATTCATTTCATTGTGGTGAGTAAGAGTCATTTGCGGGTAGATAGCTATCTTGCTTCCGATAAATTGTCGTGCAGGAAGCAGAAATGGGATACGAAAAAGGAACTAAATTCGTCATTTAATTTTATTCATATGATTTTAATTTTTTTTTCGTTGCTTTCTTGATGTTCAGCTCTATCTAGAAATTGCGTATTATTGGGTGAACATCAGCTTTGAAGAAATATAATAGGTTAGACGAAACATCTATGACTTAAAAGTTATCATCTAAGATCAGAATCATAGGATCCTTGGCAACTCTATTTTTACATCAATCATTCCTTGAGATGTCTCAATACACGTAGTTTACCTCAGTTGTTCTGAATGTGCAGTTTTCCTCGTGTATTGTACCAGGAGTTTTTATTTTTATTTTCCGCAAATTTGCCACCCGAATGTTGAGTTCCGGATAATTTTATAACAAATTTTGTTTTTGTTTTTTGCTTATCGGGTTATTTCTTGTGTAATACTCAATTTTATTTTGTTTGTGCCTGTGAATTCGTCGATATTTGATCATCGAAATCACCTCGATGTTCGAATACCTCTAAGAAAAAAAAACGCTGTTAACTCCTGCACTTTTTCCAGTAATCCATCATCCGTAGGTACTGATTTGTTACTTTTCTGAATTTGCGGAACTTAATTTGCGAGTTGAATAGTACGTAATATATTTTCTTCTTGCAAAAGGTTCGACGTATTTCTATGAAGGTCACAAAGGAGATGCTTTTTCGGGATGGTCTCCTTTCCGATCTTTTTCATTGTAAAACTAATGGGATAGACGATAGAGACCATGCGACGTTGCAAAATTTTGTAATTAATTGTCAATTGGTCGCCCAAATATTCTGCTTAGCTGTAGGAGAGTTTTCGCGAAAAACAAATAAGTTGGGATGTGCGTTGCGTTTTGAGAATGTCGAAGTGGCTGGCTCGTGATTTTCCCGTTCGTCGCCAGTTGATGACGCTTCATGTGCCGAAGGGGGACGACGGTTCCGTGGGGAGTTGGGGCTCTTGGCTCCCCCCCCCCTCAAAGCCTCCGAAAGGACGAGGTGGTGACTGAATCGTGCGACGATGCGATGACGTCACAGGGCGTGGTCTCGACGCATCTGCCGCGCGGGCAGGGGCAGGCGTGCGAGGGTGTCTGAGTAATCGTGACTCCTGGCCTCTCGCTGTACACAGGGTTTGAGACTCCGCCGAACGGAGGGACGACTCGAGCAGTTGCTCGGTCAAAATGCTTCCCCTAACGTTGGTATTTCCAACCTTCGAGGAAAACGTCTATAATATAGGAAGTAGCTGACATCTCAATTCTTCCCAGGTCGTAGATATTACGACACTACAATATCTCAGGGAAGTTTAGGAAAACCCGCATTCACTTGACGAGTGATTGTTCAGTTGTCATTTTCCCCTCTTTTCTTCACTTGAGTCAACAGAGTTTGCGAGATTGTTAACTCTTGGCTTGTATGTGGATTGTCGGAGTATGTCTGTACACAGGAAAGAGATGTGAAATTTGCTTAACTCTACCTTCTTCCGCTAGTTAGTGCTGGAAACATTGACTAAAACCAACGAAGTTTCACGAAAACGTCCGAGAGAAGTAAGGTGAAGGGATTTGGAGACCTATTTTCTTTCTTTTCGGATAATTTTTATGAATGTTCTTTCTTTTCGAACATTATTATGAATCATTAGCTTGGACTATTTATTCTTCATCGCACTTCAAATTTTGTTCTTCCTCTTAAATATGTACAACCTGAAAACACGGAAATTTAATTGTATTCTTTTGAGAAATTTAATCGAATCGTGAGATACCCTCGATTTTGTTCGTCGACTTCCAGAGTTCGCCTCAGTTTCTTTCTCCGTCACCCTTCCCTCATATCAGAGGAAGAGCGGGAGGTGCGGAGCGGTGGCAATTTGCAGAGAATTGAGTAGGTTTCGAAAATTTGTTTTCAGTGAGGGGGGAAGGAGGAAGAGAAAACGTGATTTGCGTCGCATCCGTCGAGGAGGCTTCGCCGAGGACGAAGCAGAAGCAGATGGGGACGCCAGGCAATCCACTAATCCACCGGACAACCTCCTGGGCGCTTCGTGGAGGGATAGCAATGTTTGTGCGCTACCCGCGATTGCTTCCCGAGATTCACATCGAGACCAACTGAGCTCTTCGTGCCACGCATTCACTCAATTACCACTTTCGCTTCCTGTGTCGCAATTCAACATCATTTGCTAATGATTTACGTAATACACAGTACTGCAATGTAAACAAGGGAAAATTTATACTGTATTGCAACAGTACTTTTACGAAGTATCTTGCGTTATAGTATTATCAAATTCGCTAAAATTTCTACTCGAACTTCCAACCAAAATTCTCTGCTTCCCACATCTTTCTTTGAGAACGAGGCGATTTGCTCCGCGAGTTCTGGGTTCTATTTTTATTTTAATTGTGCGTACGATTATTGTACAATCATTATATAGAATAGTACTGGGTTTTCTTCATACAAGCGAAGAGCACTGCTCACGTTTGTAGTTACTGAATTTCATCTCGGTAACTAATGGTTGCTCCAAACATGGAATGTCCACACTATTCGCGATGGATTGTTACTTACAGATAGGAATAACTAGTTGAATATTTATATTTGACTTACTTTCTTTATTATAGAGGTTTTGTCAGTGTACACTGTATAGTGATTGGGGCAATGATTTTGCACTACTTAAAACAAAGTTTGTTGTAAATTTTTGCTCAGATATTTCTCACGTTGCAGAAATTTCATTTAATGAATGAGTGTTTAGGGTGGAAACACAAGCACAAATAAAATCATTTAACTTTTTTTGTAGGGTGAGAGGAGAGAGGTTTGATACTTGTAAGGAACCAACTAGTTCCATCTCTGCTCCGCGTGTGAAGATGAAATTATTCACGCGTCGCGCCTCGAGAATGAGCTTCTGGAACGCGCGGAGGAGAAGTGTTGGGAGAAGGAGATGGATTGGCTGAAGAAGTGCAGCACATGCCTCTCGGCGCTCGTCGGTCTTTGAATCCGGCCTCACGTTCGTTCGCATTCACTTGTTGCTCTGCGTGCGGGCACCTCGCTGTGCTGCCGCTGCTGTACGGTTCNCCGCCCACCGCGCAAGATCAATCTGTGTCTTGCCCGTGGCATCGGAAGCGCTCTGCGCCACTATTTATGAGAAAGCGGAAGGAGGCGGTGCGCTCGCAGCATTTTTAATTAGGCGGCAGTGGGGGAGGGTGGGAGAGAACGGAGCTCTTGAAGACGCTTGCACCCTCGAGACAGATCCAGTCGCTTCAAAGCTCCGCTCCTCAAAGTCGTCTTCAAAGCGCTCCCTGCGCTAGATCTGGGTGCGTGTATATTACTCATCTGGATCTGCGCTTTGTCCATATAGCCCGAGCAGTTATGAGGCCCCACGGGGTGAAATCTGTTTTCGAGCGCCGCTCTGGAGGTGGCGCTTGGGAAAAAGGGCGGCGTTTGTGAAGAGCGCGGCGAAGAGGGAAAGGGATAGGGTGATAGGGATTTCCCCGTGGGCAATCGCGGCCATTGTGCGCGCGCAGAGGCGCGGGGGCGGGAGTGAAGGTGGGGACGCTGCCCGATAGTTGTCCGCCGCGGGTTGCCTCTATCGGCGGATTTCAACAACAGTCTCTGGAAGCACTGAGACATCTACAGACGAATGCAATTGATGATGCTCACCCGGATATTAGGCAAATGGAATGGAAAGTGTTTATTGGCAGCGTTAGAAGTTCCCCCTGTGAACGCTTGCCTAGTACTGATAAATGTATTCCGGAGGTTTATCTTCTCTTGATCATTAAACTCGTATTTGCTCCACACGTAGAAATATACAATTTGAACAACGTCGTCAAAGCCGTGCCAAAGTCGAACGACACGGTGACAACGTCGCCAACGCTTGTGCATGTAACGCCGATTCGACGACGAAGAACGATGTCTTAAGATGATGTCTTTTCCAAGGCGTGAAAAACGCATATTCGACATCGAGTAACGACTCCGTGACGACGTTGTCGACTCGTACGCATGTAACATCAATTCGACGTCGTAAGGCAACATCTTTTTGATGTCGGAAAACTTGTTTTCGACGTCGTCAACTCTTCTGCGTGTAATGTCGATTCCATGTAGCAGAATGACGTATTTTCTACGTCGTGGTACAAGTTTTCTGTGTAGGCGTGGAAGTGAACGACTACAATGGGTCGAAAGTAATGGATGTACGTAACATGGATAAAATAAGTTTCGACACGCTCTCGTCTTTTGCTTCCATTGAAAACGCATCGTTCTAGGACATCGAAGATACGTTGATATACCCTAAAAATTTCAATAGCTTAAATCAAAATAATAAATATATGGATTATAACTATTTTATGAATTAATTACAACATCCCTTACTTTCTAAACAAATCTTAAATTACAAACTACTTTAATTTATACTATAGTTATTACTTGCACAATTGAGTAATATTAATTATCATTATTCTGTCATAATTTAGCCCTGACTTGATATTTTCCAACCTTGTTGCAACAAGACTTAGGAACATTTTAAGATAATGTTGGTTTCCAATGAAAAGGAAATTAAATCAAAATAATAATCAAATGTGTTTAAACATATTTTATTTTAAAAAAATATTTTATACATAGCCAATAAATGTAATAAAATTTCATTGTTGTTGTGTTTTTTGTTTTTTGCCGACCACTATCCTTGTCGCTGACTTCAATGAACCAGGAACTCAAATACGCCAGCACGTCACCAGGACTAATATTACATAAACTTGTGAAAAAAATTATACTACAGAGGTAGGCAAAGTTAATTAGTGATTTAACTTCGTGAAACGTTAACCCGTTAAAGCTAACTTCGTTGATCGTTAAAACTTTAATTTAGTGTTCGACATTTAACGGAAGTTGAAGGTAACCGTTAGAAGTTAGTAGGTAAATAAAAACATAAATTATATTTGTTGTAATAATAATAAATATATTGTCAAAGAGCAAACCTCGTATGACTACGTGGAGGACAATAAACTAATTTACTCTCCGGAAGCAAGCAAGGGACCATCCCATCAATTTCGATCAAGATATGTACCTTTGAAAGGAATGATACGGGCGGAGGGCTTAAGGCAGAGGTGGGTTTAACATTTCAGTAAACTCCTAAGATAAGAATAAAAACAATTCGGTACATAGTATGTTATTGAGCGTTCACGTGTTTAATAGTATAATATTCATAGAATACCAACAAATTTGTATTTAAGAAAACAAAAAAATTATTTAAGGAGTACACATTAATATGAAACTATAGATTACTCGGAAAATATTGTTCATAAATCGTAAGTATTAATAAATCTCGAATTTTTAATTTTTTATTTCAAGAGGCGCCGGCCCTAGACAAGACCCTAGAGAGCCTGTATTAAAAATTCGCCTCTACCCGAAGGAAAACCCGGGCCAGGACGAGGCTACAGTATTAACGTACGTACACAACCGTTCAAGGTTGAGAACCTAAGAAACTAAACTTATATGAATAATAAGACACAACACAAGCATGCTAGAAAATAGTTTTGAATTTGTTACGATTTCTACTATTCGTTTTCGTTCTCTGTAGATTTTGAATACAGTGTCAGTCCACAAGGCGGTGGGTAGGAACAGAAGTGGGAAGAAGACCGTTGCAAACCGTTAAATGACTGAATCTTTATATTTCTGTACAGCATTCACAAGGGGAATCTCTGAATCGCAGAGTGAACTTAATTACACGTCTATGGGTCGTATCACCTTATCAGAGTAACTCACTTTCCCTCGACTTTGCGTCACCCGCAGTGCCTTTGACGACTGCTGATTTCCAGTTTCAGACCCCTTCTAAGAGTGACGTATAGCGTGGGACCATAGTGAGTACCATCTCAGAGCATAGTGAGGTATTGAGCCCTAGACAGTCATGGAGGCAAAAGAATATGATGTCCGAGACATTTCATGGGAAAGAACCGGCAACCTCCGAGGCCTTGACCAATAACTGATCGGTTGAGATGATGCAAGATATTCAGAGGTAAACTTTTACTCTTTGCCTTACTAATTAAAATAGAAAAATGAAAAAAATATTGAAAAACAAACTTTTATTTAATCCATGTTCTAAAAAGAATAAAATAAGTCTAGGTTTTTTATGCCAAATGCTAATACCTCCATATATATTTCACATTGGTAGATCCTAATAAAAATAAACGCACTTACTATCTTTATAGCTGAATATGATTTAATATTTTATATTGAATTATTTTGCTTCAAAAGGTTTGTCACGCGAAACGTTCATAGAAGTAGATAATTAATTTCATAGGACAGTGATAGGTTGGTTATTAAGTACTTGCTGATGTATATATTTTTTAGCGATTTGCGCGACAATCTTTTTGATAACTAATAATTGAATTAGTTGATACCGTTCAAATAAATCAATCACTACAGTCTAAAAATAATTAGCAGCGTATCTTTCGTTTATATTTGCTGCTATTTTAAGTGTTTTAAAAATAATTTTCTTCGGAAAAATCTACCGTTATCCCATTCTTAAAATTTACATTATAAAGAAGAGTATAAAAAGAGTATTATCAAATAGAGTATAAAAAACTTCCTTTTACTTATGAAATTGTCTATTTTTGGGTACACATTGTTGCAACTATTATGTATAAAATTTACAAATATCTGTGACATCGAGATCCTCATATTTGACGGGAAATGACCCTAAACTTTCAAGTGCCGTGAAAAATCCGAAAAGTTTGGTTGTCCTCCGCATTGTGTACACATATGTACAAGTTTGAAAACCAATTGACAACAATGTTTCAGCTATCAACCACAGAGTATAAACAACCGTGAGAAGTAGCTGACAGACCAATTGATTAGTTAACACAATAAATCATATTTGTGTTTCGCGGGTTGACGGGTGCCGCGGGTTTATATTCAACAGTTTATGATTAAGCATTTCTCTGAGTTATGTTATACAAAATTAAGATGGTCGTAAATAGTACAATTTTCTAAACTCATGTGTTATTGTCATTATTATTATGAAGACCACTTTGCTTCATATTCTTTAGACGATACCATACTTCATTTTACGGAGGAACAACCTCCATCAAGCGTATTCCCACTGCATAACCGCCACTAAATTCACCATACAAATTTTTTTTTAAGAATCCACTGTATATATACTTTTCTTGATGCCTGGAATGAAATGTGAAAGTAATTACAGCATCTAGGCGTAACGATGTGAACTACTATCTTAACTCTTCTACGTGTATGTAAACTTCATAACCACTCGACAACGAAGTGGTGAAAAATCTGCTCACAACGAATAAGACGGAGAACATAGGCAGCGTCCTAGACTGATCGTGGGCGACCAGAGATCAGAAGACCACTAACTACCCCTGTCTGCAGGAGCTGTCCGGTTCAGCTATCAGCATTTTCGTTTCAGCGCTCGGTCTAGTTCATTTGCGGAAAACGTATTATATATATATATATATATATATATATATATATATATATATATATATATATATATATATAT
>NNCF01126592.1:375173-418194 GCA_002313205.1 Laupala kohalensis | reverse complement strand
ATATGTGTGTGTGTGTGTGTGTGTGTGTGTGTATTATATTTCAGGTTTATGTGGAGTAAAAGCCAAAAACGTTTAATATTCGTGCTATTTTCACAAATCTCGTTTTTTTTTCGTTTTGATTTGAACTCTCAGAATTACAGGTATTATCTCACTTAAACAGGAATAACTTTGTTTTAACAAGTTTTAAGTAAACATTTTAAATTTGCAATCCTATTCTATTGAGCTATTATGACTATTTTGATTTTAATTTGACTATAATTTTTTAAGAAAATCATATATTAATTGAATTTTATAAAAATTTCCGTGCAGATTTTATCATTCGTGAATTCGTTATCAATTCATAGAAGTAAAATATCATGAACAATAATCCCATGAAATAATAATCCTCTCTTAAATCTTGAAAAAGAGTTCTAAAAGTAGAGTTGAAGCGTTTTCAGTTGGCGAAACCGCTAAGTCTGCTGCTACTCTCTTTCTTCGATCGTCATCTCACTGTCGGGCATTACCAAAATATCTACCTTTCCATATGTTTAATCATCTACTATGACCTACCAACCAGAGGCGTCATGAATTGACAGCTGTCTCGACATCTTTTGTATTGTTCTTGCGGCTATCTCTTACATGCGTCTTGATGACATATAGCCAACCCAACCTCTGGATGAAGAGGCGAGACTGAGGAAAACAAACCGTGAATAGCGTTCTTTGATGTTGTTGTGAAAAGTACGTGAGGCGATATTTGCAGAAATTCTGACCCGAGGTCAGTGAGATAGGAAGGTTCAGAAGAGTGTGTCAGGAGAGTGAGCTGATTGTAAGACGATCTTTCAGTTTACGTCGAGAGAGTGGCAGAGAATATCATTTCGGTGGATAGTACGCAGTAATCGCAGGAAATGAATAGTAGAGCGCTCCGCCAACTCAGTTTGTGACAAATCTATCCAGCAAATATTGTTTTTATGAACTCAAACGTTTCTTTATTCTGAATTTACTTGAAGTTTATTCATGTTAGATTAATACAACTGAAAATAATATTATTTTAAATAATAAATATGTATTAAGCCACATTAACCTCCAAAAATGTAAAATACCGACAAAGCTCGACGTCGAGACAACATAGTAAATTTTCGTCGTCTCGATGTCGTATAACTAAGTCGTCTCGACTTCAAGTTTCGGGCGGTATGACGTCGGGACGGCATCATTCATTCGATGTCGATCTTAGACATCGTAACTACGTCGCGACGATCGTAAAGTCGGCGATTTCTGCTCAGGTCATTAAGAAAAGATTCCATTACCTTACTATCGAGGTTCAAGGAGAAAAGTACACGAGTCTTGTGTTATCAATTATATAACTTTTATCTAAGCGCGGATACTGTTCATAGTTATCATTCGATCTAGTTGCCGCGTTTTTGAATTCCTGTTTCGGGGAATCTAGTTTCAGAAATTAAACTTTGGAGACAATAGATTACAAGAAAAATATTTTCATTTTAGTGTCGTTTGAATTTTCAATTCTAGAATTCTTTTTTGTTTAAGGGAACTTAAATATGTCAATAGTACGATGTTGCGATAAATTCAAATTATTCTTGACTTCTATAAAACAATTTTTCTCTTCTTTTTTGACGTCGTACTTCAGTACATCTTCGTCGTGGAAGTCAGCTGTTTGGGTTCCCGATGTTGTGAAGAAATAGCTGGCGAAGCTGACCGTATCGATAGCCAGAGGTGTAAGCGACTGCTGGAGACTGCCCAATCCCGCTCCCGCCCCCACCCCCTGCATCTTTTCAAGGGACTCTTATCGTTGGTCGAGGTTCACTTTGAGGTTAATCTGGCGCGGTTGCCGCACTTCAGAAAGCGTTCCACGATAAGGCAAGAAGCGCCGAGGAAAATGTAGCGTCGGGTGGATGTTCTTCGAAAGGAGAAGAGAATCGACGAAAGAGTTGACCACTTTGGACCTAGGTAATATCCTGTCAACCATAAAAATCTACCTTGTCTCAGAGGAGCATTGGTATTGATAAAAGAAAATTATGCATTTAGATTCGGTTGGAAAATTATGCATTATAGTTTTTCTGAGCAATTACCTTTTCTTCAGTAGCTGTCGCCTTCCCCAAAGTGAAAGAAATACTATCCTGTAACTAGTGTAATATCACTAATCTCAAATCATCGACCACACATTTTCGTTCTAATATTTTTCTTAATATATCGGTAACTTACTTTGAAGATTTTCATTTGCCTGTTGTTACCATGTTATTTTGTTTAATCGAAATAAATTTATTTGGATAAAGATTTAAAGAAAATGCCAGTTTATTGTCTATCAATACTATGAAAAGTGTTCGGCATCGTCACGTCGAAGAGGGAAGTGAGCACAAATTGTGTACCATCGAAAAAACCCGCTCTTATAGGAGTGGATGTTCACCAGGCGCGGATACAAGGGGAGGAGGGGGTCATCACCTCCCTAAAATCCCACAGAGAATAAGTTTCTAGTCGCGGAAAAGCGTTTAAGATTTTCAAAGATGTTGACGCATTTGAACGATTTTTAATCAGTAATTAGTACTGCAGTATATTTGTAGAAACGATTTAACAACTTACAATGTGCCTTGGTTGTGAGAGTGGGTGTGGATATGTTTGACGTTTTGGGATGTTTTCTGGAACGTTCTTTGCCCAATACTATATTCTTTTGTTATGACCCCCTAAAATATTAGTCTATATCCGCCCTTGATATTCACAGTGTAGTAAAGAGAGTGAACAAATCGAATTTATCCCTGAGGAACCCACATGATGAGTTGAGAAACTATGGCCCATCCTCGCAAGCTGCCATCTGACAGTCGCGCGAGCCACTGCTTTGGGAGTGGATTCTTGCCTGGAGGCAGCAAATGGAATGACGACGAGCGCGATAGCATTGTGATGGGGAGGGGTGGGGGCGGCTTTGTGCGCAGACAATGCTCCCGCAGGAGCTTTGAGGAGGCGCACGCGGTCCGCGGCAGCTGCGCCACCCTTCCCCCTCCACTACATCACCACCCTCACAGTGGCGCGCCGTGGAAGTGAGGAGTAAGAGAGAGGTGACTGTATCTCCGTAGTCTTGTGTTCTAATTTCATATCATTCCTTGAAATAACTAACCAATTGTTAAACGATATAAAGTGGTTTGTATACACAATTCTAACATCTTCTCAGGTTTACGTTTTCAATTACATTATGTAGCAAAAATCATGGCAGAATTGTAATATAAAGAATTTAGGTATTTCTAGAAATGGAATGTGTTAAGGAAATGTGATTGTGAAACGTTTATTGTTGGAATAAGATGAAGTTGGAAATTTTCGCACAATGTTCATTTTGTTGGCTTAGGTTTCGTCGATGACATCAGGTTCATATCAGACTTGTATAAACTAAACGTTCATATCACATCTCTCGACTTAGGACGGATTAATGAATACGAAAAAAAACGAAGAAGGTCCATTCTTTCGTATAAATTCTATTTGTTCATAAATGAAAGTGTACTTTATGCAAATAAAAAAATAATCTAAACATTAAACGAGATTTTCCTAAGCGGAAACCGAAACTCATCAGTTGCACACCTAGAAAGTGGAATGCAAAGATTATCCCCGCTAATAGGGTGGAGTTGCACACGCTGGTTGTTGGAAGGGTCCTGTCGAGTAAAACACCAAAACCTTTCCTCATTATTTTCCTCCGCAAGCACAGGTACGGATTGGGAGACAATAGCCTTTCACTGAGTCATTGCAAGACGCACAATACGTCATACCGTTTTTTAATATTTGATACTTATTTTTGTTATAAACAATCTATTGGAATCTGCTTCAAATTTCATGAGAAAAAGAATCCAAACTCGACCACATTGCGATAAATATACTTTTGTTTGATGTATAAAGAAATATCGATGATCGACACAATTTGGTATCGTATTACCTCCTAATGCTATTAAATGATGTCGATGTTTTCTTCATTTCAAAGATAATTTTAAGTTCAAAAAGCCGAGGAGACATATTTTAATTTAAACTTCTCATTTCTTAAAATAAAGTTTTGAATTTTAATTTTTCTCCATGAAAAATGCAATGAAAATGTGATCAAATTCAGAAAAAGTATTAAAAAACTAGAAAAGTCAGGTAATTTTATTTTTATTTGGTTACCTGAAGAAACGTTACTAAGATCTTTAAATTCGGTATCTAAATTAGCAATACGAGCTATAAGAAAAAGTGAATTTAATTTTGACTTAGTGAATGTCATAAATGAATATATAATCTTTAAAACTATAGTGTAACAGCAAAATATCAATTCCATTTATGTAAAATATTTTATGAAATTTGTTTCAGGTTCTTGAAGTAAGATGTACGTTTCGACATTTAAAAAATATGTAGAAGTGTTTTATTTTTCATCAAGGAAAAACTAAATCGTTATTTCAACTTTAAAAGGAACAATTTTGCGAACAAATTGATAAGTTTCAGAAAAACAAATTATTCTAATTACTTTCTATCAATGTAAATTTGCTAATGAACCCACAACATACAATCGTTGCACCACCTTGCATCGATTCTTTTCTATTTTTATTGGTATATTTATTATGACTATTAGTAATAATTTTCGCTGATGAAACTAACAATTTGTTTGTCTCAGACAATCTGTAATGGAAAACAACGAAACGTAAGAAAGCAGCCGCACAGCTGACATTCAACAGTTATCTTTGAACCCATTACAAAATCTTTAAATTTATCCCGCGGAAACATCAATAGCTAATATTTCTTTTTGCTGGGTGTGATTGAAAATGTGCGGGATATGCAATAACCAATATAACTTCCCTTTTTTGTGTTCAGGCGAAAGGGATGTAACTGTGAATGAAGCACGCATTTTCCTTATCCATGTTTTGTTCGATTCACACAAGAAGTGTAGTTAACGCCTTTCATCAAATTGCTTTCACTTCTCTCTGCTGCTGGTTCGAAAGTCCGTCTTCCGAGTTGCAGCCGACACAGCCACTCTCCTTTATCAAGCGCATGCGATAAGACGTAATCTCGTTTCCTCCACTTCTGCTTCTGAAACACTGATATTTTTCTGCGGAACGTTTTTATTCCACATTGGAAGATTTTAATTTACAAAAAATATTTAATTGAAGTTACACTTCACATACCTTCCAAAGCACTAGTTCGAAAGTCGACGTCTTAAAACGTAAGGGAATTATGAATAAATACCCAAACAATTTTTGTACCATAATTTTATATCTTTGAGTTTACGTGAAGTCCCAACATGTCCATGGATTTCAGAATTATTTAATTCGATTTATTTCTTTATAGCTCTGTTGTATTAACGTTCTTACTCTAACTCCCGTCATATATTTATTTATATTTTATATTGTCCCTCGAAATATTGTACGTGCAATCTGAATGAAGCGAATGAAGGTATTTACTATCTCACTGAAGTAAAATCCTCTAAAAGTGAGGTTTGCACTGCAAAAATCTAAGCTGGGACAGCTAATGTGTTGACTGCAAGCCGGACAGACAACATAAACTAGCACAGCTAATATCCATCTTAAACGTAATTTTCCGTTTCACAGCTTAAGTAGTTTATCTAGAAGATGAAAATCAAGCATGCTATATTAACTTAAAGTAGAGGACGTTGCCAACCAGTGAGCATGTCACATCAGTCGGCGTCGTTATCTATTGGCATGATTTCTTTTCTGGACGACTTTCAAGACGGAGTTCATTTTTAATACATTGTCTTACGTTGTTACTGTACGTGAGGCACAGTTTGTATAGACCGTTCTTTTTCAACGCCAGTCTTCAGTCATCCGACAGCGCCAGTTAGTATTCGATCCAGAGTACTTCAGTTCTGAGGGCGAGAATGCTAGCACTGGGCCACTGCAGCCCGACATAATAATATTTAATCGTCTTGTGTTGCGCTGTCTTAGTTTTGGCACCATAGTAGTGGTACCTTGAATAGTAAATACGTAAAACAGTATTCATCTCTAAAATCTTGAAAAATATATCTTTAAGTACCAAGAAAATAGATTTTATGTATTCAAATGTTTCTTTACTTTGAATATATTCTTATTATGTTAATTCAGTTAAAAATTAACATTCTTCAAAATAATAACTAGATATTGGCCAACATTAACCTACAGAAATTCAAAACTTCATAGGATACAGCTGCTCGACGTCGAGATAACATACTAAGTTTTCGTCGTCTCGACTTCAAGTTTAGGGTGATGCGACGTGGGAACTGCATCGTTTAGTTGTAGTAGTGAGTTATATTGTTCAAGTAAAAAACTATTTATAGTTGCGAAAGTCATGGCCTATTTAACTCCGTGAAACAATTGCGCACGCATCTCCCCCCTCCTCGCTTACTCGCCTCCGCAGCTGAAGAATATGAGAAGCTGTGTGACGTTTTCTGATCACAGAATTCTCTTGTGGCCAACTAACTACTTGGCTGAAAAAAGAATAGAATCTGAATTTTAGGAAGTCAATATCATTATAAACGACGTAAATAGTTAATCTCTTCGTGGATTTTCTTAGTCATGCTGTTGATTGAATTAGTTTCTTCTGTTCTGAGGCAGACGTTTTATTTCAGAAAGCTGAAATAAAAGGAATTTGTGAAGAGATGAAAGTTTCGCCCTCCCCCCAACATTCGAAATTGTGTTTGCTCCAAGACTTACATGATTCAGTCCCTTACATCGTAAAATGTAGCTTATTATTGACTGAAAAGATATTTTCTCATATTTACGGTTTTTTATTTAATCCGTTTTTTGTACTTTACATACTTTTTCTGTAATACCACTACATGATATCGAACAGCAGACTCACCTTTTCGATTACTGTGCATCCGGAGGTCAGCTCTGCTTCCGCTCCCCACACACCTTTCCGCGGACCAAACTCCCAGCACGCCTTTTCTCGGACGGGCTACTATTGCATTCTGTGGAAATTGCGGAATGTGCGTAAGGCCACAAAAATTCTTTGCCACTCGAACCCCATGCACCTGTTCCTCTACTGCTCTCTTTTCCTTGGGCACTCTAACATGTTCCTAGCTTCAAACCTATTATCCCTTGATGCTGCCATTGAACAAGGAACCGCGGACTCTTCATTTGGAGATTGTTATTCATATCTCGCACGTTTTATTAGAGAATGGACTAGAATTTAGGTAGCTTACAAAACACTACAACACTTTTATCATAATGACTAGGATTTACAAGACGTGTTAGCTTAGCTCAGATATTGATAATATTCGTTTATGATCACCTTATCGAAGTTTTTTTTAATTTTGTTTTTTTATGGCTGTCATTTTTAAATCTCGCATAATTTTGATACTTTTTTTATATTTCTTTCCTGCATTTCCCTTGTGTTCCTTACAATTTTTACATGTGGGTATTTTCTCGTTTCGTGAGTAACAAATTTTATGGAGAATTTTTTAACTCATAATATTTGTAATACGGTAATGGAATATGATATATGATTAGTTGTTATGACATGTAATCAGATTACGCTAATATCACATTACGCTAATATGACAGAAGTAACAGATGCAGAAATAAAAGCAGCACTGAAATACTCAAAATCTGGGAAATCTCCTGGTTCTGACGGCATTGCACCTGATTTTTTGTTGAATCTGGGACAGAAGGGATTAACCTGGCTAAAGCTTGTGACAACTTTCGGTCAGATAAAATGTCGAGGAGCCGGGAATCGAACCCGGGACTCTTGCATTGATCGAGGTGTGTTGACCACTACACCACTCATTCGCCTTTCTCAACTGTACACCATTTCCACCCAGACATAAACCCCGGAAGACATCCCCAAACTGGGTCTCATGGTCAGGGTGGAAATGGTGAACAGTTGAGGAAAGCGAATGAGTGGTGTAGTGATTAACACCCTTGCGGTCAATCCAAGAGTCGCGGGTTCGATTCCCGGCTCGTCGCCTGTCCGAAAGTTGTCACATATCTTCTCCACGTGAAAGGTACACGTAAGAAATATATGCTGGCTGAAGGTACTTTACACAGATACCTCGAAAAAAGAAAAAAAATCGTGATTGACACTTAAGGCATTTGATTCCCGATATTAGAAATCCTCTGTATATCGAGTCTCGGCAAAATCGCACCAAAAGTTTACGAGGTAGCCGATTTAAGCTTACAATTATTGCTCGTATATTAGGAGTAAGATAAAAACATAGAACGTTTATATCATGCCCATGTTTATTTGTACATATTACATAAATAACAAATCAGAATACTGGGCAAACGAGTGTTTCAGGTAAAAATTACATACGTAACTATTTCAGTATTAAGTTCGAATTATGACATAACTGCAGAGATGCTTAGTATTTTTCAATAAAATAGCATGCACTAACAACCAACGAGCTACAAAATTCAATATTATCGGTATTCTTCCTACCATGACATTTTTTAAGATCATAACACAAGTAGGTAGAAGTTCGTATACATTTTGAAGATGAACTAGAAAGTGATGTAGATCAAATTGATCTAACAAATTATAGAGTAATTACTCCAAGTAACGTTTTAGGGAAAAATTACCATGGTAGAAATTACCTTAGAGAAAAAATATCTGCGTGCATAATGGGGATATACCATCAGGTAAACTAGGTCACACATTCTAGAAGTTGCGAAGATTCAAAATTAATACATAATGATAATGGATGATATAAATATTGTTTATTTAAAGCCTAACAGGAAGTCAAAATTTGAAAAATTCTAATCAAGACAACTCTTACTTCCTCACACCGGAATGACCACTGAGGTACAATCTTCTAAAGATTATATTTGTATAAATATTGTTGAGGGTGACTTGTCAGTAAATATGATTAAAGCAGGGTTTTAGATCACACAGGTCCAATGTGTGGCGAAATCAGTTAAACTGAAACAGAAATATGGTCAATAAATGTATTAAATATGAATCAATTTAAGTTTCTTTTACATTATCGGAGGAAGTATATGCAAATACAAGTACTGAATAATTGAACAAAATGGCACTTCCACACACATTTAGGACTTTTGCAATTCCATCTTCTACAAAATCATTAATTATTTTGATCAATTTACACCAATAGGTCTTGAACATTATTTGTTTTCACTTGTATCATTCATGAACAAGGGCTACACTGTTAGTAAGAAAATAACCCGAAAAGGATCACACATCGCGAGAAAATTGGCAAAAATTCGTCCCTGGCATCTTCCTTCACAATTATTAAATATGACATTATTATCTTCTACTATCGTATTCGAAATGAAATATTTAGTACGATATCGTAAGTAGACCAAATTTTATTAACACCTAATGATGACAGAATGCGGCTGTCAAGACGTCGTGAGCGTTAATAAATTTTATTCTAAATATTTCATTATTAAATGTGCTTTGTGTACCACACGGAAACAACTAGCTTTCAAAGAAACAATTTTCAAACTATTCCGAAAAAAATCACTTAGATGATAGGTTGAAGAATTTCTAAGGTTCGGTGTCGGTAGAGTACACTTCATTGCATAATAAAGATGTAGTCATACTATCCAATTTTTTTTTTCATTTATTAATTCATAAGACCTTGTCGACCGCGTGGCGGCCATCATCAGTGCTGTTACAAAAATAAACAAATATGTATAAAAGCAATTGTTTAAATCTAATGACTTATTTAAATTGAAGAAAATTATATTATATACTGAAACATTAATTTCTAGTTGACACGAAACATAAAATAAGAAAGAAATACTGAGAAAGGGAATAATTTTTAACAAGGAAAATAAAGTGAGGAAGCTAGCATGTCTGGCGCCATTTACGATACAATAATTTCTAAGCTATTATCAAGCTTATGAAACTGTGTTTACTCTGAAACTTTACTCAGAGACATTATTAAGGTAGAATGGTGGCTGGGAATGCTAGTCACATGATCAACAATTTATCTTTTTTTTAAACATTGATGAAAATACTTATACTGTGTTACATTACGTTAAAAAAATATTTATTTACTGTGATCTGATGCATATTGCTCCCATAAATGAGTGTCTCCCGACTGCGCGGAAGACTTCCATAATTGGAAACTCAGTATGTACCACCAGAAATGGCCCAATGGTAGTTCACTCTCCGAGAGGGAAGCAGGAATCATTGAGTTTACTCCTCTTCTCAGCATTGCCACCCCTGATCAGAATTGTACCTAAATCTAATGAGACGCGGGGTGGAAGTAGGAGGCCCCTATGTTCAAGTCGCAAACACGTGATGGGTCACGTGTAAAAGCAATTAAAATAATAATATAGCCAGTACCATCGATAGGACAGATGGCATTATGCGATGAATCCGTGAGGGGAGGAATGGTTTCAGATTTGTGCAGTAGGCGTCGGGTTAAGTTCCAGAGTGAAGAGTCACGTGGGTTGGCAGTTGCAATCTGTTTACGATAGTATTGAGCATGAGTAAGAAGATGAAGTTTACGGCCTTTTTTGGTTACACGATTAAGGTATGATTTTAAAAATGATGACCGATGTCTCGAACAGTGGTTGCAAAGTGATCGTTTATGATGTCGTGAATTATCGAGGGAATAGGGAGTATATTCACTTGCACTGTAGGTGATCGACAATTTAAATCTAGATCGTTGGGTATAGTGTGGGTAAAAGTTGAAACAGCGTTATCAATTTCTGCCTCAGTGTGGAGAGAATTTAAAGTGGGTAAAAGTCTTATCAGGAGTTTTCTAAGTGCCAATTTACACGGTTTATTTGGAAAGAATAATTTGGTTTCGTTGTTATTCAGTTTGTACCTAGAGTAAAGGACAGTCTACTGATGGAAGGCCAATTAATGTTTGAGTGTTTACCGGAATGTTGATGTTTTGGGAAATTCCAAAATCTGTCACTATGCACGAGAGACAATAAGAAAAATGAGTGAAAAAAAACGGGGAATAAATTTGGAGATTTAAGTAATTTGTGTTGTTCAGGAGAGTAATACCATTCTGTTTGATTGAGTTGCTACCTCAAGCTAAGTGTTAAGCATTAAAATCTCCTACAATTAATGTGGATAACCCGGCTGAAACTGGCCAAAAAACAAACACTATGCAAATCTGGCGGACAGAAATTAACAGATATAAAAATTGACAATATGCAGATTCAAGAAGTTAAATCATACAAATATCCTAGATCAATAATCAATGGGGATAATTCAATCGAACAAGAGATAAGAAAAAGAATCTCACTCGGCAATAGAGCTTATTACACTAATAAAACCATGTTTCAACTCAAACTATATTGGACAACAATAAGACCTGTAGTAACTTACGCAACAGAAAACTGGGTACACAAAGAGTCAGAAATAAAAAGGCTGATGATATTTGAAAGGAATATACTGAGAAAGATTTACGGACCCATAAAACAATCTGATAACTCGGAGAATAAGAAGCAATAGTGAGCTCAGCAATCTAATAAAATTCAGAAATATAACAAATTATATTAAAACCCTGAGATTGAGCGGATTTGGGCAGTGGCGTAATTATCGAAGTCAGGGCCCCCGGGCAAAATGTGGCTCGGGGTCCCTTAGTGGCCGCAGTTTTAGTGTTTTAGTTATGGAAAAATTTAGAAAAATATTTTATGATTTTTTAGTAAAAAAATACAACATATCTCAGTAACTATTTAGTAATTTAATTTAATAATATTTACATACTATATATTTTTAATGCGGCAATTATATTAAACAATCCAACGACATATTAATAATTCTAACGACGAACTTTTGTTTCGGTAAATGTTTTAACGAACTGATCTAAGCTGCTTCTGAAATCATTTGTATCCCCAGATTTGATGGATACAACACTTAAACCACTCAATTTGTCTTGATTCAAGGAATTTCTCGTAACTAAGTAACTTTTGACTAGCTTCAGTGTCGGAAACGATCGTTCTGTAGTCACAAATATACCTGGCAGAGTTAAAATCGCATGACATCTGTGGACTTGTCCGGAAAACTGACCGATTCAGTCTATCGAGAAGAAAAGATTAAATTAGTCTCTTGAACGCAAGCGATAGGTATTTGTTTTGAGTGTAGGTGACCGGGAAATTATTGAATATTTGGTTTTGCCCGTTTGCATTTCATGATTGGATATTGAATAATGCTAAGTGATTATTTTGTATCATGGCGAGTAGTGATGCGAGTTTAGAGTTTCGATGATAGAGTTGGTATCGGAAGGAATGAGACGATTCAGAATCGTGGTTAATGTTTCTTGAACGATGCTTGTAATGAGCCGTGTTAGCGAGTGGATATCTGAAAGTGGATATTAAGTTGGAAAAGACGGTGGAGGGGGAAGTTTGGTAGCATTTGCATAGGTTCGATTAATAGGAGGTGTCATTGGGGTGGATGGGGAGATAAGAGTAGGTGAGGTCTGAACATTATTAGATGACTGGAGAAATTGGTGGGAGATTGAGGGTAGATGAGAAGGAATATCTTTTTCATGGATCTGCAGCATCTTCAGGATTGCTGGTATCTGCAGCATTCTCGACTGGAAGAAGCATGGGATTCTCCACAATTGGCACACTTCATTTCGGTTGTTATGCATTCAGAACTTCGATGTGTTCCTGAGCAACGATTTTGATGCATTTTGTTAATACCCTCATGAAATTGTCTGTAGTACGATTACTAAACGAAGTGCATATCTTGTGGTAGGCCTCTCGTCCTGANTATATATATATATATATATATATATATATATATATATATATATATATATATATATATATATATATATATATATATATCTGTTTAGATGGGGTTTGTTTACAAGCATACCCTGGAATTACACGAGAGCACCTTAATCCATTGACAAATACATCTACATGATCAATAGTCCGAATGACCCGCTATTTCGATACAATTGTGTTGAACAACATCTCTCATATCACCCACTTAATTCACAGTCAAAACATCAAATGGAATGTATGTTACTTTGAATGAAACCTGAGACCGCTTTTAGAGTTCTCCGCCATTCAGTTACTCGTCTCCTCCTTTCAGTGTGTAATTGGCTTAGGGGGAGGGAGAGTGAAACACATCACCTTTCCATTTGGTTCCGTCTAAGAATAAAAAGATCCTTTGAGTGATAGAACCGGTCGCCGGAGGAGCGTGAGTTTGGAGTTCCTTTGATGAAATCCAACTCAGCCGAAAAAAAAAATCACAACATTATTTAGGTTACTGCGTATAGTTCCGTAACCACTGAAATCAGGTAATGTGACAAAATAAATTAAATGTTTTATAATTAATTGCGTATCATGTTTCAATGTTTCCGCGTCATTAGTAGCAACCGGTCATGCTGTTTATTTTGCGACATGGAATACGGTGCCATATTTGATTCACTGCCTGCACCTTGGCAACCAATATGTGTAGTTTCTGTCAGCTACTACTATGGTCTTTCAAGATCCGAGCGAAACTGTGGAATACGATAAAGGAAGTTGACATAGTTCAAAAGTTATACTCTTGCTCGAAAGCATATTTATTTCGCCCAAATGAATTAGATTTCATTCGACATTTCATTTTAGTTTTTTTTTATTCAACAGACCTTTTTCCGGATTGTATTTCATTATTATCATCCATCAATATCTCTTCATTTGCTTAAGTGTTCTCCTTCACCTTCATCCATTGTTGACTCCTCGTTTCATTCTCACAATAAGGATTTGTATTCCTACCCCACGGTATGTCTCCCGTGTCTTACTGTTAAAGCATAACCTCACTATCGTCTTCAGTTAGTTGCTCTCTCAATCAGCTCCATCTTGTAGTCATTTTCCAGTTCCTCTTCTACTTTTTCGCTTGTCATTCCTTCTCCTTACCATTCTTGCTGCGTCGAATTACTTTTCTCGTTCTCGAACGAGGACGGTGATAATGTAATTTAAAATTTATAAACCCTGGAAGCGACCTTAATATCGGTGATAGAGGGTGGTGGTAGAGTGAAATGGTGATGTTTGGGGTGTTGGAGGGGAGAGCCGGAGGACAAGGACCTACCAGCAGAGCAGACTGCGTAGGTGGTTGCCTCGTAATTACCAATCTCCAGCCTCAAACACGGCGCGGCCGATGGCGATGATGGTCCAATGACTTCGGGGAAGAGTTCCTCTCCTCTGATTTCCGACTCACACCGCTGTGACGTCATGATCCGCTGCTCTCTCCTGTGTGTAGTGCTGGTACACGGAACATGGAGTGATGCTCGAGCGACTCGGACATCAGAGAAAACAGAAAATTATTTAGGTATACCAATATAGTCACTGGTAGATGAATTTGGAAAAAGCATCAGTTATGTGAATTTTTTTAGAATGCTATGTGCATTCATACGACTGTTCATTTCATTTACGTTCAGGACATTTTTATTTACTAACCTTTATAAACAGTGTCATGCAACTACTTTAGTGGTTTAGAATGCTATTGTTGTTGCTGGTTTAATAATTATTTTCTTTATTGTGAACACGTTAAGTAAGAAGGGTGGAGTTCGGATGTCAAATCACAGTCCTAAGATTTACAAAGCAAAAGTAGAAGAAGAAGAATTTGCATGTCTTCTTCTCTGCGTCATCACAAATTCTACTTTTAATGTATTTAAACATTAGTACCGTTCAAACGTAAAAGAGAAGATTTGTTACATGTCAAATTCATTTTTTACCACTGAAATGTGTGAAGTGAATTGAAGTCTACTTTAATACATAGTAAGCAGACAACAGTTTTTGTAAATTTAAGGTATCTTTAAACAAATAATTTAAGGATATTCCAACATAACTTTTTCAGGACAGGGAGATCGTAAAATTCTCTTTCCAAAGCTGTAGTGATCTGAACAGCGAGATACCCCATGGTTGCTTGCGCGTTCATAAGTGAGCTCAGTTCATGCACCATGCCCTGCGTCTGCTGACTTGAGAGGGCGGAAGTAACTGTCCACCGTTTTGGTAATGTGAAGTGAATAATAAAATTGATGCACGTGAATGTGCTACTGAAACTATCCTCAGCTCCTAGTCGAGAAATCATCTATACATTAGGTCTCTCCTTGCTCGGATAAATGTGTGGCGCAATTCATGTTTGGGTTTGTTGATTTCTGTGCAGCTTGCTCATCTAGGACGCGTGTAAACACTGAAGTGATCCTGTGCAGATTCGAAGTTATCCCAAATAAGTTCTCGTGTTGTATTCAATTTAATTAATCATATTAATAATATTATTACATTATATTCGACCGCATGTAAACGCAAGCTCGTTGGAGCGATCTAAAGTTAGCGCGGTCCATCTCCTGACGTGTAAACGTAACCAATCGTGACCGTTGTGTAATATACTTCTACAAAGACTACGTTAATAGACGACCACACCGACTCTCGGTCACACGTGACTTGTAGGAAGTAACGGAGTGTAATAGGACTCCAGTTCCCTGAACTATAACGCAGGTACTCGAAACGTGATGCTATTGAAATACTATTAAGTATTACATCACAGAAGGGACGAGAACAATATTCATTTGAGATTGCTACTTTTTTCTGTAGAACGGTCCAATGACTGAGACCTCTCTGAGGTAGTACATTTCATCAGAAATCTCAGTCATATAATTAACTTGAAACAGTATCATGCAACTATATCACACGCGCTTCGCTATGATATATCACGGAAAAGGGATGTTTATCATTTGACAACTTGACCATTTCCCTTTCTTTGTACTTCAAACATAAAAGTAGAAGTTACAAATATGGTCAGGAATGTGTTGTTTCGTCTAGAAAACAAGTATTAATGAAACCAGAAATTCTGAACGAAGTGGAAACGAACCTGAGCATAACCGCGAATAAACTTTGTTCTCTCTGACCATGTTCATGAGAAATACAGTCGAATGTTTTCCATATTTTGACAGGAAAGAGTCTTGGCAGTAGTAAGACCGTACCGGGTATCGAATGTACTGGTAATGTTGGCAATCCTTCTCTTCAATACAGGGGATAGAGTTATGCGTTCAAAAGCCACATACGCGCACTGTATTTTTGACTGGCACGTTCAATCGAAATGTAAGTTCTTTTCCCTCGCTGTAAAGACTTGGAACCTGCACCAATATTCATGGAGATTGCAAAGGACGTTAGTTCGAAAACTGATTGGAAACTCATGTGGAAAGAAGTACCTTGTACGTGTTACCTAGATTTAATATTTCCTCATAGTGTTCGGTTAAATAATCGAACCCTTGTGGTCATATTTATTAGACCAAGTAACATAATGTTGACTTTGCCCCCCATTTTTGTCAGATTTTCACTGTGTCTAATGTGTCTCACTGTATATTAACGTTCACGTACTTCGAATAATGAATTATTACGCTTCATATAATATAAGTGATAAAAGATTTTGTCATTCTGTCCTTATTTATTAATGTAAAAGGCCTTTGACTTTTGACATTGAAGGTTTTTGATCTTCTCCTCTTCAAAGAACAAGGGGCACTGAAGATGGCCACCATGCGGTCAATAAGGTCTTTTGCATTAATAAATAAGGACAGAATGACAAAATGTTTTATTACTTATAATGAACAGTCTGTCAACATCAGACAAATTCCTCAAAATTTCATGTAATAGAAAGACACGTGCAGGAGGAAATACTATGCAAGTGCGATTCAGAGAAGGTACATCACTGTTAAATGCGTAGTCGAACAGCGCTTTGTGTAACGAATTGAACGCATGAATCTGCAGATGCGCATCTGTAGTCACGGCATAGAATATGAGAATGCAGATTGCTGACTTCCGTGTTGTCGTTTTGTTTTTGGTTGCGGCTTCCTGTAAACTTTGTGTGAAAACATGAAGCGTTTGTTTTGCATTATTAATTGTGCCTTATGCAAAGTGCGAAGAATCATGGGAGAATGTGCATATTCGTTTGTAACGACTTGTAGGTCAATGCCGCTCGATTTCGAACATACTCCACTCCTGGAGTACTTTCCTACCTTCTTGGCGGAAATACTTGTATGCTCAAACGATTTTCTCGGGTCGCGTATCTTTGCCTCGCATCAACTCAGTTTTGACTTCCGTCTCCCTCTAAACTCCCAGCGTCTTGCATCCACATCTGGAGCCGATCCGCTCGTGACTCCTCCCCCAACCTCTTAACCTACGCGCCATTAGGCGCCCACGCAGCCGTTTAGGTCGCTCTATCCATCAGAATTTTGCACGTTCTCTTGTAATACAAATATGCGATGCTGCAAATTCGTTCTTACCCCGCCATTCCACATCCTCTCCTCGGTTTCTCAATTTTGATGTCGGGAGCGGAACAAAACTGCGGGGCTGCCGTGTTGCGGCGGCAGCGGCACATTTAATTAGAAGCGGCATGCGGGTGGAGTGAAATGAGTAGCATCGTCGTATTCATTTTCTTGCTCTCTCCTGCAGTTTCCATGGTGTGGAATTTCTTTTTCGTCTTTCCAGGACGAAGGATTATAACACAGAAAAAAAAAAAAATTATACCCAACATATTACGGCTGCATTTCGTATTACAGACACACGAAATTGCGCTTTTGAGAAAAATCGTCTCTCTGATGGCACCGGCAAAGCTTACTCTCATATCTTTGACCTTGCGGTAGCAGACAATCAGTATGTACTTTAACTGTTCGCAGAGGTAGCACACTTCTCTTTCGCGTAGCCAATTTCCTGTCGCGACAATTTCCAAATTTTTGTCTTGATTTAGACAATCTTCCAACTATGTTTACTATTAAACTATTGACACACTATCGTCAAGTGGTTCCAACATGGATTCTTTATTTGTCTTTAATTTGATAGAAGACTTGAGATGAAAATTTGGCACATGAGTTATAATACTATCACAATGAATCTAATTAATTAATTATTTCTTATGAAGTAACCGTTGTCTTCCATTTTATGTGGTGTCTGTTATCAATAAAAGAAAAAAAGTGTTTTTAATTTGATGAGAAAAATGTATACTGGAATATATGTACCGAAAATTGCTTTAGTATAATAAGATTTCACCCGAAAAGTCGTGATTTCCCATTAAATTTACATACTTGATGTATTTTTAGCAATACTCGTTTTGCATATTTTTTTTTAGTTTTTTGCATTTGCACCCAGTCGCACTTTAACCTAGAGACATTTGAACTTCTCTACCTGCGGGCGGCGGGTCATACTGTGGTGATGTAGGTGAAACCCCGCAGGATTGGACAATGAATACGGTAACGCTTACAGACCACCGTCGGTGTTACTATGTGGCTGTCCTACACTTAATATTAATTATACGAGGTAATTCACCAGACTTTCAACGCCATATTTATATTTTCTTCACCATAGTAAAAGTTTACCTATGGACATAAATATACTTACAAATATAGACTGTATATTGGTAATTGTACGATAAGAATATATTTTTAAATTTTTTTATTTTTCTTTAATTAGAAACCCTCATTATTCCTTGATTTAAACAAATCTAAACCTAAAAATAATTTTTCTAACTATTAACTTTTTTCTAACTTTGGATATTCCAAATACCATTTTCTGCATTATAAAACAATGTCAAGAAGAACTACACAAGAAGTTATCTGTCCACCACCACTTAATGATATAAATTCCATAACAGTTCACGTCTTTTGGAAATTTCGAAAAATTTGTTTTTTTTACCTATATTCTGCTATACAAGAGCATCAAACCATCAAGTAGTTCATGGCTCTATTACATATTCTCTGCTTTGATGAATGAGCAAGTCAACAGCGGCGTAGTATGTACAGAAATAACGAAAATCTAAATTCAAAAGACGTCTTCAAAGTCTTAATTTTCAAATTATTTTCTCAAATTAACCGAATTAAGTCTTCCAGAATAAAAACGAAGTGACTTAATAAATTCATCTTCTTCCCTTTGATAGTTAAACCAAAATTCAATAATTCAAATGTTAGATATACTTAAACAACAATATGAACTTCTTGAAAAACAATATGCAAGAGTAAGTAAAAACAAAACATAAGAGAAAGTCATAAAAATAAACATTTTCACCACTTTTAGAAAATAGAATCCTCAAATCCATTCCCTTTTTTGCGCAAAATTACTACAGGGTTGGACAAATTTTTCGAAAATAACAATGAAAGATAAAAAAGGACCTCTCTCACAACATATGTGTATCAACACCGAAGACCAAATGAAGAAAACGGGGTAAATTAATTTTCAAGTAAATATTATAGCGTAGCATTGGCTCGTCAGAAAGGTAAGAAATTCTGTATTCGAAGGAATGTTAGAAACAAAAGACTGTTCGAGGGAGGCAAACAGTTCATTCGCTGTCAGCTGTTATTTGCTAAGTCCATTTAAATTAATCTTAACAGGATTCATTGCATTTCTTTTAGTGCGATCTGAGAGTGAGAGTAATAGTGAGCAACCACTGTGTGAAATCCACGAAGATATAATGCTGGATAGCAGTTATGTGGGTAACTTAGCTATTTATAATTCCGCCAGTCGCGTAAATTAATGATTCATGTACCTTTGTTGCTACTGAAGACGAAAGCTTATGGGAATGGGTTTTCTTGAAGTTGCTGTGAATAAAATACATTTGTCATTAAGCATTTAAACTACATTTTAATAAATTTTTCGCATTCCATTTTTTAAATTCTCTCTGTGTGAGTGGTTAAACAAGTACAAATGTTTTGCTTCATTTCTTTGAATTTACTCTACGTGGACTGTTATGGAATTTGTATTTTAAAGAGGTGATGGAAGGATATCGTTTCGTTTGGTTCTTCTAGGCACCATTTTATAATGCAGAAAATAGTATTTGGAATATTCAAAGCCAGAAATAAGTTAATAGTTAGAGCAATTATTGTTAGATTTACAATTTTTTCTGAATGAAGGAATAATGAGGGTTTTTAACTAAAGTAGGGCTCTAATGTCCTTGCCGTTGACGAGCCCTAAAGCCCAAAACAATCTAACTAAAGAAAACTTAAAATATTAAAAAATATATTCTTATCGTATTATTAGCAATATACAGTCTATATTTGTAAGTACATTTATGTTCATAGGTTAACTTTTACTACGGTGAAGAAAATATAAATATGGCGTTGCACGTCTTGTGAAACAACTCGTATATTTCATAATATTAAGTGTAGGAAGGTCACACATGAAAACCGAAGGTGGTCTGCAACGTTGCCGTATTCCTTGTCCAAAACGGCAGAGTACCACCTACATCACCACAGCATGACCCTCCGTCGCGCAGGTAGATAAGTTAAAATACGCTTGAGTTAAAGTGTGACTAGGTGCATGTGTGCGAACCCCTTGTTTTTAATTTAATTTTTGCGTTTTACCCAGTATCTTAGCCTTTCGGCTATTACCTGGGTTTTTTTACAACAGCAACAAACAACTGCAACAACAGGTTCCACTAGCTGTTCCCTTAATTATGTTCCGAATGTACAAAGTTCTTGATACATATTCTTTGAACTCCGCAATTTCCTCCTTCCCTAGAATGTATTCTGTCCAACTTATCACTGTAGATTCCTCTATGCCAGAAGTGACCAATGACCTGCACCTTGAAGAATGGTACATGCAACTGTGTGCAACTGAGCAACAAGGGAGTGGGGGAATAGAAACTCGAGCGCCACCACTTTCCCCTCCTTTGAGTAAAGTCAGCAGTTCAAACATGGAAACAGTGTTACTCACTGGGCACAACAAAAGACAATAACAAACTCGATTGAAATACTCATAATGCTCAAGATTTCAACATTTATAATAGGTATTATAACATTTTCATTTTGAAGTATATAAATAAATAACGTGAACGATCACAAAATATTAAATAAAAAGGATACAAATTCATGAGGCGACACTAAAAGGAAGATTGCTGAAAGTTTACAAAAGTATTTACACTACCTCTCCAGCTACAATATCTTCGATTCTAGGCTGTTAGTCGCGAGCAGAGACAATACTTATAAAAACTTAAAAAGATTCATTCGTTACCCTTGATCTCAAACGGGATTTTGTGAGGTTTGTTTTTGAAAAATGCTGTTGTAAGGACTTCTGAACATTGATATAGTTTCACCAGCAAATTGTCGCGCGAAACGCACGAGCGATAAGAAAGAGATAAGCAGCGCTGGCACGCGCCCCTCCACTGCGCACGCAACCATCCCCTCCTTAGTGAGTCGGCTCATAGAAATTGCACTTAGCATGCACAAGTAAATGCATGCGTATGCCAAATGCCCGAACGGGCAGCTGTGGCCATCCCTGCTCTGTAATTTAATTGCCCAAACCACATTCCTCTTTCCACATATGTCAGTTCACATTGATGTATTATGTTCCTGTTTCTTCCCAACGTCCGCAAATGCAGCCTCCATCTTCTCGTAAATTTATTTTTCGCCAGTGTACATGAAAGTCTCTACAACCTGTTAGTATTTCCAACATTTGATGCGAAGGGGTGAACGAATTCCTATTGACGTAGCTATAACGCACATTTGGTATGTACTTATATGTGTTTCTCCCTACACAATGCTTTTGTCCACCGTAGCGTCCAGCACTTCCCTAGTTCTCAACCAATTGTCCATTTACATCCGTTGGTATCCATCCTTAACCTTCTCTCTCCAATTTGCGTTCCGCCGCCCCACCGCATCATATATCGCAATAAGTGCTTGCGTATTTCTAAATCCACTGCCATCGCTCCAGCTATTACCAGTAACCTCTGATAATTGCATTGTTTTGATTGTTATTATTGTTTGTTTAATTTCGTCGTTCATGGATTACTTAAGTACTGTTTATTATCTGAGAGATTCTTCATTCTGCCAAATACTCATTTTTGATTTTCAGTTAATTTTCGGGAACGAGATGATTGAAAATAGGAGAAGAATAATTTATCGATCTCTTCGTCTGACGAGAGGGTGGTGTGCCTCGGTTATCGCTTGGTCCGAAAAGGGACGGTGATGGCTGAGGCGCCACCGCTTGACCTTAGAATTACAACGGCGGTGCATTTCGTGCTCTCGCCGCTGCTCCTCCTCCTCCTTTCCTCCCATGATCTGGAAAATCCCGTGGCCGTCCGAGCTATGTGCTAGGTGGCCGTCATATTATTGCGACTGCGGGCAGTGGCATACGCAGAAAAATATGTTGGAGGGGGCTTCAACCTCAGCATAATCTTAGGTGTGGGAGCGGAGTCTCATGCTCAGCAGTCCATATATTAGCCTACAATTTTAAATCATACAGTGCGTAACAGTAGCAATACCAGAAAATAGTTGAATTTTATGACTAGACCTACTATTTTCACTAATTTTAATATTTTACTTTTTTTAGGAGGGGGTTTGAACCTTCCGAGGACCCCCTTGCGTACGCCTCTGACTGCGGGGACTGTGTCTTTCGTGTATGGAGGCAGCCATCGATTTAATGCTACTGGATTGCGGGCTGAGTTACTGAAACCAAGTTCGAACCCTGGATTGCGTCCAGGAGCTCGACGAGGGCAATGGCGCGTTTGCCGCAGTACTGTCAACGTTATCTCAGCACTTTTCCTTAACCGTACAAATCTCACTTTTTAATCCACAATTTTATTACACTTTTCAAATTATATTTTTAACAAAAATTTAAAAATAATGTTTGATTATTGATAGATATCTTGAGATAGATTCAATAATAATTGATTTTTCATTAGCTAAATTTTTGGTTTCCGTTTCGATAAAAATATAAGCAACGAATCCCTTCACCATTGATCTGATTTACATAAACATGGCGGTGATAGAATTACGAGGTGTATCAAAAAGAACAGTCAACGAAGGGAGAGGTTCACATGAGGAGCCACGCTAGAGCATAGGAAGTGCAAGCGACGCTGTGTCATTCGAGTCAACTTTGAGCCCCTGATACAGAACGCAACACAACTGAATGAGCTAGGAAAAGGAAAGAAGAAAAAGGGATCTTCCGTGATTGCTTGAAAGGGTAAAGCACGGGGTTTGTTGGATTCCTTCTCTAGACGCTGAAATATTAATATGAAATGTTCTTGGAAAATATTTGAATACTTTCATTCGTGGAGTCGTCCCCCGAGACAGAATTCATTGAAGCATATGTGGATGGCGGTTTCCCCGAAACAGCACGTGTTAGGATTGAATAAAACATGATTGCATTGGAGTAATGAGATTAGGAGGCAGCGTGTGTGTTTCGCAGCTATTATTCGGTCGTCTCTTGTCGTGTTCCCTTGACCCTTCACTATTCCCTGCTCTGATTCATGTGACTCCGGTGTCTACCGTTCCGCCAGTCTTTGAAAAATCCGCTGTCTGCAACAATTAGGTGTCTTTCATTCACATCGCTCTTAGTGGAAGAGGTTATACCTGAATTTACATCTTCGATGGAAGGAGTCAATACAATGAATTTCATATATAAATTAATTTTTAAAATTCACATCGAGGTTACTCTCTTTTCTCTATCGTTTGCAATACTTTTCATGACTGCCTCCTCCAACCGTGGTCTTTCATCGAGTTTGACTTCTCTTGCGATTGAGATCGATTTCTGGCAAGGCAGTTAATACACGCGCATTACGTACTTTCCAATTTTTATGAGAATGTAGTTAAATAATTTAAAAAGTGCAAATCAACATGCAAGAAAAAAAACTCCGCCGCTTTTGCGTACCTTCTACGTCGGATTCTCGTCATAGTGTGCAAACATCATACGAGTCTTCGGAAAACCTTTCGCAAACCGTCAAATGGAGAGATTCGGAGAAATTCCTTGGTGTTACTTGGCCGTGAGCAACTGGTGCCACCCGTTACATATTACTTTCATCTACTGACCTTGAATTTAAACAGATACATATTTCTCTGTAATTTTTTTCTACAATAGCTTGACAACGAAATAAATATTCCAGTGCTTTATTTTATAATTGGTAACATTGTTTGTTGAAAATGGAAGATCAAATTCTAAATACACCTACTTAAACTTACATTTATTGACTACAGAATTTAAGGACTAAACAACTCCATACAATGATGCTAAGACTGTTTTGTCAATTCCTATCTTGTCAACTTATTTAAAAATTATTTTAACTGTGCAGTTTGTTGATTTAAAATTTATTTAACAACAATAATCTTTCCTTCTGGCAAATTTACATGTCAAATTTTCACCATACATAAATTTCACTTTTCAATGTATCATCCTGATCAAATTGTATTAATTTTCACCGTATTTAAAGTTTTAATTTATGTTATTAGTGATTTATTTCTTCATTTGTGATTTACTTTTGTTATTTTGTTATTGTAGCACTGAAGATGGCCGCCATGCGGTCGAAAAGACCTTATACCTCAATAAAGAATGACAGTGATAAAATCTTTCACTGTTTGTGATGCAAAGTAATAATTATTTTACCAGAAAAAATTCTTGCAGTTTGGCCAATTATTTATTATTACTTTGCCAAAGTTTCGGTAACGAACGTTACCTTCATCAGGGCTATACAAAACAGAAACCAATTTAGGACTATTTCAACATTCAAAATGAAACCTATAAGTACTATCCACTACTTCAAATATGGCAACCCAATACAACATTGACCATAAATTATATTAAAAAAACTTATAAACATTAATAATGAAAACTACATACCTTAATAAAGTTTATGCAGTCACACTCATTCTCTCCAGCTACCAACACTTAGATAAAAATACCACATAATAACACTCTCCATGATTTGGGCACACATATCACCCAACCAATTACGTAATGTAAAGACCAAGTTACAAGACAACATTCTTATTAAATGAACATATAAGCTACAATTAACTTGGGTACACCACATACCTCACTGTTATATTACTGGACACTACTAAAAATATCTCACACTTATCATATTAAATGTACATGTAAGCATTTTGTACAATGTAGGATAATTTATAATGGATGGTGGTTGTTGTATCAATATGTTTAATTAAGGATGTTTATTGTTAACGTGTCAAGTTGTGGAATTATACATATGAGATAAATACTCCGTGTTATCGTGTCACGTTTTTATCGTGTCAATTTCGAACTATATTTTTTTATTTCTTATTTTACTTTAGTATAAATATGTATATAGAAAATTCTTTGTTGTATTTATGTAATGATTTTAATATTAAATGTATAATATGTTGAGTGACTGATAGTTGACTATAATGGGTCTCTTTGCTTGTAACTCATTGTCATATCACACAATACAAAAAATTATCACAAAATACATTATTTAAATACCTTTACAAAACCTATTATACTTCTTACAAAACAAAATATCATAAAATATATTATTAAAAATACAAAACTTATTTTATTATTACTAAAGAATTAAAAAATGCAACCAAATTATCATAAACAAGTTTACATAATACAAGTCAACACAATATCAAGAATAATACACAATATTATAAAATCCAGTATTATCAAATTCATCACACAGTATTACAAAATTACTTAACATAATCAGTTTGAACACACTAGAAATACCATACAGATTTTTAAATAGTTATGTAACAACTATGTACTATTGTTTTACTTTTGATGTTTATGTGGTTATATAAATTTTACTGTATACATTATCATATACATTAAGGCAATCTGCTCTATCTGTTCTAAGGTTAAGAGCATTGTTTGTGTTTGTGAAGTACAGCATGGAGGGGTTAGTAGAAATGGTTAGTTATTAATACTAGGAGGAGCTGGATAGAGGAAGGAAGGTTTGCTTTTCAGTAGTCACAGCTATATGAACTAGAACATTAATGTGAAAAGCTACAAATTTTCTGGCCCCATCGGTAATCGAACCCGAGATGACTTGGTGATGAGCGACAACACTACCACCTTAGGGTTTCTGTGTGAGTATAATCACTAAACACATCGTGAATTTGTCCGAGATTGAGGGAACAGCGTCTAGGTAGGATCCAGATTACTGTATCCGAGTATTATAACTGCGGTTGTTAGCCGCAGAGGGTGAACATTTCATACATCACAGCTATTTAAACTGAGACATGGAAATGAAAAGCTAAAAATTTTATCTTGCTCCAACTGGGAATTGAACCCGGGATGGCTTGGTGACGAGCGATCACGCTGACGCAGTAGCCACGGAGGGGACCATTTTATACATTTATATAAGAAACAATGAAAAAAACGTTGTTTTGACAAAAAAGCTCTTAGCAAACACTTGAAATATACGGTGGGAAAATAAAAATTGAGACGAAAAATTCACTCAACATATTACGACGGGGTTCTTTTCTTGACATGACATGCGTTACATTTGCGCACGCAACTAGTTAATCATTTAGTGGCGCCACTAGTCACTTCTGGCGAATAGGCTATGCACATGGACCGTTCCTTTTCCATTTCCTGTCTTGAAAAGGATGGTGCTGTCCACGCCTAACTTGCAAACATCGTCCTCTACTGATCTGCTCATATTCCCCCTTAGCTGACCCTATCCAGACGTCACAGAGCGGCTCCCTTGTTACTGAAAAAAGTATCAGTTATCATTTAATAGTCATCGGCTGTGAGTGTTAGGCATTGCTTCAGCGTAAAACAGCGTCAAAAGTCTTGACCTGTAGGTGAGCTCCCGGCGGAAATACCGCAGTCAGATATCTTTGCAACCCAATATTTCTTAGGATATGAAGCGAATGTACGAGTATATGGTTACGCGTAACACTGATTGGTCCGCCATTTCCGGATGTCAGCTCAGGGACTTTTCTCGTGGGCGTCCTTATATTATAGATTTAGATTTAGTAGTTTCATTTTCTTAAAAGGGTGAAAATCATAATATAAATCTAACCGACTTTTTCTTATATTTTGTTTTTACTTACTCTTTCATATTGTTTTTCAAAAAGTTTATATTGTTTTTGAGTATGTGTATCATTTGAACTATTGAATTTTGGTTTAACTATGAAATGGATGAAGATGGATTTATTACGTCATTTTGTTTTTGTTCTGGAAATACTTAATTCGTTTTATGAGAGAAAATAATTTAAAAGATAAGAATTTGAGGACGGCTTTTGACTTTAGATTTTCGTAATTACTGTACATACTACACCGTTGTGACTTATCGATTGATTTGCTCATTCATCAACACAGATAATAAGTAATAAAGCCATGAACTTCTTGACGGGTTGTTGCTCTTGTATAGCAGAATATAGGTAAAAACAACAAATTTTTCGAAATTTACGAAACGCGGGGATTGCTATGGAATTTATATTGTCAACTGGTGGTGGACGAATGTCTTCTGGTTTTGTTTTTCTTGGCACCATTTCATGTTGCAGAAAATGGTATTTGGAATATCCAAACCCAGAAATAAGTTAATAGTTAAAACAATTATTTTCAGGTTTACAGTTTTTTTGAATCAAGGAAGAATGAGGGTTTCTTGCCAAAGAAAAATCAAATAATCTTTAAATATATTTTTATTGTATAATAAGCAATACACCGTGTATATTTATAAATATATTTATTTTAGTAGATTAACTATTACTAATGTGAAGGAAATATAAATATGGTGTTGCACGTCTAGTGAAATAACATATTTCTTTAGAAGGGCCACACGTTGATGGCAACGGTAGTCTATAAACTTTTTGCTTGTCCAATCCTGCGGACTACCACCCACATCACCACAGCTCCGCCGCGCAGGTACAAAAGTTGAAAAATGCGTAAGTTGAATCGTGCGTGAGTTGAAAAGTGCGAAACTCAGTTGCGCCGCGTTGCTAATAGCGACCTTAGTTAGGTGTGGAGTCATGTTATGCGCGATTCGCCTCGCGGCTGCATTTTAGACAGCATTTAGGTCCCCTCACCCATACTCGCCTCGCATCGGCGACGGTGCCCCCACGACCCTCAAATGTCAGCTTGCGCTTTACCCGCCTCCCAGCCCCCCTTCGGCCTCGCCAGTGCGCCGCAAGGGCAGAACGCTGTCTCTCTCTCTCACTCTCCCCGCTCCATCCCGCCTTTCGCTTTCGCTGCCGCCTGCGGCCGGTGACGTCAGCGTGACGCCAACAGGGGCCACGCCCAGATGGATTGGCGCTTGCGCGGGTGTGCGGGAGCGGCGGCGGCGACGTTAAGAGCGTCAGGGTGACGGGAGGGGGCTGTTGTGTGCGGGCGGGCGCCGGGCATCGCGCCGGGCTGCGAGTGTCTGATAAGCACCGACAGAGGCTGTGCGTGGGGCGGCGTGTGTACACGGCTGACGGAGGGGGGGGCGTGGAAACTGGGTTTGGTTTTAGCCTCGTGTCGATAGTTCTCATTGCGATGCTAGAGTGGAGGGGGGAGGACGAAGGTCGGTCGTTCTCCACCGAGAGGGAGGCGCGAGGTGGCGCGCGACCTGAGGGGTAGATTCATGCACCACAACGGCGGGAGGTTGTGGTGGTGGTGCATGAAGAACAAATTTCTGCTTCTCCGAGGTACCTATACAATTCTTGGAATAGTTGAATCTAATTTACAACGGGGCAATAGAAAGGTATACCCGTATGGAAGAACCACGAATTTTTGCTGTATTAAGAAATGCATTCTCTGTTACATGAGCTAATATACATCGAATTAGCTCATTTCGCCACTGCACATAACACTGTTCCGTAAACAAGTCTCTTCGCCGTTTAAAAATCTCACTTTCTCAACTTGAACCTACTACAGATGTGACCGGGAGATCATAAGCTGAAGAGAATATGTGCGCTATACTAAAAGACTGTTGGTCAATGTGGGTAAGAGATCAGCTATGTTATTTTAACTTTTCCGGCGTGTTTGTAAGCTTAGCGACTTCTCGACTCGTTCCATCGTCAAAGGAAAGTTCCGAGAAGTATTGGATGCTATACGATATTCCTTTATCCCTTAGCTACCATGTAGTGATAATAAAACCACTGTAGCGAAATTCAATAAAAAATCACTGACTTTACTTGATGAACATGATCTAGGGAATATGTCTCAAAAGGAAATCTTGAAATTGATTGCCTAATTCAGAGAAATAAAGTAACAAACGTAGTTTAAAATTATTGTTGACTTTTGTTCTAGTGAAGTTAGGTGATGGAAACATTTTCTTATTATATCCAAAAGAATGTATTAAAAAACTACTGCATAGAGGAAATTTAAAATATTAACAAAAATTCTCATACCTCACTTACAAAAATACTGAGTTTTATGAGTCACAGTTTTCCTCGCACACCTAACATACTTTTGTTCAGCACTGAAGGCAAATTGATGTGCAACACAATTTACAGAGGTATTTTGATTTCCTGTGTAATTTAGAAGGTCACAAAAAGCAATACTTGCTTTCTGAACGCATTGGTATCAGCTCAGAAATGTTGAAAATTTTCACCATTGCAGACGACACGGAAAAACTGCTGTGACTGACAGAAAACAACACTAACTTCGAGTCCCTGGGACTTCGGCGCGATTCCCTAATTATATTATTTCCTGGACAAGCACGCCACAACATTAAGCACGTGTACCGTTATTGAGGACAGGAGAAGGGGAAGGTACCAGAAGAACGAGATCTTTGAATGGAAATTCCTACTGGCAATCGTCGATTCGTGACATGGGAGAAGTCCGAGGGTCAACGTCGGTAGCAGAGGGTTAACACAAAACATGTTGAAGGTTACGCAAGATATTCTCTGATGTGTTAATGTTTCGGGATGGAAATTCGAAGAATTATCAGTATAGGGTGTGTGCTAATAAACGTTTCACATTAAGTGTCTTGCATCTACCGCCATATCGCACATGAAATATTTTTTGACTTGTTCTTTATTGAAGCAAACAGCGATGTTAATACCCATGTAAACAGAGTGTGTCGCCAGTCCACTCCTCGTCCCATCGCGATTAGTGATGTGCAATGGAGGTGCTGCGACACTTATCCCCGCTTGAGGATGAAATATTTCTGGCTGCGGTCGTGAGCGGCAGGAGTGGGGAGGCGTGACTAGGACCGCGCACTACGCATCAGCCACAGAGAATTATCTTGGAAGGCGATTCGCTTTGCATTGCTCACATCATTCAGGGAATTAGTATAAACGAGGCTTCGCATTACTTGCCTCGGCATCTGAATTGACGACACTCGGACAGAAATAAAATTCGGGTCCCGAAACGGACAAAGTAATGCGCCGCTACACTCAGTGAATCCTCTGCCGCGTCATTCTACAGCCCAGAGTTTTTTCAAGAACGATTTCTGTAGCCTTCTTAGCATTTACGAGTGCCATTATGTAATTGTTCTCCATCATATGGTTTCTACAGTCACTGAAGATTTCTGACAACGTTCCTACGGGAACCAATACCTCAATTTCCCCCCATGAAACAGCAACAAAATGAAGTCACGAAACTACACTCACGTGATTTCTCTTATCGTTGGTAGGATATTCTCTTTCCTCTTCAATTTGAGTATTCGTATGAAATGCAATAGACATGTGTGTCTGCGTTGAAATATCTATTTAACGTTTAGTTACTGAAGAAAAAAACACTATCAGTGACATTCTGCTTTGGAAGGAAAGCGGGAAGTGTTTTGAATGTGATCACATTTTCCGTGAAAAATCGACTTTCAAGGACAGCTAGTGACGAAAAAGTATCATGTTCTTGATGCAGAGGTGTCAACGGGAACACGTGCGGGCAGCAGGACACGGCTGTCATTACCTACCCTTCGGGAAGAGGCAAACTGCGCGAACGGTAAAAAATGATCAGAAATTTATGGAATACAATAGACCTTTATAATCCTCAACATCAACAACCCAAAGTTATACGTCTATGGCCCTAGTACCCACACACGGAAAAATGTTTGATAAATAGGTTGGAAATACTCTCCAGCAGATTTTGGAAGAAAGTGGATGCATGAACAGAAACTAATATGTGTTTCCGAAGTGACAGAGTGCAGAACAGGTGGTAGTGCTGCTATTAAAATGTATAAATGAAAGGAAAGAAAAATGGGGGTTTGTTTATGGACATTGAAGGGGTTTTCGATAATGCAAATTGGAGGGTATTTTTTCAGACGTAAAATAAAAAAAGCTCCCTTATTTCTATAACCTTGTATGTTCATATTTTGAGGATAGGAATATGTACATAAAAGTGGGAAATAAGAAAGTTATACGAGAGTCGTCGTGAGGATGTCCGCGGGGATCATCGACGGGTCCCATATACTGGAATCTTGACAGACAACGTTTTGACAGACCTAGAAGTACAAGACATGAAGTTTGTAACATATGCTGATGACATAAAGGTGATGGTGACAAGGGATAACAGACAGCAGTTGGAACAGCGAGGACAATAGGTATTGGACAGCTTAGACAGACTGACGATAAAATACAAATTAAAATTGTCGTGGGAGAAGACGAAAGGGATGTGGATTGAATGACCAAAGAAAAATCGACGAGATCCAATTGTAAAGATTTATGGAAAAATTATAGGTATACTACGCAAAAAATATTATTTAGGAATTGATCTAGATGAGAAGTTGCTCTTTGGTGAGCACGATTAATGTAGTATTGATAAGGTGAAAAAGATCTACTTTGGACTGCGCAGAGTAGGTTCAACAAAGTACAACGTAGAAAGTAACGATTTTATAAGATTATATAAGGGAGCAGAGCGTCCAACACTAGCGTACGGTTGCATAGCATGGGGCGATAGAGTGGCCGTGCAAACTGTAGAGAAAAAGTTGCGTCAGGTGCAGAGATTATGCATTCAAAAGTTAAGAGGAACGTACAGGACTATCTCAACAGATGCACTCGAAGTAATTCATGAAGTTCTCCTGTACATCTGTACAATCAGAAGATAAAATATAGACGTTTATTAAAGTAAACAGGTGAAATAATAGTAAATGGTGAATCACTAAGACGAGAGGATAAGTCATCAAGGTAGACATTAGTAAAACATCTTATAGACGGGTGGCAGACGCGATGGATGAAAACACCGAACAACATACGCATGTATAAAAGATGAAGGGTTTGTCCAAACAATAGGAAATGGTTCAGAGTGACGCCCTAAGTATTGGGATTCATGACTGAACATGACAACTTGAATAGCTATCTGAAGAAGGTACATCTACGTAAGAGTGGGGTATGGATATACGAGAAGGGAAAAGAGACTGCGACTCATATATTATAGGATTGTGATTTTTACGGAGGGAAGAGAGCGGTATTCATAAAGAGATTGAAAGGGAGACCAGGGGCCCATTTCACAAAAGTGCAAGAGTCATTCGTAACAACTTGTTACGAACAATACTTGTAATAACAAGTAGTTAGTTACAATCGTTTCACAAAGATTTCGCTAACTTGTCATCAACAAGCACTTAAATATTCTCGAAGCACTTGTCGGTGACAAATGGAGTCTTTTCACATTTGTCAGTAACAAGTATTTGCGGACAGTCCACGTCCGCAGTTTCTCGTCAGATTCTGCGATACGTAATGTCAAATTTCTAAAACATTTATTAGTACACTTTTTGGGAGGTATAACACATAAAGTAGTAGTATTTAACGTATTACGTATTACTGAAAATATTTCAAGATTATCAGCAATGCTTTTCCAAACTACATAATAATAACTAGGCTAAAATAATGAAGGTGTCGCCACAAAATCCGAAAGGGCCAAAATGCTGTAGCGACAAAACCCCAGAAGTCAGGTAGAAGACCCTTCCGGCTTATCTCCAGTGAGGAGGGGAAGGGGTAAAGTAATTAGTCTGGCCCCGCTGTTATATTCATTTCCTATTCAGAACTCCCAGTACAAGTTCCTAAAAAATAACCATTTATCTCACATATGTAAGTGACGTATCATTTTTTTCGTCTAAGATACACGAGTGAAATAAAACTCGGAGCATCTACGATGCTTAGTTAGTGAGATAATCGACAAGTTACTGGGACTATCTTGTGTACTCCCGACAATGTTAACTCTTCGTGTTTCACACGTTTTATTAGCTTATAAGAAAATATTAAATAGATAGTATTTTTATTATTATTGAATATTAATTTTTTCAAATTTTTCAAGAAAATTTACCATCAAAAGTCTTAATACTGAAGAGTTTTATTGCAAATTTCTCCAGAAAAATGTTATATAGTGAACTCTAAATTTCTGTCCACTCGTAATTATAACCGAAAGTAATATAACTCCACAAGTGTAATTCATTAACTACTTTAACATTCAGAATACTCTCAATGACTTTCCGAGAGTTTTTCTCCCGATACAAAAATGAAATACATTATCCCTGCTAAGAGATTTCATTGCGAACCTAACATAAATAATGACAACACCCTTTGTTTTAAGATTTAAAATAATTGATCTTTTTATTTCTCGTATAACCATTCAAATCCTCCTACAATCATTATTTCATGTCAATTGAGGGCTTCAGTTGAAAGAAACTCAGTGAGTTACTTTAACTCGGCGTTGAACGCTTTAACACTTACAAGACTTGATGTTTTGTACCAGAATAGAACAGCGTTTTTATAGATATCTTCCTAGCGTTCGAGCATTCGTTTATTTAAGAATGGTAACTACATTAAAAGGAGCTTTAACATTTCGGGAACGTGACGTCGTGGGACTGTGATTCAAATTTTGGGTTTTTCGTTTGTTTTTTTTTGGGGGGGGGGGCTTTAGGGCTCGTCAACATCGAAGGTCATTAGAGCCCACCCGGGGGGGGTTTTTCGTCAATCTCACAGGAGTATACTGAGCGGTCACTTAAAAATGTAAGATTATTAGTTAATTTAACAGCAATATGAACTAGAACTTTGACTTGGGAATAAAGGAAGAAATTGACCATAACGGATAAGGAAAGGTGGGACTACCTGTAAGTGCCCCTTCGGGGGGTATTTTCCTGGAGAGTATTTCCAATGCCTATATACGGGATTTGGGATTTTGTCACACATTTGGTCGTTTCGGGTTATGTCATTTGCGCTTTTTGTCGCAGATCCAAATTAAAATATATAGTAAAATATTTCCGGTTCTTTTCTTATACAAGTGTTTGTAATAAGTCCCTCTTTTCTTCTAGCTTTACACACGTTCTAAAGCGTTCGTTAAATTTGTACAACGACACAAATGTAAAGTTTCCCTGAATGTTTTCCTATGCCGTTGTACACGAATGAATAGCTCTTATGAGAAAGAATTTGACAATCTATATTAATACAATAATATTTGTAATACAGTTAACCTATATTAAAGCTAAGTAAGAAATTATTGGTTGGTAACAAGCTTGTTTTACAAGTTTGTCAGCTACAATTGTGAGAAACTTAAATATGTTAGTGGGTTACAAGTGAAAGGTCTTGTAAAATAGTAAGAATTCACTTGTCATTACAAGTTTACAAATACACCTTTGTGGTACGCTAATAACTGGATATTTTTACAAACTTGTGAATATTTACTTGTCACTTACAAACTTGACTTTTGTGAAACGGACCGTTAGAAGCGAGTATTTACTTATCACACAAGGAAATATACAAGTTGTATAAAGAACATATGATGCAGTTTACAGAAATTAGAAATGTTCTGAAGGAAAAATACTAAAAGGATGTATAAGAAAAAATGTCATATAAGAAAGAAGATTATGAACAAAGATGTTCATCGTTGCAAACCCTTTCCCCTGGCGTTGTGACCAACGGCAGAGGCATCGCATGAGTGGTAACTGTGTCGTCAACCGGGCAGGGAGAGGGAAGGCAGCCTTCCCTGTAGTCCCCCTGGGAACGGCGCCGGCGATGACCAAGTCAAGGGGTGGGGAGGGGCACGTGTGAGACGCGTGCGTTCTGTTACCTGCGTCAGTGCTGAGGGGTCGCGCCTCGCCGCCTTCGCCCTGTACTCCCCCGCACCTCGTGATTAGCGGTTGGCACCCAACGGAAGTAATTAGACGGGATCGTAATCATCATCTTGATAACATGAGATGTGCGAGAAGAGGGTAGTCAATCATTTACCAATGTTTGGTGTTCGTCAGGCGACCTGAAGAAGAATGAGGGCCAGAATAGATCAATTACTATTTTTCATGCTCGGGTTAATGCCGTGCGTTCATATGGGCTGCCCGTTCATATAATGTCATTCATATAATACATAATTAGATGGCTAAAAACGATTCTGATGGGGTCAAACTTACTTGCCTCTCATAACAATAGAGAGACTTCAAGACTTTTTCTCTGTGAGTTTGTAACATTTCACCTCAGTGACGATTCAACTCAAAGACGATTCAACTTATCTACCTGCGCGGTGCACGGAAAAAATCAGTTAGATAGCTCAGCCTAAAGTTGGCTGTCATAGCTCACGCGTTGGCTATCTAGCGGACAGACAGGACCGTTAGCTGTCAAAGCTGTAGCTGCCCTAAAAGAGTTTTCGTCTAAATGAGACCAATTTTCTATCACTGCGGAAGCTATCGCTGTTTTGTCTAGGAGGAAGAAAGTTACATCAACAGCTATAGCTTTTAAATTTTGCGCGCAACAGCTCAGCCTCACTGTTGACTCATGACTGTTGCGGCTCAGCTTCCGCAATTGTTTTACGGAGTCAAATCGACCATGGCTTTCGCAACTATGAATAGTTCAGGGGTGGATATAGACTAATATTTTATGGGGGGGAGCGTCATAACAAAAAAATATAGTATTGGGCAAAGAACGTTCCAGAAAACACCCCAACCTCAGGAAAAAATTGAAAATTCTAAAGTAAATTGTAAGTTTAGGTCATCTAAGTGTTAATTAATGTGCAGTTCGGTACAGTCACGCTACTTTCGAGATTATTTTAAATTCTTTATGCGACAGGGGAAAGCGATAGATGCAAAAGTTTTATTGTGATTAAAGATGCAAAAATGTTGTTCAACTTTTTGAGGTACAGAAACATTTAATATTTCAAGGACAAGAATAAATGAGGGGTGCATCCACGGGAGGTTCTTAAATTCTAAAGAATTATTCTGTTAAACGAAAAAAAAACTACAAAATCGAAACTACATAGAGCATAATTTTGTGACCAAAATTGATTTTAATAAGAAGGTTATGCAAATTCTCCAACTTCGTGTAAACTCTGAAAATTTTGACGAACCCAGGTTCCAGACACGAATTCTCCGCTGTGCCTGGGTCTCTGTAAATCTTGTCTCCGGAATGTTCGTTCTTTCCCTGGAGGTAATTTGTATAGTAAAACTTCCTAAAAATACAATTAACCATGAAACGGGCATTAACGATAATTTTATAGAAACTAATACAATTAATATTGCTGATGTCGATGGTCAAGGGAGTGAAAAAGATAATCATACTTTATAGCGAAAAGTCTGGTTGACAAATAAATACCAGACAATTGGTGAGTTCTAATTTAATTTAATCTACCTCCAGTTTTGTAGACCAGAGTATTTTACCAGAGTCTCTAGTCTAGAGACTAATAGTGGTTATTGTACAGTAATTTTCTAGTGTTATTAAAATTTTTTAATAAAATTTCCATACAAAAGGATTAAATTTGTAGTTCAATTAGTTGAAGTACTGATAATGAAATATTTTTTCGATTCTAATCTCGATTCCAGTTTTTTTCCCTCGATTCCAAATTCGTTTCAGATTCCTGAAAACACAATGATTTCAGAATAATGGTCAATAGCAAATTGTAAAATGTAATGAGTGAATAAAGTCATATATGGTCTCCGCTTGATTACGAATTGGTAGAAAGAAACGTGAGGAAGAAATGGGAGCAATTCATGTCTAACGTTGCTATAGAACAACAATCAATGTGTAATATTCATTCAAGGAAATGAGTCTTTTGAAATGTGTTTGGCTCCTTTGTTGCGATCGATAGTCACAATACATCACACAATCTACAATACGATAAGAAAGATGTGATTTACTGAAAAATCGATCATAGAATTTTGTTCTTATAAGTTGTTATTTTTCTAGAAAGAGCGTTTTCTAATCAAGGAAGTACTTTTCACTCCTCGGTATATTTAAATTGCCTTTTCTGTTCAACATCGACTGACCTTTTTACGATCGCGTGTTACGATAAGACTTCGCATCTCTAGGTTTTTAACCATTGTTTTCATTTTAATCCTATCGAACCCATCAATGAAGCCATGTTCACATTCCTCAAGCCCCCTCCCCCATAAATAAATCCTGGGTGCGCCCCTGAACAAAATTACTGGTAAAAGATGGCGCTGAAGATACGGTTTTTGAAACATTAAGTACAAGTGCTGTAAACTGGGACTGTGAAAATACGGGTGATATTTTCTCTTTATCACAATGTCAAGTTACGATGGCACACGTTCGTGTAGTAAATTTTATACTTCCATCCTCATTGTTACGTTCGCATACTATCCAGTGGTTGTTCATTCTTCCGCCACGGGCTGGTTACATTTAACAATGTACTAACAATGTTAATAGATAATACTGATCAAATAGTAAGGGAGTGGTCTCAAATTAACAATTTATATGGTACATTTTTATTTACCTCATCATGGCAGCAATCTGCTTAAGAGAACCCTCGTTTGATAACAAATGCAGCAGCATAACATCGCAAAGCGTTCCTCTAAAACACAACCGCCATTGGACCTCCGAAGACGACTCTCTTCTCACGAGAGTCTCATCAGTCACGCACATCGACACCCACTCTCACAACCAAGACACATTGTGAGTCGCTTTTCTTTTTCTACAAATATATTGCAGTACTAATTACTGATTAAAAATCGTTCAAATGCGTCAACGTCTTTGAAAATCATAAACGCTTTTCCGCGACTAGAAACTCATTCTCTGTGGGATTTTAGGGGGATCATAAACCCTTTGACCCTTTCTCCTTGTGTGATTCATTACAACGACTAAAAAACGCTATCCCGATGTTGCGTAACCTGAAATTTGAAATATAGACGACGAATATTTACAGTGTTGTCTTGACGTCGAGCAGCCGTACACTGATGATATTTTGAATTTCTGAAGGTTAATGTTGGCAAATACCTAATTATTATTTTAAATAATGATATTTTCAAGTGTATTAATCTACTTAGAGTAAATTTCAAGTATATTCAAAATAAAGAACGTTTGGATATTTAAAACTATTTTCTTGGTATTTAAAGATATATTTTTCAAGAATTTAGAGATGATTACTATTTTACGTATTTACTAGTCATGGTACCAATACGATGGTGTCAAATCTTAGACAACGTAAAACATGATAATAAAACATTATACTGCAGTAGCTCAACGCTAGCGTTCGTGCCCTCTGAGGGAAAGGACCCTGGAGCGAATACTTGCGCGGTCGGATACCTCAGGACGGACGTCGAAAAAAATGAACATTTGCTTTCAACTCACGTCGAATCAATATTACATGCTTACTGGTTAGCAACATCATCTACTTTAGGTTCCCTTTTCTTATCTAGTAGATTAGCTACTTATGCTGTGAGAGCTAATACTGTACACTGTGATACAGAAGGACGAAAATTCACCTCATAGCAGACGGATGTTAGCTGTGCAAGCTCAGATTGTCTGTCCGGCTGGCAGCCAATACATCAGCTACCCCAACTCAGGTTGTTTTTTTTCAGTGTGGAGGGTCCAGCTGTGGTGACGTAGGTGATAGTCCGCATGGTTGGACAAGGAAAACGGCCATCGCCGCCGTCAACGTGTGGTCCTTCTAAACTTAATATTAAGAAATATATTTCATATATATATCATATCTCTGGGACCCTTGTAATCCTTCGAGGGGCCCTAGGTATATACCCCCATCTAACTCGTTTAGGGGACAAATTTTAACACTCAATTATTTATACTTTAACTTGGGAAGAAGTCAGATAATAAATAATGAAATTTAAATAATATATAATAATTCAGGAGAAACTTCATATTTTCAATATTGTTTACGAGTATTAGCAGACCATTATTTTGTTGTTCTCGTTTCTCCACAAAAGCAATCCTCATTGTTTAAATTTACGATCGGACACTCAATCTTTTTCCAATACTTAAGATTATTCATTGTAGTCATATTTCTTTATACTTTAAAGTTGATTTTAATTGATGAGGAAAAACTGTATCATGTTACAAAGTAGTGTAAATTTGTCTGTAGATTACCTTATGGAGACTCAATCAAGAGTCGAAACAATGTAATAAAAAAATTAAGAAAAAACTATTAATGGTCATATAGGATATTGAATAAATTGAACATAAATTATAAGCATGTAGTTCATAGTCATATGATTTATCATTACAGAAAGAGAAAAATTTTGAGATAGGAATAGGAAGCCATTTTGTGATAGGAATAGGAACTGACGAGAAATGGGTTTTGTTTGGAGGAGGGAACTCTACAATTGACATTGACAAAAGTGCTTTCGGGAGAAGAAAATAAAATAGAAGACGAATTACAAAGACAAGGTGGGTTCTAGGTGGAATTGACAGAAATTCTAAAAAAACGTATTACGAGAATAGAGCTAAAAAGTAATGAAAAAACTCTAACAATTGTAAACAGGGTACAATACACAAATATCGGAAGCTGCTGAATACCGTTATATGACTGTAAATTATTCGCAGAATTTTTAAATCCTCTTCATCGCTATATTGATACTTATAATGTTTGTAAATAATTAACGACCTGTTTTTAGCAGACAATATTTACTTTTTAGAAATCGATGACGATGGATAATATCCATAAAAGTTGTAATATAAATGATAATTCAACATTTTCAAGAAAGCCGTGCGTCGACGTTGTTTTGGCGTCGTTACCCGGCGTCGCATAAGCGTTTTTTTTACGACTTTGTGAATTCACCGTTCTCCGTCGTTGAAACTGCATTACATGCGAATGCGTTGGCAGCGTCTTCACGACGTTGTTTTTCGACGTCGCCACGTCTTTGACAATGTTGTAACGATGTCGTTACGATTCGAAATTTCTACGTGGGAATGAATGAGCCACTAGTCATGATGTCTGGACCTCAAAATGGTAACAAAGATATTTATGATTTCGTGAACCCAACTTACCGAATGTTGGTGGGTGAAGGATAAAATCTCGGAGGCTACTGTACATGTCTTCGAATTGTCAATGAATGGCTTTAGAGCGACTCTGTATACTTGTGCACCATTCACCGCGTTAAGGAAAAGTACATAAAACTATTTTGGCTAATGATTGTTAACATCAGTTCCATCTCATTTCGTAATTGCCTATGTGGTACGTTACCCTTGCTGTGTGCTGTTATGCACCAAGTTTCGTCGCTTTCGTCCGCCGACAAACAGCACATCGTGGCGCGGAATTCCCCCTGGAACAGAGCGAATACCTGCGGGTTCGCAAGTGCTGGAGGTTCCTTTATCTCGATGCGTCCGTCACACAACTCCGATTCCTCAGGCTCTACTGCTCTTTCAGTCTGTTTCATTTTTCTTCTCTCTCTCTTCTTCCCTCCATCCCTTTTGCCACAGTGCGCGTGATGAGACGTCCGCGCCCCAGGACCACCAATATTAGCGCATGCCTGCGGCGGGACGCTATTAACATTGATGCCAACATTTGCGGCACGTGCGTGGGCAGGATGCACGGAAGGGATGCACCGACTCGGACATTCCATCGTCGTGAGGGTTACTGCAGCTGAGGGAGACCAAAGGGTATTTGAGAGTCCACTTTTTCTTCATCTCCGTGTGCCCTTCGTTGATATGCGATGCGAAGATACCTTCATAGAAAATAGCTGTTCATGTGAAATGCTTATTCCAATAATTCGAAAAGTATTCTGTATCTTATATCCTTGAAGCCTTGTGCCTATGGCCTTTAGCTCGTCACGTCTGTCACCCGACCAAGTGGCGCGGTCGTTCCGACGACGTGTAGCCTGTTAATGGATGTATACGCTGCACTAGCATTAGATCCACGAACCTTTGATATCTGAGCTTTTTCCGCCAAATCGCGGGAAAGGACAGACCTCCCCGGGCGGCAACAAGTCTTCCATTTCGACGCTGTGAGGAACTGACAGGTTTCTGGCCTCTGGCGACAGGTTGAGGCGCGCCATGAATCGTGAGAACAAGGTTTAGGTATTATGTTACCTCGAGGGATGTCAGAGCATGATACTCGCGATAATTGGGAACTGGAAGGAATGCGCACTAGTAACTGGACGGAATGCGCTCTAATGACAAGCAAAACGATAGGTGATTTTTTTAAATTTTGTTTCCTAAGGTTGTGATTTATTGTTGAAACCTTATTATATGGCGTTTTCCATTTACTGGTGCACCCTGAGGGCAAATTTTTTTTTCTATTTGATGGAGAAGTTGCACCAGTGCGAGGATATGGATGTTCCATTTGTTTATCGATGTGCACTCTCGGTGCGTTGATCCGACTTGCTCTGAGTATTTATTTCAGTTGAGGGAGGGCACTGGGCGTCGTTGAGGTTAGGTGAACATGTAGATAACGCATCCATGAGATGCTGTAAATTTATTGTATTATCGGTACTTCTTACACGTACCATAACGCACAAAATCAAGCACGAGACAACGCCTAACAATACCACATACAATAATTTTGCTCTGAATCATAGCCGTCAATGTGGCCACATCAGAATCGTGCAGGAAAAATGTTTTTGGCACATCGTCGTATTTCAGAGAAATTCGCATATTTCACCAATAAAGTTCCTTTCGTTCTCTACAGAAGACAGCAAGCTCTTTTGTTCGTGATTTGACTTCGGAAGTCAAATCCTCAACGTACAAGATAATTGGATAATTACAAAAAAGCTATGAAATTGTTCTTACGCGGGAGAGCTTGTTCATTTCGAGTCCACTAATTGAAACTCTCTGCGACGTGAAAATACGCAGCCGAGGTAATTCCTGCAAGAAGCCAATCACACAACGACGCTTTACATGAAGTTTTCCATTATTTACTTTCCCGTGGATCTGGGGTGTCGAATGTACAAAAGCAATGGACATGACCACGAGATGCTGCAAATGATGAGCTACCATTAATGCACATTAAGAAAATGTCAGTGTCATCAAATGTCATACTTGAAGATCATTTAATGTCAATCAAAGCAATGGTATTTGTGATTCGTGAAATTCTTATTCTAGAGGTTTCTTTCTCTGGAAATTTGTAATGTTTATTCTGAAGAACTGTATAATTGTATTGAAAAATACTCTAGTCAACTTTTCGCTCAGTGGGTCACACACAAACTAAAGCATGAAAAAAATGATATCGAGGTGGACAGAAATCTGATGGAGTTTTAGATATTCTTCATTATTTTTATTTCAACAGATACGATCGATTAATTATCGTATTTCCATATTACATAAAAATATTAATACAGATGCGTCAATGTAGGAATTACTCCCTAGAGGGGAAATCGAAGGGGAGCTCACCCTTTACTCACAGCGCTGTCCCAGGGAAGTATGAATTTCTCAGATAACAGTTCAAGGACACTAACCGAAATTACTAACCAGGAAACAATAAGTGTATACGGTTTTCCCAGAATTGACAATACCGCCGGGACCGGGGTGAAAGTGGAGGGGATAACAGCCACTCACATTGCTACGTCGAGGTACCTGTGATTAAATCGATGGTCACATGAAAGAAGTTGGTAAGTCAACTTACACTGAAAATGAGACAACTCGTTTTACCGATAGAGGAAAGTCATCTCTTTATCTGGAAGAAGTGGGAAACTCCCTTTGACCATCGAAATTAGGAAAGCGTGCCTTCCCACTGCATATTTGTAATTCTGGGGTGGGTACATTGTGATCTCTTTCTCTTTCGAACCTGGATATAGCAGACAGAAAAGGGGTCTTGGATACGACGTCCTCCAGTGCTTTCGTACTGGCGTTAGTAGTCCTGAAAAAATAGACATTCCACAAAATAAAAATTCGCATGGAGATGAAATTTGGTATACATCTTTAGGTCAGCATTTCAAATGAAATATCAAAAGTTCTCATCGATCCGACTAGTGCTCAAAATTTTATTCGATGTCGAAGGTCACGAGAAACGGCTTTTTTATAATGTCTCTTACTACGTTGTGGGTTGTTGGCCACCCGTGGTTGTAGATCATAACTGCGTGAACTCCATTAAAACGGTTTTCCATCAACGTGTTGTAAGTACTCTTCATAATAAATAAACAAAAAAGTTACCCATAAATCATGTAGCCGTTCAAGTTGTAGCCTCACAGACACAAGGATCGAATAAAACTAATAAAACTAAATCTTTATTTATGAAAACTAAGGTTATGATAAAACTTTCAAGGGAAGAGTAATTCTAACTGATATTGTGTTAAACATGTTACGTCGAATGAAAATGGGAGACGAGACCGGGGATCGAACCCGGGACCTTGAGCTTTGCGCGCTCATGCGCCTACCGACTGCGCCATCCCGCTC